>OY755249.1:55173249-55384138 GCA_963576725.1 Azorinus chamasolen
TTACCTTTTTGTTTATCTGTCAAGGGAGGTAATTTACAAGTAAACAATATCACTCATTGTATGAGTGTATGAGCGAAATAAAAATGTTTGTAAAAATGGAATCAACTGAGATGCAAATGAATAAAGTTAGATAGGGAGAGTTGCATATACAGTAAAACCTCTCTTATAACGGCCACTAAATTGTGTTAATTAGTTGGTATTATGGGCAGGTGGCTGTTTAAAGCAAGGTGAAAGTAAAACAAAACGCTCCTATAGGAGCATTCTGTTTTACTTCCACCTTGCTTTAAGCAGCCACCTGCCTTTAACACTAAATACTTGATGTAATTTAGTGGCCATTATAGAGAGGTTTTACTGTAGAAAGACATGCTCACCACTATGTTCAGTGTAAACCTTAACAAAAGGTATTAATTCCTAATATGTGGGAAATGAATATTATGTCACTGTATATAATACATTTTGCAAGCAGTGTAGACCTAAATCAAAAGGTTCTTGATGGAGCCCTGTGGTCTCGGTCTGCACTGTTAGTTTGTTCTGTCATTTTCCTCAGTGATAAATTTTGCTTTAACTTTTTGTTTAATTAACCCTTTCCTCCATAAATACGCCTTTATACGCCTCTGTAAAAGTCACTTTTTGAAACCATTGTGATAAATAGAGCATTTGCTCCTTAGGAGCAAATGCTCTATTTATCACAATGGTTTCAATACTACACACTTTTAAAATTTTCCTTTTTCCTAGTAAATGCTCCTTTTCAGTAGATTAATTAAAAAAGATTGGGTCTAAAAATAGTCTATAAAGGAATGGGTTAATATTCGGAAAGGGAGGAGCCAGTTTTAATTATTCAGCAGGTTAAAGGTTAAGAAAAGATAAAGCATGGATATATAACTAACACTCCCTCAATTTGTTGTGTTTTTGTGGATTTTGTCTGGGCTAGGGCTTTATGCTAGTTTTATGTTTTGGAAACAAAACTGTAGTCTTATTTCTGGTGTTTAAGGAGACACTGAGCCTATACCAACCGCAAAGGTGCAGACATGTGGCTTGCCATGTCGATGTCGACATGAGGAGTGTTACTATGGTGACCCATGTTTGTGTACTCAGATAGAGCCATGTGGCATAAACGAAGAACTTGACCCAGAAACTGGAGGTATGTAGACCGTATTGAATATCTTTTTTGTTTCATGCCAGCGGGGGATTCTCCCGCCATTTATGACCTATGCAAACAGTTAAGATACAGAACAGGCCGATAAATGTGGGGCCTGATTTGAGATTCAAACTACTTGGGTTCATCTTCTGCAGACAAAAAAAAAGGAAAGAAAATTAAAAGTTTTAGAAAAAGTTACAGATGACAACTGAGCAGCAGATGACAAATGTTAGACGACAAAATTACTAAGCTTGCAAAGAGTTGAACTATGGAATGCTTTCATTTTCACATTCAGAACACGAGAACAGGAATTGACAGGGGATCAATATTGACTGTTTCCTGTATAGTTATAGATGAAATTTTGTTTAAGTTTTACTTCAACAATACATCTTTAATGCCTTTGCAGACAGAGTAGACTCCTACTATTGTTTGCAACAAAGGTGCCCGACGCATGCATGGACTCATCCATGGAACAACCCCCCCCCCCCCCCCCCCCCCCCCCCCCCCCCCAAAAAAAAAATAAAAAAATAAATGTGAAAATGTGATCGAAGTATGTTAAACTAGCCTAAAACTATCTATTTGAACCTTAAACCACTCCGAAAAACAAGAAAAACACGACCCGGTAAAATCAGATCAGCGGCAGAAAATACAACAGTCATGTTTTTCAAAGTCATACAGCAAAGCCAATTTAACACTGATTTCAATCAGTTTGGTCTTGAACCGTTCCAAATTCCATATGCTAAGCGGCACAGTTAGTGCTTTCCTTAAATATTGCTCTGTCTTGTCGCTGCAAGACCGCAAATTTGAAAATACGCTAGAGTGAAACGATGTGACTCCCGCCAGGATGCATAGAAGTATATAGGGGGATCTGTATTCGTTAAACTTTTCAACAAAAACGTGAATCACCACAGTTGAAACGGTGCTGGCTATTTCCAGTCTGCTACGAGACGCCAGTTTTCTTTCTTCTACTTTCGTTTTGAACAGAGGTGGCCATATCGCTGTGGCCCGGAAGTAGTAGTCAGTTTGCATATCATAGTAGTCAGTTTGCATATCGAATAGTTTATGAGCTGGGTCACAGCAATACGGTCGCATCCGTTCAAAAGGAAAGTTGGAGAAAGAAAACTGGCGCCTCGTTGCAGACTGGAAATAGTAAGCGCCGTTTTAATTGCGGTGAGTTTCATATTTTTCGATAGTGTTTCACCATAATTCGCATTTTTGTTGAAAAGATTAACGAATAGAGATCCCCCTATATGCGTCTATGCATCCTGGTGCTCTAGCGTTTTTATACGCCCGTTTGAAAAAACGGGACGTATTATGGAATGGCTCTGTCCGTCTGTAACATTTCTAACTCTAAATTGGACTTAAAATTTACGTTTTAGCAAAAATGTTAACCTACCTGTCTCTAACTCAAGTTCCGCTTGGTGGATCCTTCCCAAATTTTACCACAATGTTTATCTGAACATGCTACAGTAGCCTGCCAAGTCCCGGTTTGTTTATCCAAGGTCAAGGTCGCTTAATTTGACTTAGAATTTGCGTTAAAGACATTACCCAGGTCCATTCAATGATTCCCCCCCCATTGTTCTCAATAGGCGTGAAAGTAACAGTAAAAGCATGATACAAGTGTGCAAAATATGGCAAGCCGTCTCATTCTGTCTAGAGAGGCCCTGACATACAAATAGTCAAGGGGAACACACTCAAAAGACCATTGTTGGTCAGAACCCAATAGAAGTTCAACCCTTAAGAAGCCTACCACTAACAAACCAAGGGCCATATGCAAACAGGTTGGGTCCAGATGAGACGTCAAGTAACCCGGCATCTTATCTGGATCCAAGCTATTTGACAGACAACATTTTCACAAATCTTTACAAACTATGAAGCACTTTCACATTTGAAGCAGACAAGCAATTTAGCAGATGAATATTTTATAAGGATTAAATACATTAAAAAAACCTGAGCGGTTATGTATATATCAGAGATAAAACTCTGGACATTTGGCCTGCAGTAGAATCCATTTAACCTACAGTGGAGGAGAGCTATAATATGTTCAAAGGCGCCCTAATTAAAGCTGAGAATTCAATTTTGTCTTGTAGAACTGGCGTTCATATATACATGCCATGTTTGTTTGTACAGTGGAGAAAACGTTATCATTTCCCGTTTAAACGTATCTATACGCAAATGCATTGAAGTAAAATGTAGAAAAATACACCTTGTTGAAATATCTCAAGATATTTTTTATCTGAGTGGCAAACCGTTTGGAGCCGGATCAGACGCCGGGTTACCCTGCGTCTGATCTGGCTCTTAACTGTTTGCAATGGAAATACAGAGTTATTATCCTTGGACACAGCTGCCTTTTCTCCCAACAAGGTCTATCAGAATATGTAAATACTGCTCAGAAAGTTATAATTTAACCCCTGCACCCTGCACTTGATCTCAATGAGATATATTTGTATGTGGAGTGTCATGAATGTAGGTTGAGCACTTTAGAAGACATTCACAGGCCGAACGGACAAAGCGGGGCCTATATGATCCTTCTTATAGTTTCAGGGAGCATAATAAAAAATAAAAACATATACTGCATTAGTGACAATCTAATCATTTCCAAATCATCAAATGTAAGAGACGGGCCTCACATGGAACGCTCCAGTGGTTCTTGACAGGTAGACTGCTATAGCCCTTACCATGTGCCGCATGCTTTTTCACAGGTTAGCTGTAAAGACCCAAGCCGGCCAAGGGAATGTCTTTAAGCAAAGATGTTAACCTCAATTTATATGGAACACATTTTTGTACATCCACTTATTTACATAACACTTTGTGATAAAGCTTTGAAACTTGGAACATTTGTTCACCATCACAAGCTTCACCTGTAGACAACAGTACATAACTCTGTCCAACATTTTGACAGAATTATGTCCCTTTTTAACTTAGAATTTTCGGTTAAGGTTTTGGTTAAAGTCCACTTATTTACATAACCCTTTGAGATAAAGCTTTTAAACTTGGAACACTTGTTAACCATCACAAGCTTCACCTGTAGGCAAGAGTACATAACTCTGCCCAACATTTTGACTGAATTATGCCCCCTTTTAACTCAGAAATTGTGGTTAAAGTTTTGGTTAAAGTCCATTCAATTGCATCACCCTTTGAGATAAAGCTTTTAAAGTTGAAACATCTGTAGGCAAGAGTAAATACAATGTAACTCTGTTAAGCATTTTGACACAATTATGGCACTTTTTAATTTAAAATTTTTGGTTAAGGTTTTTTGTTAAAGTATGCCTTATTTACAACCTTGAAACTTGGTCACAAAATTGGACTTAGAATTTGACTTTAGCATATGGAATGGATCAAGACCAAAATGATTGAAATAGGTGTTGAATTGGCTTTGCTGTAAGACTTTGAAAAACATGACTGTTGTATTTTCCGCCGCTGATCTGACGTAGTTAGGTACCTTTCAATACATATATAGACCCGATAGGAAATTTTTTCTGGGTTGTGTTTTTCTTGTTTTTCAGAGTGGTTTAAGGTTCAAATAGATAGTTTCAGGCTAGTTTTACATACTTCGATCACATTTTTTTTTTTTGGGGGGGGGGGGTCCGTGGGTGAGTCCAAGCATGCATCGTGCACCTTTGGTTTGCAAAGGTGTAGAAAGGTGTATTAATGGAGTAAAGAGTTAACCATTTCCATTTCTATTTACCACAATGGTTTCAAAACTACACAATTCTAACATTTTCCTTTTCTCTAGTAAATACTCCTCTTCGGTAGATTTATTCAAAGAGGTTTGGTGTAAAAATAGCCCTTGAGGGAATGGATTAAACAATAACCAGCTGCACTATTAACATTTTACCTGCACATCTGGTGGTACAGTAAAGCCTCTCTATAACGGCCACTAAAGTGTATTAATTAGTTGGTATTTAGGGCAGGTGGCAGCTTAAAGCAAGGTGAAAGCAAGACAACGCTCCCATTGGAGCGTTCTGTTTTGCTTTCATCTTGCTTTAAGCAGCCACCTGTCTTTAACACAAAATACTTGATGTAATTTAGTGGTCGTTATAGAGAGATTTTACTGTATTGCTGTACAAAATAAGAAATTGGTGTGGTTTGTACAAGTAGATGTGACTTAGTTGATATCGCTGAAGAGTTCTGAGTGTTGTTAACCGTTTACTCCATAAATATGCCATTCTATGTCTTTGCAAACAGAGTAGATAGACCCAGATCAGACAGATCCTGATCGAATTAGTCTGATCAGGGTCTGCTCTGTTTGCTTATGATATAATATATAATAGACTGTGGCATGATTAGACTTCAGTTTCTCTCGAGGTCTTCATGTGCTGTTATAACAATTAATTTAATTTATATTCATGATGTCATTATTTCTAAGATGAATATTCATGGAGTAAAACATTAAAGTATGCATGAGAAAGGGCTAAGCTTTCAAAGTTTTTTCAATCCGGGTGGCTAAATTTTTTCACTTGGCTAGAATTCAGTGATGGTGAGAAACACTGCAGTCTGTGCATGAAAACTAGCTCAACATCCCCCCTTTGTAGTTCACAGTTTATAAATGTACCAAGGTCAGATAATACTTACATATTTATAAGAGCAAGTGTTGTATGATGATTAGGGTCTACACTGTCAGCCAAAAGAATCTAATTGTGAACATTGTTTGACTTAGCCTGAGAACTATCTGATTTGGGTCTTCACTGCTTGCAAAAATGCATATTTGAAACAATAGGTTACGGATCTGTAACTTTTAAAATATTTCTAAGGCATCAATAGTAAGAACCCCAAAATTCTGATTTGGACCCCCAAAATAAAAATTCTGGGGCCCCAAAACCCTCCAATTTGCAAACATGAAGGGGAAAACCCTGTGTCATTGTGCTATCATTACAGGTGAAGTTTACTGTATCTTTTTTCAGTGTGCGTGGCTTGTTCTGAAGGAAGATTCAAACTCGCTGAGGGATGTGGACCCTGTCTCACGAACACCACAGCTTTTGAGTAAGATGTTAACGTTTTATTTTGTGAATATTCATGCAAGAAATAATGACATCATGAATGGACATAGGAACTTTTGGTCATAGTAGAACTATTATTTCATAAGCAAACAGTGTAGACCCTGATCAGGTGGCTCCTACGGGAGCCATCTGATCTGGGTCTACTCTGTTTGAAAAGGCGTTGAAAGGTTATTTATTGGATAAAATAGGGTGAAAGTGATGCCTTCTTCAGAATGATAAAATAAAAAACAGATACATGCAATATGAAGAAGAAAAGTCTGACCATAAACTCTATATTCATGGAAGAGTGTACATCATGAATACTAATTTAATTTTTTGTTAGCTCGTCTGGTTAGAAAAAAAGTCAAGCTATTGTGATCACTGGGTTGTAATCATAGACGTTGTTGTAGTTGTAGGCGTTGGCATCGTCGTCAGCGGCAGCGCGCAAAAACTTTAATGTAGCTGATTAATCAAAAAGTATAAGAGGTATCAACATGGAACTTCATAGGTTGGTAGATCTCTTTGAGAAGAAGTGTATAGTGGACAAGCACCAAATCAGATGAGCATTGGCGCCACACACAACTCTTGTGTTAAAATGTAAAATAACGAAATTTATTACAGTGGTCTAAAGTGAAGACTCAGATCTTTAATGTTTGTGCGAACAGAGTAGATTCTAATCAACCATCTTATATAGGAGCAGTCTTATATGGGTCTGTTCTGTTATTAACACTTTCCCTGTTCTATGATTATTCCAAAGTTCAACACCTACTGAATATTCAAGGGAAAAATATATATAATGAAATATGGAAGGAGGAACTTTGTAGCGATTTTAGAAAGTAAAAAAATTAATCTATCAAATTCCATTAGCAAACAGAGCAGACCTTGATCAGACGGCTCCTCTAGGAGCTGTCTGATCTGGGTCTACTCTGTTTGCAAATGCGTGAAAATGCGTTTATATGAGGGAAAGTGTTAAATGAATGATAGCCAGCTATCAAGTGAAGGGTCATCTTGACCAAGTAGTAATTTAACCTTTAGTCTTTTCCTTCATATAAACACCTTTTTACACCTTTGCAAACAGAGTGGACTTTCTAAAGGTGTAGAAAGGTGTATTTATGGAGTAAAGGGTTAAGCTAATGAATATGCATGAAGTGATCTACCTTTGCATATAATTATGTTCTTTAGGGAAAGGGTTAATCAGAGCGTCATCCCATCTTGATAAAAAAATTCACCCATACACATGTAGCAAGCTTAAGATTAACTGTTTTGCTGCCAGGTATTGTCATCTGCAGCATTTTGTCGTCTGCTACAAATTTCATTAGTTTATTCCTTTCCATTTTCTTTTAATAAGGTAACTGAGTTTGGATCCTTATCAGATTGAGAGTTATTGAGCGTCTCATCTGGATCCAAACTGTTTGCATAGGTTATCACAGATGTGGCTTTGGCAGTGAAAGAGTTAACCCTTTCCTCCATAGGCTATTTTTAGACCCAACCTCTTTGAATGAATCTACCAAAAAGGAGCATTAACTAGAGAAAAGGAAATTTTTAGAATTTAGTAGTTTGAAACCATTGTGATAAATAGAGCATTTGCTCCTTTAGGAGCAAATGCTCTATTTATCACAATTGTTTCAATAGGTGATTTTTGCAGAGGCGTAGAAAGGTGTATTTATGGAGGAAAGGGTTAATCTATTTTGTTGATGGCTGTATTAGATAAACCAGCAATAATTATAGTGTTTGTTTGCCTGCAGGTGGTAAGGTGGATAATTTTTATAATGAATAACATAATTGAATTCAAATTTAACATCCAAGTTTGCATGTAGGTACAGTAAAACCTGTCTTTTATGGCCATTCATTTATTTATCATTACAGTCTTAACCCTTCGCTTGCTATTCGCGTCAATATACCTACCTGTAAATAGTGAAGACCCAGATGAGACAGCTCCTGTAGGAGCTGTCTCATCAGGGTCTGCACTATTTACAAGTTGATTGTGCAACCAGTGCACTCCACAGCAGTGATTGCACAGCGCAATACTTGCACACAGTGAAGATATATGTAATTATACAACGGGGCATGGGTAAAGAAGGTGAAATGAATTTTAAATTTCAGCAAGCGAAGAGTTAAAAAGCAGGTGGAAAAAGCAGGTGGCTGCTTAATGCAGGGAAAATGTAATGCAAAAAATCTCCTACATTAAGCTACCACTTGCCGTACAGACCTATAATTAGACACCCTTTTTGATGGCCGCTTGGTTCTACTCTACCTGTAGATAATGACGCCTTTTGACGCCTCTGCAAAAGTCAACCAGTTGAAACCATTGTGATAAATAGAGCATTTGCTCCTATAGGAGCAAATGCTCTATTTATCACAATGGTTTCAAACTACAAACTTATAAAGATTTCCTTTTCTCTAGTTAATGTTCCTTTTTGGTAGATTTATTGAAATAGGTTGGATCTAGAAATAGCCTTTGAGGTAATGGGTTAAGGACTCTCAGTAAATATTTTTCAGCCGAACCCTACCTTACTGCTACTCATTGGAATTGCCAAACCCTACCTTACTGCTACTCATTGGAATTGCCAAACCCTACCTTACTGCTACTCATTGGAATTGCCAAACCCTACCTTACTGCTACTCATTAGAATCGCCAAACTCTACTTTACTGCTACTCATTAGAATCGCCAAACCCTACCTTACTGCTACTCATTGGAATTGCCAAACCCTACCTTACTGCTACTCATTAGAATCGCCAAACCCTACTTTACTGCTACTCATTGGAATTGCCAAACTCTACTTTACTGCCACTCATTAGAATTGCCAAACCCTACTTTACTGCTACTCATTGGAATTGCCAAACCCTACTTTACTGTTACTCATTAGAATCGCCAAACCCTACTTTACTGCTACTCATTGGAATCGCCAAACTCTACTTTACTGCTACTCATTAGAATCGCCAAACTCTACTTTACTGCTACTCATTAGAATCGCCAAACTCTACTTTACTGCTACTCATTGGAATTGCCAAACTCTACTTTACTGCTACTCATTGGAATTGCCAAACTCTACTTTACTGCTACTCATTAGAATCGCCAAACTCTACTTTACTGCTACTCATTAGAATCGCCAAACTCTACTTTACTGCTACTCATTGGAATTGCCAAACCCTACTTTACTGCTACTCATTAGAATTGCCAAACTCTACTTTACTGCTACTCATTGGAATTGCCAAACCCTACTTTACTGTTACTCATTAGAATCGCCAAACCCTACTTTACTGTTACTCATTAAAATTGTCTTTCTTTCCGATACATTTCTAATGACTGGCAGCAGGATAGGATTTGGCTGAAATGTTTTTGATGTTTCTCTGCTAAACCCTACCTTACTGTTACTCATTAGAATCGCCAAACTCACTCTGACTTTTACTCAGCATAATTGTCTCCCACAAGAGAATTCTAATGAGAAGAAGCAAGATAGGGTTTGGCAGAGAAATGATAGATTTTGATCCTTACACATCTTATCTGCTGCCTTAACCCATTCCCCCATGGGCTATTTTTAGATACCTCTTTTAATAAAACTACCGAAAAGGAGCATTTACTAGAGAAAAGGAAAACTTTACAATTGTGTAGTTATTAAACCATTGTGATAAATAGAGCATTTGGTCCTATGGAATGGTTTCAAAAAGTGACCTTAATAGAGGCGTATCTATGGGGGAAAGGGTTAACCCATTCCCACATATTGACACCTTTGTAGTCACTTTGTGAAACCATTGTGATAAATAGAGCATTTGCTCCTATTGAGCAACTGATCTATTTATCACAATGGTTTCAAAAAGTGACTTTAATAGAGGTGTAGAAAGGTATATTTATGGAGGAAAGGGTTAATTAGAGTGATGACTTTGCAATACAGTAAAACGCTTTAACCCATTCCCGCATAGGCTATTTTTAGATTCAACATCTTTCATTAAATCTACCAAAAAGGAGGATTTACTAGAGAAAAGGAAATTTTTTGAAACCAAAGTGATATATAGAGCATTTGCTCCTGTAGAGCAAAATGCTCTATTTATCACAATGGTTTCACAAAGTGACTTTTACAGAAGCGTCAAAAAGCGTCCATATGTGGGAACAGGTTAAACCGGTATTCTAAAATGGAAGAATTTAGAGGAGCTTTCTTCATTACTTTCACCCTGCCTTCAGCTGCCACCTGCCTCAGAGACCCATTTTTATAGGATATTCAATGTCCGACTTAGAGGGTCTTAACTGTGCATCACCGATACCTAAGTGAAGATCTCTCTAAAGAAACTTATCTTTCGTATAATTTTTACTTTTTCCTTGATTTTTTTTCTCAGCCAAATGATGAGTCACTTTGTACATACATTGTATATTTTGTTTTACAGGTTATCACCACAGTTTAAGCCTTATAAGGTGGCTAATAAATCTGATGACAAAGGTAGGTTAACCCTTTCCCTTATGAATATATATGTAGCAATGTAGCACTTCATAAATACAGTAAAACCTCTCTATAACGGCCACTAAATTACATCAAGTATTTTGTGTAAAAGGCAGTGGGCTGCTTAAAGCAAGGTGAAAGTAAAACAGAACGCTCCTATAGGAGCGTTCTGTTTTACTTTCACTTGCTTTAAGCAGCCATCTGCCCTAAATACCAACTAATTAACACAATTTAAAGGTCGTTATAGAGAGGTTTTACTGTATTTATTATTAACTGAATTTGTTACATTAACAAGGGGAGTTTTGGCCAAGAAAGAAACTGTAGAATGAGTACTATAAAATTTTATAAGCAAACAGTAGACCCTGTAGGAGCCATCTGATCTTGGTGTACTCTGTTTGCAAAGGAGCCAAAAGGTGTATCTATCAGTTAACCCATTCCCTCATAGGCTAAATTTAGATCCAATCTCTTTGAATAAATATACCGAAAAGGAGCATTAACTAAAGAAAAGGAAAATTATAGCATTTTGTGGTTTGAAACGATTGTGATATAGGAGCAAATGCTCTATTTATCACAATTGTTTCAACAGGTGACTTTTGCAGAGGTGTCAAAAGGCGTGAATATGAGAGAATGGGTTAAAAGGTATGTTAGACACAGGTGATATGGTCTGCTTTGGACTTGATCCATGGTTATCCTATATATCATATCAGTACTTTAATCTCTGAGTCCTCTAGCTAGCCCTTTTTATACCTTTGCAGATGGGGTAGACCCAGATCAGGTAACTGAATTTATCCCATTCACTCATAGGCTATTTTTATGCCCCAAAAGAGAGGTATATAGTAATCGCACTATCTGTCCAGTCCGTCTGTTAGTCCCACATCGTGTCCACTCTGTAACTCCTTCATACATGGGTGGATTTCAAAATAACTTGGTACAAATATTCAGCAACTTATGATGATGTGTCACGAAAAAAACCCAGGTTCCAATCTCAAAGGTCAAGGTCACAATTTGGGGTCAAAGGTAAAAAATGGGGAAATTTTGTCATGTCTGCTCTCTAATTCCTACATACATGAGTGGCATTCAAAATAACCTGGTACAAATGTTCACCACTTTAAGATGATGTGTTGCGAAAAAAAACCAGGTTCATATGTTAAAGGTTAAAGTCACAATCTGGGGTCAAAGTTAAAAAATGGGAGAAACTTTGTTGTGTTTGCTCTGTAACTCCTACATACATGAATGTATTTCAAATAGGGATGTCAACGGCTAACCGGTTAATCGATCGGATGACCGATAATCGGTTATTAAATATGATATTCGATTACCTGAATTAAAAAATAAATATTAAAAATGTTAGTGTCATTCATTTTATAATGACACTAAAATCCCGAAAATTTAACTTTCTCTTCCCATTCATATCATAAAGATTGCCCCCTGTTGTGACAAACGAGCCCTCAAGGCAGATTAGTGTCATCAGTAGATAAGCTCCAATCAAGCAGATTTTGTTTTGATAACCACTGTATCATTTGGAGCAGTTTGTTGTTTGCATATTGTTTCGGTCGAATTACAATATCCACTCAAGTGGATCAACGAATGTAGGTAAAAATGCCACAGGTAAAAATGCCTTAGGTAAATATGCCATAGGTAAAAATGCCTTAGGTAAAAATGCCACAGGTAAAGTGGTAAAAATGCCTTAGGTAATAATGCCTTAGGTAAAAATGCCATAGGTAAAAATGCCACAGTTAAAAAAAAATATAATAATAACACATATTTTTAAATTTATAAAAGGAAAGATGAATAATTTGAAAAAATATGTTATAATATCATTTCATAATCAATTTTAGTATATAAAACCATCTAAATATATTCAAGATTAAAAATATTTATTATTATTTTCTGGCATTTGACGGGTTGTGTCTGGGTCAACTCTGTTTAAAAATGCCACAGTTAGAAAAAAAAATTAATAACAAATATTTTTGAATTTATAAAAGGAAAACTATATTTTGAAATAATATGTTATAATATCATTTCATAATCAATTTTGGTGGCTGGGTCTACTCTGTTTAAATAATTGTATGAAAAATCTTTTTGTTTATTTTGGATTCAGACCAATTTTCAAAATATTTGTTATTTGTTCAGTATGTTACAATACATAATACTATCTTTTGAAACAATAATGAAACAGATCTATCAAATTCCAGTAACAAACAGAGTAGACCCAGATCAGACAGTTCCTATAGTAGTCTTATAATCTGGATCTGCTCTGTTTTTGCATTACTTGTGATTTGTTTTTTATCTTTAGTATGTTACAATACATAATACTATCTTTTGAAACAATAATGAAACACAGAAACAGATCTATCAAATTCCATTAACAAACAGAGTAGACCCAGATCAGACATTTCCGATAGGAGTCTTCTAATCTGGATCTACTCTGTTTTGCATTACAATTATTTGCCAAAAAATAGACCGAGACAACACCAAAATTGATTATGAAATGATAGTACAACATATTTTCTTCTTTCTTTTTTTAAATTTTTTTTTTTTTTCAGAGGTATATAAAAACATTATTTAGTAACAAATGTTTGGAAATTTTGTCTGAGTCCAAAATGAAAAAAATATTTTTCATACAATTATTTAAATAAAAATAGACCAAGATTGATAATGAAATGATATTACAACATATTTAAATTTATAAATATGTGTTATTATTATTATTTTTTTAACTGTGGCATTTTTACCTATGGCATATTCACCTAAGGCATTATTACCTAAGGCATTTTTAGCTCACCTGAGCAAAGCTCAGGGTGAGCTTTTGGGAGACTTGAATGTCCGTCGTGCGGTGTGCGTCGTGCGTCGTCAACAATTTGCTTGTGAACACTCTAGTGGTCACAATTGTAGTCTAATCTTCATGAAACCTGGTCTGAATGAATGTCTTGATAAAATCTCGGACGAGTTCGAAAGTGGGTCAAGTTGGGTTAAAAACTAGGTCACTAGGTCAAATAGTAGGAAAACCTTGTGAACCCTCTACAGGTCACATTTTTAGCCCAATTTTCATGAAACTTGGTCAGAATGATTGTCTTGATAAAATCTCGGAGGAGTTTGAAAAGTGGGTTATGTGGGGTAAAAAACTAGGTCACTAGGTCAAACAGTAGAAAAACCTTGTGAACACTCTAGTAGTCACAGTTTTAGTCCAATCTTCATGAAACTTGGTCAGAATGAATGTCTTGATAAAGTCTCGGACGAGTTCGAAAGTGGGTCAAGTTGGGTTAAAAACTAGGTCACTAGGTCAAACAGTAGAAAAACCTTGTGAACACTCTAGTGGTCACAATTTTAGTCCAATTTCCATGAAACTTGGTCAGAACGAATGTCTTGATAAAATTTCGGACAAGTTTGAAAGTGGGTCAAGTGGGGTGAAAAACTAGGTCACTAGGTCAAACAGTAGAAAAACCTTGTGAACACTCTAGTGGTCACAATTTTAGTCCAATCTTCATGAAACTTGGTCATAATGATTGTCTTGATAAAATCTCAAACGAGTTTGAAAGTGTGTTATGTGGGGTTAAAAACTAGGTCACTAGGTCAAATAGTAGGAAAACCTTGTCAACACCCTAGAGGTCACATTTATAGCCAATTCTTCATGAAAATTGGTCAGAATGATTGTCCTTATAAAATCTTGGACAAGTTTGAAAGTGGGTTATGTGAGGTCAAAAAGTAGGTCACTGGGTCATATCTTAGAGAAATCGAGTTTACACTCCAGTGGCCACATTTTTAGCCCAGTCTTCCTCAAACTTGCTCAGACTGTTTGTCTTGGTGATATCAAGGTTGAGTGTGATCATGGGTAGGGTGGGAATAGAAAGTAGGTCACTAGGTCAAATCTTAGGAAAGATACTTTAGAGAGCACATTTTTAGCCCAATCTTCATTGGTCAGAATCATTGTCTTGATAAAATCAATATACTAAATCTTTGAAAATCTTGTTCTGCAAAACCACTGCTCATGATCCACTGCTCATGATCCACTATCAACATTGTTCATATATTGTCCCTAAGTTCAATATTGACCCTACCCATGGGCTACTCTGCAAAAATCTTAAATCTATGGTAATCAGGTGAGCGATTAAGGGCCATCTTGGCCCTCTTGTTACCATTTTACCTGTGGCATTTTTACCTAAGGCATTTTTACCTATGGCATATTTACCTAAGGCATTTTTACCTGTGGCATTTTTACCGCACACCGGATCAACACCTGTTTTGCGCAAGTTTCTCGCTACATCAATTTGTGTTTAGTTAAAGAACATGTGAAACAGCAATATTCGTAACTACACATCGTATTCCGTCAGAGGTCGGAAATTAGCTGCGGTGTTCCGAGTGGTGAAGCAGGATGAATTCACTCTACTTACCAAATGTACGCAAGAAACAAAGAACTATCCGAGCTGTCAATGTGTAGCCTCCTTCGCTAAACACGCGTTACGGCAGATAAAATAGGTGTTAACTCCATACCTATGAGCTTTGATAGATACAGTTGCAGTGTGAAAATAATAATTTTCAAATGCAATCGAAAGTGAGATTCGAGTCACCGAATAGAACTCGCATGAAGTGCGTTTGCATTAGCTCCCTTGATGAAAATCTTTGACAGCTAGAACGCTGATACTTTGTTGTTGGGTCTGTTGACGTATCTTTGAGAAAACCATAGTCATTACATTTATTCATTGGTTGGATTTGTTTTGAAACACCGTTTCAATAAAACAATATATTAAACATCTGGGGCCAATACACGTGTAGTCCGCTGTTATGAGTTATCCAAACACACACGAACTTCGTCAAATGTGTAATGTCGTTGTATAATAGTCACAAATCTTCCGATTAACCGGTTAACCGGTCGAAAGAATGAACGATTAATCGGTTAGTGAAAAAAACGATTATTGACATCCCTAATTTCAAAGTAACCTGGTACAAATGTACACCACCTTGGGATAATGTGTCGCGAAAAGGAACCAGGTTCCTATTCTCAAAGGTCAAGGTCACAACAATCGGGGATCATCAGGGGGATAACATTGCTCATAACTTCTGAATTGCTTAAGCTAGACAATTCATATTTGGTATGCAATGCAAATAGCTTTGGTGAAGGCCTTTCACTTGATACACTATTTCGAAAATTTTGCCATTTTTAACAAACTTTAACATTGCTATAACTTCTGAACTACAAATTCATCTTTAGTATACAGATGGCTTTTGTAAAGACCTTTCAGTTGATATAAAGATATTTGTAATTAGGTCAAGGTCACTATTTTGACAAGTTGGCCATCATTGAAAAACTTCAACATTTTGTCTTAACTTCTGAACCACATATGCTAGACAATTCATATATGGTATGGAGATAGCTTTGGTGAAGGCCTTTCTGTTGATACAAGGATACATGAAATTTGGTCAAGGTAACTATTTTGAAAACTTGGCTGTTTTTAACAAACTTTAACTTTTTGCTATAACTTTTGATCCACGAGCGCTAGGCAATTCACCTTTGGTATTCAGATAGCTTTGGTAAGGACCTTACAGATGACATAAAGATATCTGAAATCAGGTTATGGTCAAGGTCACTATTTTAAAAACTTGGCTGTCATTATAACTTCTGAACTACATATTGATGGCTTGGTGCAAAACTATTCTAACTCCTTCACTTTGTGAAGGAGTTAGAATAGTTTTGCACCAAGCCCTCGATATATATTATGCTAGACAATTTATATTTGGTATGCAAATAGCTTGGGTGAAGGTCTTTCAGTTGAAAAGTCCAGCCTTAATGTGGTTTCCGCATTTTTTGCTTGTTTTGTAATTTGGAAATGAAAACACAAATTTTGGCCAGGGTAGACAGTGTTGAATCATGTCTGTATTATTTCATAAGCAAGCAAACCAGACCTTGATCAGATGGCTACAATGGAAGCTTTCTGTTCTGGTCTACTGTTTGCAAAGGTGTTAACCATTCGCTTGCTATTCACGTCAATATACCTACCTGTAAATAGTGAAGACCAGATGAGACAGCTCCTGCAGGAGCTGTCTCATCAGGGTCTGCACTATTTACAAGTTGATTGTGTTATTGTGCAACCAGTGCACTCCACAGCAGTGATTGCACAGCGAAATATGTGTACACAGTGAAGATATATGTAAGTATACATCAGGGCATGGGTAAAGAAGGAGAAATATATTTTAAAATTCAGCAAGAGAACGGTTAAGAGACATCTAATAAGTATATGGTAAAATTGCAGATGCGGGGATAATCCTTTCCTTTGTATGAATGCTTTTTCAATGCATTTGCAAACAGATTAGACCCAGATCAGATGGCTCCTATAGGAGTCATCTGATCAGGGTTTGCTCTGTTCGCTAATGGAATTTGATAGATCTGTTTCTTTAGTTTCTAAAATGGCTACAATGTTCCAACTCCCATATTTCATTATAATTATTTTGTCCATGAATATTCAGTAGATATTGAAATTTGGAATGAAAACATAGAACTAGGGTTTAAAAGTGTTTCTTTGTCATTTGCAGCAAATGTCACCTATGAGGTAATTACTGACGGTTCCCCAGAGGATGTGGAGCCAGAGGATGAGATGAACAAACCTGGGCAGTCTTCAGCTGCTGGTGATGATTCAGACGGCATGTCTATGGTGGCTGTGTGAGTAATCGTCAACATTAGATGCCTCCATATTGTTTTTGCTGTCTGTCTGTTGGTGTGTTGGTTGGATGAGTTTTTTCCCAACTTTAATGTTGGCGATATTTTTGTAGCCATAATGCCATTGCATATACATCAAACTTGGCATGCATTGGGCGAACATTTTTAGGGGTGACTTATTAAGGTCAAGGTCAAATTACGGGTCAAATTTAGATTGACGATAACTTTGTTGCCATTCCAGAGTTCCCATGGTCTGACAGGGAGAAGTCAGGGAAAAGAGAAAAAGATCAAAGTCAGAGAATTTTTAATTTAGTCAGGGAAATTTGAAATTGTTGGCAAAAGTCAGAGAAATCTGAATCAGAAGTCGAGGGTTTAGGAAACAGTTTGGAAGAGGAATAGAAATGATATGGAGACTAAAGGCAGTCTCTCCATTCTGATTGAGCAAGTCTCTGCATTTCACTATATTATCCAAAAGCATTTGCTTATGAAAAAAACCTCACTTGAATTTTTAGCCGGATTTTTCGAGAAAAATCTCGGCTTATAGTTGGCAAAAACTGTTCGGGCGGGTGGGTGATCAGGCGGCATGCTGTCATTAACAAAACTTTAACATTGCTTATAACTTCTAAATTACTTAAGCTAGACAATTCATATTTGGTATACAGATGGCTTTGGTAAAGGCCTTTCAGTTGATATAAAGATATATGAAATTAGGTCAAGGTCACTATTTTGACAAGTTGGCCATCATTGAAAAACTTCAACATTTTGTCTTAACTTTTGCTATAACTTCTGAAATTCAGATGCTAGGCAATTCATCTTTGGTATACAGATGGCTTTGGTAAAAGGTCTTTCATTTGATATAAAGATATTTGAAATTAGGTCAAGGTCAAGGTCACTATTTTGACAAGTTGGCTATCATTGAAAAACTTTAACATTTTGTCTTAACTTCTGAACCATATATGCTAGACAATTCATATATGGTATGGAGATAGCTTTGGTGAAGGCTACTGTTTTCTATGATACTTACTTTTGTTCTACAACAAAATATTATCGACCTTGGTCGAACCATTACGAAACTAAAACTGGAGCCAAATAAATACTATTAATACATTGCCGAATAACATATCAAGCACATGAAAATTGTGTCTTTGGTGTTTCTTTGGTTGGTTTTATTAGCTCACCAGAGCACAAAGTGCTCAGGGTGAGCTTTTGTGATCGCCTGATGTCCGTCGTCCGTCGGTGTGCGTCGTCCGTTGTTCGTCGTCAACAATTTGAACCTTTAAAGTTCTTCTCCTCTGAATCTACAGGGGTCTCAGCTTTCATCTTTGGCACATAGCATCATATGTAGGTCCTCTACAAAAGTTATATAAATTATACCCCTGGGGTCAAAATTGGCCCTGCCCCAGGGGTTTTCAGTTTTCAATAGAAACATATAGTGAAAACTTTGAACATCATCTCCTCTAAAACTAGAAGGTCCTCAGCTTTCATATTTGGCACATAACTTCAACTTCAGGACTTCTACAAAATTTATATAAATTATGCCCCTAGGGTCAAAATTGGCCCCACCCCGGGGATTTCCAGTTTTTTGAAGCTGACTACTTAAACAGCCCATGGGATCACCAGTTATGCATAGGAAAAACTTTAAAAATATTCTTGTCAGAAACTACATGTCCAAGAGCTTAGATATTTGGTGTATAGATTTACTTAGCATAACTTTATGAGTTTTATAAGTATCATAGTTCTGGGGTTAAAAGTGGCCCTGCCCTGTATGTATGTACTTCTTTACACCAGAAATTACATTCTAAAGGTTTCTCCTTAATATCACTCTTAGCTGAGACCAGTCAGTGGGTCAATTCTTTTATAATCACCCTTAGCCTGATCAGTAGAGTAGAAATTGTGTTTAGACAAATAACACACACTCATTTAAGATTGAGAAAACTGTGGATAATTCTCAAAATGCAGAATACTCTTAAAGCTTTTTTTCATACCTATGCCCTGCATTAAGCCATCAGCTATCAATATAGAGCATATCTGTTGTGAATTTCAGCTTAACTCTTTGCATGCTGGGTAATTTTGTCATCTGCTAAATTGTTGTCTGCAGCATATTCACAAGTTATCCTAACTACACACTTTCTTTCTGAGTTTTTCAGAAGTTCAGTCTCATTGACAAACAGTTTGGATATCAGATCAGGCACTACAATATGTTGGCCCTGATCTGGATCCTAACTGTTTGCATAGGTCATTAGTGGTCGGAGAATCCCACTACACACTTTCTTTCTAAGTTTTTCAGAAGTTCAGTCTCATTGACAATCAGTTTGGATATCAGATCAGGCACCACATTATGTGGGGCCTGATCTGGATCCAAACTGTTTGCATAGGTCATTAGTGGTGGGAGAATCCACCTCTAGCATCCAAAGAATACAAGTTCCAGTGGTCTAATGCTCTATCCATTCTTTCACTACATTCTTTTAGCATCATGTTCAGGTCCTCTACAAAAGTTATATAAATTGTGTCCCTGGGGTCAAAATTGGCACCGCCCCTGGGGTGTTAAGTTTTCAATAGAAACATATAGTGAAAACTTTGAAAATCTTCTCCTCTTATTGTCTGGTGAGCGATGTCAGGGCCATTCTGGCCCGCTTGTTACGATATACTTCTGTTCAGGAGATAAAGAAATGATTATGTAATTGTTAGGCATTTTTAAAACACGTTGCAAGTAAAGACTATCACTTGAATGATTGCTATCATATGTAAGCAAAGCCCTGCACATAACATCTGTTTTCACACTTTGCCGTGTCTACCTGTAAACAAAAGATATCGGCAACGACCGAAGGTATGAAAATGGCATTTCGATAAATTGAATATGCTTTTTTAGGTAAAAATTCATTGAAAGGACTGGAAAATCATTTCGTACAATTGTTTTTTTTCACATGATTGATTGTCATTTAATTGGATACAAATGTTTATAAAAATAAGAAGAGATGAATTCGGGATCATTAACTTTTTTTGTAGGAACAAGAATTTCATTGGAATGGGTTTCGTTGTTTCAAGTCCAGACTATTGAAATAGACCATCTTCCAAACACAACATAATTCAGTGTGTTTCTTTCTTCAGGATATTAGTGATTGTGATTTTGTTGGCTGTGGGAATCCTTATTGCTGCTGTGCTGATAGTAGTGCGTAGACAGCTGCGGAGTGGGAACACCAGTTCTAGACTGGTAGTCTGCTACTACAAACTCACTGGCACCCAACTGCCCCAGCAACAGGATGAAGGTAACGATTACTTATAACTCATTTAAGGCCTAAAAAAAAAATAGGGCTGTTTCTGGTTACATGCCCCAAAAAAATTTGGGTCGGTAAGTCGGGAACTTTTTTTTTTTATTATTATTAATTTTTTTTGGTCAGCAGTATGCTAAAAATCGAACTGATACCTAAATACTAATATATATTCATAGTAGGCATAGTCTTATATGAATAATCATCAATATTCATCAGGTAACGGTTAATCTGTGGTGTGGACCTATTGGCATTTAGCACCCCACTGTAAAACTCCACTATTTACCAAATCGTATTTTCTACAAGGAATGTACTGTAAGTAGTTTAACCAAGTAAACTCTTCTTTCAATTTCTGACAGAATTGCCTTTTTTTTTCGTCATATTTTCTTTTCTACGACTCCTTACATTTCATTTTCTTTCTTGTCATCTCCACTGGCCGTAGACCCAAATTGAAACTGGCATATATCGTCGCGAGTGTACATAACAGAAAAGTGGTGTTAGTGTGGGAAACCAAGATTTACGACATCTATTTTATGACATACATTTAGGGAACGTTTCATAATGTTTCAAGTGGTGTCGTTATTAATCATTTGGCTAATTTTTTTCTGTAAATATATTCCCGTAAAATATAAATTTCCACAAAAACATATTTTACACGAAACCTCAACTGGAATAAAAGCGTTAGAATAACTAGCGATTTTTCCACAACGACAGTGTTTTATCACAATACCCTAACTTAATTTGAGACAACCCCGACCTCGACGTTATGAAGGAAGTCACGTGGTTGCAAGGTGCTCGCAGCTTTCTCTACTTAGAACAATGATAAAAACAAAACAATATTAGAGCGACAGAAGGAGAAAATGAGTGGAAAAACTTGCAAAATGAATGGAATTTTTCTAGAATCGATTATTTCACACTGGACCATTCGGACCAGTTGAATATTTAACGACTGGACCTGACCTGCACTATACTAGAAATGTCGCTCGGTCTATGGTTAGTGTCAAACTCCGATGTATCTTTTTAGCGTTTTCTTTGACTGTGGCGAAAAAATGTTTGACCGTTGGAAATGTTGAGATATGTCAACATAATGGGAATTTCTCCATCGTTTTTTTCTTTGAAATTCTTTCACAAAAAGTTGGATATAAAAAAGAGGCTTTTTCGAATTGGGAAGTCCCCGAAGATCGGCCTCTCACCAAACTCGTAATAATCACAAGAGACAGTACGGCGGAAATTTCTGGATGCAATAAAAAAAAGTGAGTCGGGGGGTAAAATGGACGGTCTGTCGGGTAACCAGAAACAAACCTATTTTTTTTTTACGCCTAATCTTTTTAGTCTTAACCTCTTTTAAAATAATTAAATCTTCCAAAAAGGAGCATTTACTAGAGAAAAGGGAAGTTTTAAAATTGTATAGTTTTGAAACCATTGCGATAGATAGAGCATTTGAGAGTTGTTTCATTTCTTAGCAGAGTCCTGGGTCCAAGGTTATAAAACTTCTGAGTCTTAGTCTGAGATCATTCTCAAGTATCAGATTGGTCAGATGCTTGAAAATGATCTCAGACTCGAGCAAAATGTCAGGTCCCAAAGTTGAGAAACTGTTTGCAAAGGTCATCACTGTTTTGCTCCATAGATCGTTGTTACAGTAGTTTTGTGCTAAGCCCTCGGTATGGCCTTCATGCTGTGATTAAGCACTGTTATATGACACTAGAGCAACAGATAAAGGTGCATACTCAAATACTAACTAAAATTATTTTTTCTTGTTCTTTCTCGAATGTTGTGACTATTCTAAGGAGTGGTCAAAACCTAAGGGTTTGGTGGAGAAATTTCACACATGGAACAAGCATGATGAGAGGAAGTGTCATGCACAAGGGCCACAACTCTAACATCAATATTTTTTGAGTAATTCCCCTTTTTCATATTAACAATAAGTTTTTGTGTCAGCTGCGAGCAGGTGATACATGTTTTCCTCCGAACATTCTTGTTTTGTTACTGACCATGTTCTCTGTTGCAGAGAATGCAGCGCCAGCGCCAGCCCCTGCACCTGCACCTGTCTCAGTGCCTGTCCAGGAAGTAACTCGTATGTATACTGGATATGCTATTTTAATACACATAGTGGTTTGGGAGACATATTGATTTACTGCTTTCCATCCGGTCCGTCTGTCAGTCCGTGCACTGGAAAAGAGACTGGGGGCCTTTTCAGCGGTTGACAGGAATACTAAAGGCCATTTTACAGCAAAGGGTAATGGCCCCCTGTTTATTGCCTTATAGGCATCAGGGGGTCAGGGGAGTATTGAAAAAATACATTACAGGAATGGCCCTTAAAAACCTGTCCAAGTTTTGGTGTCATGGACTTCCATGGGTGTCCAAGGGCAAAATGGCCCTTTAAAGTCACCTGTCCGATGGGAAGCGGCCATATTGGCCGTTTAATTTGGACAAATGGTCCTTTTGTATGGCCCCGTAGTCGTAAGCCCCCAGTCTCATTTCAGCCGTCTGTCACAAAATCTTGTCTGCTCAATAATTCTAAAAGTTCTCATCCAATCTTCACCAAACCTTATAAAAATGTTTATAGCTATAATATCTAGGCCAAGATCGATATCCAGCAAGATTGTTTCAGGAACTTGAGAATTATGGCCCTTGATTTATCCAAATTTGGCCTTTTTAGCTTGTCTGTTTCGAAGAAATCACGAGCTATTGTCGTAACCCCGTCGTCGTCGTTGTCATCTTCCGAAATCTTAACATTGACCATAACTTCTTCAATTTTTCATTTACAACCTTCATTTTTGGTATGCATGTTCATCTTGACAATGACGACAGACGAGTGTTGCACCCGCTTGCGGTGCTCTTGTTAGCCTTGTCTGCTGAGTCAAAAACATCTTATCCAATCTTCACCAAACCTTATAAAAATGTTTCTGGCTATAATATCTAAGCCAAGTTCAACATCCAGCAAGATTGTTACAGGAACTTCAGAGTTATGGCCCTTGATTTTATCCAAGTTTGACCTTTTTAGCCTTGTCTGTTCCCTAAGTCAAAAATGTCTCATCCAGTCTTCAGCAAACCTTATAAAAATGTTTATGGCTATAATATCTTGGCCAAGTTCTATATCCAGCAAGATTCTTTCAGGAACTTCAGAGTTATGGCCCTTGATTTATTCAAATTTGGCCTTTTTAGCCTTGTTTGCTCTCTAAGTCGAAAACGCCTCCCCTCGTCCAATCTTCACCAAACCTTATAAAAATATTTATGGCTATAATATCTAGGCTAAGTTCAATAACTAGCAAGATTGAACTAGGCACTTTAGAGTTATGGCCCTTGAATAATACAAAATTTGCCAATTTAGCCTTTAACTCATTGATATTCTGTCTGACCTTGTACTTCATGAAAAGTTAGATAAGCAGCTAAATTTCTTGAGGCAGGTCAGGATTATGCCCCTTGAAAATAATAAGAAATGCCTGTTTTAGCCTTGACACTCCCTAACTCCAATAGTTTTCATCAGATCTTCACCCAATTTACTGAAAATGTTATTATTCCCTGCAAAAGGCAGAGGGATATTGTTTTGGGTTTGTTCGTCCGTCTGTCTTTCAGTCCTTCCGTCCGTCCGTCCGTCCGTTTTCTGTCCGATGCCATATCTCTGTAACGGATTGACAGAATTCAATGTAACTTGACATGAATATATGTTATCACTGGGGCATCGTTCCCATATATTACTTTTCCAGATCGCTTTCGGCATTTATGAGTTATTGCTCTTTTATAGCATATGTACACAGGAATGTTTGGTATTTGTAGAAATTGTAGAATAACTAGAGTTAGATTATAATTTCATAGCAAACAGAGCAGACCTGACGGAATTTGATAGATCTGTTTCTTTACTTTCTAAAATGGCTACAATGTTTCACCTTCCATATTTCATTATAATTATTTTGTCTATGAATATTCAGTTTAGAATTATTGAAATTTGAAATAAATAGAACAGGGAAAGGGCTATTATGTCGTGCAAGCAGAGCAGACCCTGATGGTGCCCGTTATTCAATAAATACACCTTTCTATGCCTTTACAAACAGAGAAGACCCAATCAGATGGCTCCTACAGATCAGATGGCTCTGTTTGCTTATATGATATACAGTCCTCCCTCTCTACAACAACACCCTTTGGGATATGAAGATTGTATGTGTTGTTCAGAGGGAGTTGTTATAGGGAGGGAAAATCAAACATAACTAGCGTGTTTGCAAATCCCCAGATAAGGTGTATTTCAAGAACTAAAACCGTTATGTCTCAATCAAACCCTATGTTGTGACCACTCTTTAGAATCGTCACTTTGTGACGATTCTAAAGAATGGTCACAACATAGGGTTTGATGGAGGCATAAAGAAAATACAATGGAAAAAGTTGTGTCTAGAGCCTTGTTGTTTCGGAAACAGTGACATGCGTTGTTGTAAGGAGGGAATCGTTATTGAGAGGGCCGTTGTAGGGAGGGAGCACTGTAGATATGATTCTACAGTTTCTGCCATGGCCAAAAGTTCCTGTGTCCATGTTATCAAAACAATAAATCTAGTAAATATTCATGATGTCATTATTTCTTCCAGAAATAGTCATGCAGTAAAGGGCTGTGGCATAGTCCCCCACCGGCTGAATTTAATTCCAACTGCTGTAAATCCGTGACAAATGAATTTAGCATACCAAAATTCAAACTTGATCTCTAACTCATTTATGTACATACCAGATATAATGTCAATATCTGCTAGGGTTAAAAAGAAACCCTAAAATTTCCTGAAATTTTCTATGTCCAACTGCTGTAATTCCGTGAAAAATCAATGTTAAAATAACTCGTTATAATAAAGCTAAATCCCAAATGTCATTTCAATATATGCAAGGGTTTAGATAAAAAATCTGGAAAACCTAAAATTTTCAGGAAATTTCTATTAAAGTGCAACAGCTGTATATATAATTCTGTAAAAAATCAATGTAGTGTAACAAAATTCAAACTTGATCTGTAACTCATCTTAATAAAGCTACATGTACATTGGTAGTTCTTTTGGGTAACCCTTTCCTCCATAAATACGCCTTTCTATACCTCTGTAAAAGTCACTTTATGAAACCATTGTGATAAAAAGAGCATCTGCTCCTATAGGAGCAAATGCTCTATTTATCACAATGGTTTCAAACTACAAAATTCTAAAAAAAAGTTTCTTTTCTCTAATTAATGCTCCTTTTCAGTAGATTTATTCAAAGTGGTTGGATCTAAAAATAGCCTATGAGGGAATAGTTTAATGTTTTGAGGTTAGTTTGCTAATGTGTTTGATAGGTTAGACATTTCATTTGCTGTAAACTGGGTCAGATGTTATAAAACTTGATATTGAATCAAAGTTCATTCTCAAGTGTCTGATTAGCTAGATTTTGTGTTCCACTCAAAATCTGGCCTTGGGGTTATAAAACTCTTTGGTTGAGTCTGAGATCATTCTCAAGCATAATGATTGGTCAGAGCTTGCTCAGAATTTAACCAATCATATACTTGAGAATGATCTCAGGCTCAGACTCAGAAGTTTTATAATCTTGGGCCCAGAACAATAAGATGCTTGATAATAATTTCAGACTCGAGCAAATAGCTTTATAGACCAGGAGTCTGATCAGATTTCTATCAATTCTATTGTGTTTTCATAAACAGCAATGGTGCATTCTGACGGAGCTTCAGGAAACACTGCTGAGGAACCTAGGTTAGAAACTCTGAAGTCAGAGGTTCCAGAACCGGATACCAGTGAGGAACATAACACAACCACAACACCGCTGATTGGAGGGACTACGAGAGAGGATGATGAGACAGAGCAGAAAACAAAAGAATTATGAGAGACTAACAGCGATTTGAGGTGTAAATCTGAAGCAACAAGTCAAGCTTAGAGCAGCAGAACATTAAATATAGAACTTTGGAAACCATCTGTGTTAGCTACCTTAATTATCCTAAGTATTTGGACAGGCAAATAGTATAGACTCAGATCAAATGGCTTAACCCATTCCCTCATATTGACGACTCTGTAAAGTCGCTTTGTGAAATCATTGTGATAAATAGAGCATTTGCTCCCATGGGAGCAAATGCTTTATTTATCACAATGGTTTCAAACTACAAAATTCTAAAAAAAATCCTTTTCTCAAGTTAATGCTCCTTTTCAGTAGATTTATTCAAAGAGGTTGGATCTAAAAATAGCCCATTAGGGAATGGGTTAAAGGAGCAGTTTGATCTTGATCTAGACTATTTACTACCGTCTCAGTCTAATTGAAACTTATTTTATTGGTGTCAAATTTTGTTATTCAGCATTACCAGCAGGTTGGAAGGGGATATTGGGTGTCGGAATACGTAGAGTTAGTAAGTTATCTATAACTACTGTCTAGATTGAAGTAAAATCGTATAACAGTTTATAGACATTCTGCAATTCAGCGAATTGTTTGAGTTTTTGAAGAGTACAGTGTAATTGGCTGAAGAATTTACTTTATTGATTATCAAATGAAAAGCACATTGATTACATGCATAACCAAAAACAATGTGATCAGGACAATGATCAGTCTTTTTCTTTTTCTTTATTTTTTTCTGCTGAAATGTGGGATTAAATGCAAACACATTATTGTTCACTTGGAAGAAAAACTGAAGACTTGTCTTAAACCTTTACTCCATGGAGACACCTTTTGCCATTTTGCACACAGAGTAAACCCAGATCAGACGGCTCCTTTAGGAACCTGCTAATCAGAGTCTACTGTGTTGTTACCAGAGCCATGTACCATTATAAATATTGAGCTAAGTGATGTTTATGCATACATTATTTTTTACCTGAATATTCGCGGAGTAAACACTGTCTTTACATGAATATTTATGGTGTAAAGGTTATTACACTGTTTTACATGAATATTTATGGTGTAAAGGTTATTACACTGTTTTACATGAATATCCTGGATAATCCATGGTGTAAAGGGTTAATACAGTGTTTTTACATGAATATTCATGGATATGAAGATTCATTGTGTAAAGGGTTAGTACAGTATTTTTACATGAATATTCATGTTGTAAAGGTTAATACACTGTTTTACATGAATATTCATGGGCTAAAGGGTTAATACACTGTTTTTGCATGAATATTTATGGTGTAAAGGTTAATACAGTTTTACATGAATATCCATTTTTTTGTCTGCTCTTTAATACATACAGTTTTCATCAGATCTTCACCAAACATCCTGAAAATGTGTGCAGGAATGAAATCTAGGTCAAGTTTTCTAACCAGTGGAATCACCTGAGGCTTTTCAGGATTATAGCCCTTGAATAACTACAAAATCAGCCTTGTCCGCTCTCTAACCTGAGCAGTTTCTATCCGATTGTCACAGCCATGTTTGACAACCAGCTAGATCGACCTAGGCACTTTCTGATTATGACCCATGAGTAACAAAAAAATTGACAAAATCAGCCATGTCTGCTCTCTAAGTTGAGCAGTTTATACAGTAAAACCTCTCTATAACGACCTCTAAATTATGTTGATTGGTTGGTATTAAGGACAGGTGGTTGCTAAAAGCAAGGTGAAAGTGAAACAACGCTCCTATAGGATCATTCTGTTTTATTTTTACCTTGCTTTAAGCAGCCACCTGCCTTTAACACAAAATATTTGATGTAGTTTAGTGGTCGCTATAGAGAGGTTTTACTGTACTAGCTGCAACAGGAAAGAGCTGGCTGCAGTAACAATGCAAAGCACTTTGCACAGATAAAAGTTAAGAATGTCTTCATAATTACTGGCTGTACAATTTCCTCTCTGGTGCATTAGCCTCTCTGTCAGCATTATATGGGACCCTTTCTGACTTGGTCAGTGTTCTAGTTATACACCTTATGAATGTAAACATTAGCATCACATGACAGTCAAATATAAATCTGTATTGTACAGCTGAAATCCATATTGGACTTGCCACAGGTCCAATACAATTAATATAGAATAATTCGTTAGTTATAGTCAGCAACTAGTTTTAGGTAAGTATTTCTAACTAAAACAGATTTTACTTTAAAAATCTCGTTTTCAGCTGTTTGAATAAATATTGTAGATAAATATGCAGATATGGACATATTAAAATTAAATCCATGAATATAAACTTTTAAAACTAAATGGATTTTATGCTCTTAAATATGTACAATATTTATTCAAACAGCTTATAAAGGGTTTTTCATAATATGATGTTTAATGATGGCATAAATGATGTCATGAGGTCAAATGTTTTCCCAAACAAAAGGGATCGAGAAAAACTACATTGTCTGACCTTTAACCCTTTCCTCCATAAATACGTCCTTCTACGCCTCTGTTAAAGTCACTTTCTGAAATCATTGTGATAAATAGATAATTTGCTCCATAGGAGCATATGGTTTCAAAACTACGCAATTCTAACATTTTCCTTTCCACTAGTAAATGCTCCTTTTTGGTAGATTTATTCAAAGAGGTTGGGTCTAAAAATAGCCTATGAGGGAATGTGTTAAAATGAGGTATGATATATACCAGGTATTCAATTTGATTCTTTGTATTTGCACTGCATTGCTGTGAAAGCGTAACATATGTTATGAAATACCCTGTATTATAAAAAAAAAAATTGCACTTGTACACAGTCATGAAAAGCTATATTTGTCTTGCCTTTGCCCTGTCCAATAAAACTTTTCACGACTGTGTACAGTGAAACCCCACTAATGCGACCACTTAATAAACAGCCACTGATGGCGTTTAAAGCAGGTGGTTGCTTAATGCAGGATGAAAGTTATGCAGAAAGCTCCTATAGGAGCTTTCTGCATAACTTTCGTCCTGCATTAAGCTACCACCTGCCTCTGCCACCCAGAATTATTCCCCTTTTTGGTGGTCGTATTAGCGGGGTTTTACTGTACTTGTTTAACCCTTCCCTCTATAAATACGCCTTTCTAAGCCTCTGTAATAGTCACTTGCTGAAACAATTGCGATAAATAGAGCATTTGCGCCATAGGAGCAAATGCTCGATCTTTCACAATAGTTTCATTACTAGACAATAGTTCTAAAATTGCCCTTTTCTCTAGTAAATGCTCCTGTGGGGTAGATTTATTAAAGGGGTTGGATCTAAAAAAAAAAAGCCTATGGAGGAATGGGTTAATACATTTCAGTATGGGACTCGGCAATGTATGTGACTCTGAATTTCTATTAGACTGAAATGTTTTTCCTAGCTCACCAAGCTGTCATGTATGGTAATTATTTGTGTTATCCAGGCACTTGATGGTTTTAACTCTTGAGATTAGTTATGGATTGAGTCTCTTTATCAGTATTTGGTTATCCTAATGAATGCCTAGATGTGAGTATGATAATGTGTAGCTTATCCTAGTCTGTGTTAGTTAGGTTTTTTTGAATTTCAAATGTGTGTTGATGTGCTTTCTAGAACCATTGATAGTATGTGACTGTATATTATAGATATCTCTAGTTTAGTCAGAGGGTGATCAATATCATGTGTTTAAACTGCTGATGTATTCTGCTGCCACACATTAATTTATGAATGTACCTTAATTATTAGGGCCCTACATTGAAAATGCAGGAGCCCTATAGTAATTGCATTTTCTGTATGTCCATCTGTCTGTTAACACTTTTGATGTGATGCGATAACTCAAACAGTACTTCACATGTTGGTTTCATATTAAGAGCATATGCTTAGTATCATCAGAGGAAGACACCTATATGTTTTGGGTTGAATCAGATTACTATGTTTAGAGTTATCTGCCCTTGATTCATCAAAAATGCCATAGACTTTTGTCAACACTTTTGATGTAATGCGATAACTCAAACAGTACTTCACATAATGGTTTCATATTAAGGGACTTTGCTTAGTATTATAAGAGGAAGACACTGATAGTTTTTGGGATGAATAAGATTACCATGTCCAGAGTTATCTGCCCTTGATTTATCAAAAATGCCATATTCAACAAAAGATCATCTGCGAGGCCCTCTCTGACTGAGTCAGTTTTCTAGTTTTTTTAGGTTAAAACTAGAATTAATCCTTCCCCTCTTATAAACCCCTTTTCACACCTTTGTAGAGTAGACCCAGATCAGATGGCTCCTGTAGGAGTCATCTGATCAAGGACTGCTATGATTGCTTACCAAATTATAATAGAACTGGCTCTACAGTTTCTATCGATACAAAAGTCTCCTCTGTACATATTAGATTAATGATTGTAACAATTCAGTAAATAAATATCCATGATGTCAATATTTATTTCTTCAATCCATAAATCGAGGGCTTGGTGCAAACTATTCTAACTCCTTCACAAAGTGAAGGAGTTAGAATAGTTTGCACCAAGCCCTCGAAATGCTCAGCAGGTGTAGGGTTAACTGTTGTTCATAATTGGTGTAGTTTTGTATGAATATTCATAAAGTAAAGAGGTGCAAATTGAATTTTAAATTTCTTTTGAGTAGTAGTTGTAGAGAGGTTTTTACTGTTGTCATTACATTTTTATGCCCCCCTCCCCCTCCCCCAATCAAAGTGGGGAATATTGTTTTTGCTCTGTCTGTCTGTTGGTTGCTTTGGCCCAAACATTAACTTTGGCGATAATTTTGGCGCCATTACACATACATACTTCTAACTTGGCATACATGTGCAACTTATGGATGCGCAGTTTTATTAAGGTCAAGGTCATACACTAAGGTCAAAGGTAATATCAGGGGCATAGTGTTTCACAAACACATCTTGTTTGTTTTCTTGCATTTTTATTCAGAGTCATGAGTTACTCGGTTTCTGGCCTGAATCCAGCCTATTTATAAAGGTCATCACTGTTTGACCCCATAGATTGCAGTTACAACAATTCTAAATGCAATGACCAATGGTGACCGACGTGCTGTGTGCTGAGGGTAGAATTGTTCTTAACCCATTCCCTCATATTGACGCCTCTGTAAAAGTCACTTTCTGAAACCATTGTGATAAATAGAGCATTTGCTCCTTAGTAGCAAATGCTCTATTTATCACAATGATTTCAAAAACTACACAATTCTGAAATTTTCCTTTTCTCTAGTTAATGCTCCTTTTCTTTAGATTTATTCAAAGAGGTAGGATCCAAAAATAGTCTGAGGGAATTGGTTATAGGAATCTTAAAAAGCATGTGGTTGCTTAATGCATGACAAAAGTAATGTAGAAAGCTGCTATAGCAGTTATCTGCCTTTCTTTTGACCTGCATTACAGACCCATATTTAGTCCTTTTTTGATGGCCACTTAACAGAGGTTTTACTGTACATGGGCTTGGTGTAAAACTGTTGTAATGGCATTCTGTCCAAACTAGTTGACACATGTCAACAAGTTAAGAAGACGTTAACCATTTACTCCATAGATGTGCCTTTGAAGCCTTTGCAACAAGAGTGGATCCAGATCAGACAACTCCTGATTTACTACAGTAGCTGTCTGATCTTGGTCTACTCTGCATAGCAGTTTAAAGGTGTATCTATGGAGTAAAGTGTTTACACTGATCTATGTACCCCTACGAAGTAAGTTTTGGAGTTGATATGTAGGAGTCACTATGTTGGTCCATCTGTCTGTTGGATTTTCTTGTATGCACTATGTCTCAGCAAGTATTGACAGAATTTCAACAAAACTTAATTGGAAACTTCATTATCACGATGAGATACGCACATCATTACAACATTCTGCTTGGACAAGTTTTTTCAAATTTTAGCTGTTTTTGACAGGAGCTGTTTGCAATGGCATGAAAAGGTGTTTATCCCATTACTCCTTAAATGCGCCTTTCTACACATTCGCAAACAGAGTAGACCCAGATCAGATGGCTCCTATAGGATCTGGGTCTGCTCTGTTTGCTTATGATATAGATATGATTCTACAGTCTCTGCCTTGGCCCAAAATTCCTGTGTCTATTAGCAATTAATAATTTGATACACATTAATCACATTGCAATTGTTAGATTATATTGGTTTCATGAATATTAACCCTTCGCTGGCTATTCATGTCAATATACTTACCTGTAAATAGTGAAGACCCAGATGAGACAGCTCCTACAGGAGCTGTCTCATCAGGGTCTGCACTATTTACAAGTTGATTGTTCAACCAGTGCACTCCACAGCAGTAATTGCACAGTGCAATACATGTACACAGTGAAGATATATGTAATTATGCAACGGGACATGGGTAAAGAAGGAGAAATGTATTTTAAAATTCAGCAAGAGAAGGGTTAACCCATAATGCCTTTGCAAACACAGTATACAAGATCAGATGACTCCTGTAAACGCTGTCTGATCAGGGTCTGCACTGTATGCATATGAAATTATAACAGATCTGACAGTTTCTAAAAAGATTTGTGTACATATGCCATTATTAAAAAATCAGCTAATAAATATTCATGATGTGATTATTATTTGCATGAATATTCAACAAGGAAAGGGTTAGCACAAATTACTCCACAGTTTGTGACTAGTCGACAAGAAAATGTTTCAGGGGATGTGAACTGTCCATTTAATTAATATTAAATTGACCCTTTAACTCTAAATGCACCTTTGCAAACTGAGTAGACCCAGATCTGGTAGGCGCCGTCTGGTGAGGGTCTGTTCTGTTTGCTTATGATATAATATAGATATGATTCTACAGTTCTGCCATTGACAAAAAGTCATGTGTCCATGTGCTATTATAACAATTACGGTAGTCTAATATGCATGGTGTTATTTCTTTCATGAAATGTCATTGAGCAAAGGGTTAACCCTTTCCCTGTTTTATATTCAGGTAAGAAATCATGACATCATGAAAATTTATAAGCTTATTTTTATAATGTGAACTTTTCATGGAAACTTTTTGCTTTGAGAAAAACTGTAGAATCAGATCTATATCATGTCAAGAACAAACAGAGAAGACCCAGATCAGATGACTCCTATAGGAGACGTCTGATCTGGGTCTACTCTGTTTGCAAATGTGTGAAAACCCATTTATATGAAGGAAAAGGTTGAGCCGTATCTAATGAATATTTATGATGTAATTATTTCTTGCGTAAATATTCATTAGGTTTGAAAGACTAGTGTTCAGCATCTAAGAATGCATTCTACATGTACTACGACCTGATATGTATAAGAATGAATTTTAGACTACAGCTGTACATCCCAGTGATTTTAATCATAATTTTAAAGTTGATGGTATTGTTTGTTATGGACTTTGTTAGCTGTAGTACTCATATAATGGCATTGGTGAAAACCTTTACAGTTCAGACAAGGTTTACTTTACAGTTCTAAATGTTAAACACTTTATCTTAAATATGCCTTTTGACACCTTTAAAAACAGAGTAGACCCCAGATTAGACAGCTGCAATGGGAGCTGTCTGATCAGCCTGCTCTGTTTAATTACGGAATTATACAGATCTCAGTTTCTATAATGGCCAAAAATTCATGCTATAATGAAATTTCTTTTAATCAATATTCATGATGTTATTATTTCTTACATAATTATTCATGCAGTAAAGTAAAGGGTTTGTCTGGATTAAGCTATTAACTACAGTAAAACCCCTCTAAACCCGACATTGATTTTTGTATATCGGTCTTGAAAACAGGTGGCAGCTTAAGGCAGGGTGAAAGTCATGCAGAAAGCTCCTCTAGGAGCTTTCTGCATAACTTCACCCTGCATTAAGCAGCCACCTGCCTAAAAGTACATGTACTATATAAATTCATCTGTGCTGGAATTCTGGTTTAGAGAGGTTTTACTGTAGAAAGAAAGTTTGTCTTTATAATGTAAGTGTGTCCGTAAGTTCATTTGATGAGCTTAATGCTTTTTACGCCTTCATATTTCATTATTTTGTGTCAAACACATCATTTTGATGTTTCATGTTTTGTTTGAACATCATACTTATGATTATAGCGTGCTATCAGAGCTGTAGGTAAGAGTTTCTGGCTCCGAGGTTATAAAACTTTTTGCCGGAGTCTGAGCTCATTCTCAAGCATTTGATTGGTCAAATTCTGAGCTTGCTCAGAATCTGACAAATCAGATACTTGAGAATGATCTCAGACTCGGACAGAGAAGTTTTATATCCTTGGACTCGGGTTTATCAAAAGTTGTTATTTCACACTGACAGCCATACCCAGTCTTGCTACCTGTGCAGTTCATTGGCGTGGCTCAATAGCACATGAATTGGGACCAAGTGCCCCTTGAATGACCCTTAATAAGGCTTATGGGCGACTTATAGTGGTTAAAATGGAAACTTAAGTATCTTCATCTCTGATTATCCAGCAGGTGTAAAGTTTCTGGATAAATGTCTCATATTTTTATCTTGATGTAAATAAGATGTGGATCCAGTAATTTTCCTCCTGTAAAGGCACCGTATTGCATGTTCATTGTTAAGATGCTGTTGGCCCATTCCCTCATGTTGGCGCCTTTAGATGCCTCTATAAATAAACCATTGTGATAAATAGAGCATTTGCCCCATAGAATTCTAAAAAATTTCCTTTTCTCTGGTAAATGCTCCTTTTCGGTACATTTATTCAAAGAGTTTAGTTCTAAAAATAGACTATGAGGGAATTGGTTAAACTCAACCCCATTTCATTCCATTTCATACATGATGCTAATGCTGCTACCTATGATTATACTTTGAGCTCTTTGTTATCAGAGCTGTAGATAAGAGAAGTACTGATCTATCAAACAGAGCTCCAGATAATATTGTCAAGTATAATTTCTTTATTTCTCCACCAAACCCTATGTTGTGACCACTCTTTAGAATCGTCTCAAAGAGACGATTCTAAAGAGTGGTTGCAACATAGGGTTTAGTGGAGAAATGATGATTTTAGTTTTTGAGTACACACTGTTATCTGTAGCTCTGTATCAAAAGTTGTTATTTATCGGCCATACCCTGTCTTGCTACCGAATAAGGTTCTAGGACATGCCTGAATGGCACAACTTCCAGGATTGGTCTGAGATAATCTTTGTTTCTCAGCTGTAACTGTCAGAACAAAAACGATATTGTACTGCATTTACCATTAATTGTATGGCACTGTGTTGATAACTTTAACCCTTTACTCCATAAATATGCCTTTCTATGCTTATGCAAACAGAGCAGACCCAGATTAGATGGCTCCTGTTGGTGTTTGTGTTTCTTAGGCTGTCTGAAAACTTGAACCTTTTATTCCATAGATTGCGAAAAAGTAGACCCAGATCAGACAGCTCCTGTAAAATGATCAGGGTCTGCTTATGAAATAGTGCTCTGATTCTACAGTTTCGACCCTGAAAAATGTTTCCATCATTCATGATGAAATTACAAAAAAAAATAGCTAATTAATATTCATACATTCATTATTTTCTTACATGAATATTCATGGAGTTAATGGTTAAAGTTGGTCCTAACTTTTGAGCTATAAGAGAAGGACTTCATACTTGGTATGTGTAACCATTTCATGAGAATTGTGTAATGCCAAGGTCATTGTTAAGATCAAAGGTCATAAGTCAGCAAGTGCCTGTTGGGGCAAACACACCTTTTTATAGCTGAAATGTATTGTACATTTTCAACTTCATGCTATTATATGTGTTGTAATTGTTTATTTTGCTATGCATATAAAATGGTGTATTTGTATTTTGTTGACTTTCTCTTATTTATAGTCTCCAGATTTTCAACTGTCCTTTTATTTAAACTAAATAATTGGTTGTCCGAATACTTAACCCATTCCCGCATATTGACGCCTTTTGACGCCTCTGTAAAAGTCATTTTATGAAACCATTGTGATAAATAGAGCATTTGCTCCACAGGAGCAAATGCTCTATTTATCACAATGGTTTCAAAACTATTCAATTCTGAAAATTTCCTTTTCTCCAGTTTATGCTCCTTTTTGGTAGATTTAATCAAAGAGGTTAGGTCTTAAAATAGCCTAAAATAGCCTAAGTGGGAATGGGTTAAGCTAATAATTTATAAAAAAAAATCAACTACTAAATACATGTACATGTATTCGATATTGATGCATATTCATCAGGTAACAGGATTAGTCTATTGCTGTTTCTTGTTGAATATTCATATAAGAAATAATGATATAATGAATATTTATGCCCACATTGACGATAGTCAGGGGGCATTATGTTTTGCACCTGTCCGTCTGTCTGTCTTTGTGTCGCGCTTTGCTATAAAGTGTTATATGTCAGTAATTTCTACACATGAAACTTCACATACACCTTAATCACCATCTGTGCTATCATTTGGCACACCACCCATTCTGCCCGCAAGGTCAAGGTCAAATGACTTTGAAATTTTACATGCAGTTGGTTGTCGCAGATTTTAGCTCACCAGAGCACAAAGTGCTCAGGGTGAGCTTTTGTGATTGCCTGATGTCCGTCGTCGTGCAGTGTGCGTCGTCCCGCGTCAACAATTTGAACCTTTAAAAATCTTCTCGTCTGAAACTAGAAGGTTCTCAGCTTCCATATTTGGCACATAGCATCATGTTCATGTCCTCTACAAAAGTTATATAAATTATGCCCCTGGGGTCAAAATTGGCCCCGCCCCAGGGGTGCCTTGTTTTTAGCTCACCAGAGCACAAAGTGCTCAGGGTGAGCTATTGTGATTGCCTGATGTCCGTCGTCCGTCGGCGTACGTCGTCCGTCGTCAGTCGTCAACAATTTGAACCTTTAAAAATCTTCTCTGAATCTACAGGGTTCTCAGCTTTCATCTTTGGCACATAGCATCATCTGTAGGTCCTCTACAAAAGTTATATAAATTATACCCCTGGGGTCAAAATTGGCCCTGCCCCAGGGGTTTTCAGTTTTCAATAGAAACATATAGTGAAAACTTTGAACATCATCTCCTCTAAAACTAGAAGGTCCTCAGCTTTCATATTTGGCACATAGCTTCAACTTCAGGGCTTCTACAAAAGTTATATAAATTATGCCCCTAGGGTCAAAATTGGTCCAACCCCAGGGATTGCCAGTTTTTGGTAGCTGACTGCTTAAACAGCCCATGGGATCACTAGTTATGCATAGGAAAAACTTTAAAAATATTCTTGTCAGAAACTACATGTCCCAGAGCTTAGATATTTGGTGTATAGATTTACTTAGCATAACTTTATGGGTTTTATAAGTATCATAGTTCTTGGGTTAAAATTGGCCCTGCCCTGTGTGTACAGTCTTCTTCACGTCAGAAACGACAGTCTAAAGGTTTCTCCTTAATATATCAGCCTGCAGAGCTCAGACCAGTCAGTATGAGTTCTTATATAATCACCCTTAACCTGATCAGTAGAGTAGAAATTGTGTTTAGACAAATAACACACACTCATTTAAGATTGAGAAAACTGTGGATAGTTCTCATTATGCAGAACACTCTTAAAGCTTTTTTTCATACCTATGCCCTGCATTAAGCTACCAGATATCAATATAGAGCATATCTGTTGTGAATTTCAGCTTAACTCTTTGCATGCTGGGTAATTTTGTCATCTGCTAAATTGTTGTCTGCAGCAAATTCAGAAGTTATCCTAACTACGCACTTTCTTTCTAAGTTTTTCAGAAGTTCAGTCTCATTGACAAACAGTTTGGATATCAGATCAGGCCCCACATTAGATTGGCCCTGATCTGGATCCAAACTGTTTGCATAGGTCATTAGTGGTGGGAGAATCCCACTACACACGTTCTTTCTAAGTTTCTCAGAAGTTCAGTCTCATTTACAAACAATTTGGATATCAGATCAGGCCCCACATTATGTGGGGCCTGATCTGGATCCAAACTGTTTGCATAGGTCATTAGTGGTGGGAGAATCCGCCTCTAGCATCCAAAGAATTAATACAAGTTCCAGTGGTCTATGCTCTATCCATTCTTTCACTACATTCTTTCAGCATCATGTTCAGGTCCTCTACAAAAGTTATATAAATTGTGTCCCTGGGGTCAAAATTGGCACGGCCCTTAGGGTGTTAAGTTTTCAATAGAAACATATAGTGAAAACTTTGAAAATCGTCTCCTCTGATTGTCTGGTGAGCGATGTCAGGGCCATTCTGGCCCTCTTGTCTATAGAAATATATAGTAAAACTTTTAAAATCTTCTCCTCTGAAACTGGAAGGTTCTCAGCTTTCATATTTAGCACATAGCATTATATTCAGGTCCTTTACACAATTTATATAAATCATGCCCCTGGGGTCAAAATTGGCCCTGCCCCAGAGGTGGTCAGTTTTCACTAGAAACATAGTGAAAACTTTGAAAATCTTCTCCTCTGAAACTGGAAGGTCCTCAGCTTTCATATTTGGCACATAGCATTATGTTCAGGTCCTTTACAAAAGTTATATAAATTATGCCCCTGGGGTCAAAATTGGCCCCGCCCCAGGGGTGCCTTGTTTTCTATAGAAATATATAGTAAAACTTTGAATATCTTCTCCTCTGAAATTGGAAGGTTCTCAGCTTTAATATTTGGCACATAGCATCATGTTCAGGTCCTCTACAAAAGTTATATAACTAATGCCTCTTGGGTCAAAATTTGCCCCGCCCCACGGGTAGCCAGTTTTCAATAGAAATGTATAGTGAAAATCTTCTCTGAAGAAACTGGAAGGTTCTCAGCTTTCATATATGGCACATATCAGCAATGAGCACATTCAGGTCCTTTACAAAAGGTATATAAATTATGCCCCTGGGGCCAAAATTGGCCCCGCCCCAGGGATGGACAGTTTTCAATAGAAACATTGTGAAAACTTTGAAAATCTTCTCGTCTGAAACTAGAAGGTTCTCAGCTTCCATATTTGGCACATAGCATCATGTTCATGTCCTCTACAAAAGTTATATAAATTTTGCCCTTAGGGTTAAAATTGGCACCGCCACAGGGGTGCCTTGTTTTCTATAGAAACATATAGTAAAACTTTGAATATCTTCTTCTCTGAAACTGGAAGGTTCTCAGCTTTCATATTTGGCACATAGCATCATGTTCATGTTCATGTCCTCTACAAAAGTTATATAAATTATGTCCCTGGGGTCAAAATTGGCCCGGCCCCAGGGGTAGCCAGTTTTCAATAGAAGCATATAGTGTAAACCTTGAAAATCTTCTCCTCTGAATCTATAGGGTTCTCAGCTTTCATATTTGACACATAGCATCATGTTCATGTCCTCTACAAATGTTATATAAATTGTGCCCTTTGTGTCAAAATTGGCCCGCCCCAGGGCCAGCTATTTTTCTATAGAAACATATAGTGAAAACTTTGAAAATCTTCTTCTCTGGTTGTCTGGTGAGCGCTTTACAGGCCATTCTGGCCCTCTTGTTTCATTGTCTTATATCTCATTAACCACTATAGCTATTGGCATGGAATTGCATATGTATACACATTAAACACCGTCCATACTTTCATTACGTACCCAGCCCATGATGCCCACAAGCCCAAGGTCAAGGTCAAATGACAGCTAGGCAAGCACGGCCACGGGGCATCACTGTGTCTTACTGGCACAATTGTCTAGACATTAGCTGAATATTTACAATGGCGTATTGCACAGGAATGGTAGAAATACATGAGGGTCATGCAAAAAGTTCTGTCATTGGGTTCGGATTTCTTAAGTGATACGTGTAATTAAACATATTTTTATTACAAACCTTGGAAGTATTCGGAATGTCCCCCCTTTACCGAAACACATTTTTGTAACCTTTTTACCCAGTCTCGAAAAGCGAAAAAATAGTCTTCTTTAGGTATCTGTTGGAGACACTGATAGATAGCGCTGCCAAGAGAACTTCTGAACTTATATTTCTTTCCAGAAAACATTTTCTTCAGTCTAGGAAATAAGAAAAAGTCACAGGGACTCAGGTCAGGTGAATAAGGTGGATGGTTTACAACTTTCACATTTTCAGAAGCCAGAAAATACTTAACAGTCTAGCACTTGTGAGAGGAGGCGTTATCATGTATAAGATGGACACCTGTCCATCCTTTGCTTGGACGTTTCTTATTGTAAAAATCTTTGACTTTCTTTAGTACAGAGTTCTTGTAGAATCGTCCAGTGACTGTACGACCAGATGGGCAAGCACTTGAACGACTGGCCCACTCGAATTAAAGAATATTGCGTACAACATCTTTTTTGAACTTATGGTTCTCTTGGCAATACATGGACGTTTCTGATCTTTTCGATTCCATTGCTTATTATCAACCCTTCTCTGCGGCTCAAACATGTGCACCCAGGTTTCGTCACCTGTACGCAAGTTAGAAATAGCCCGACTATCACAACCATTGTATGTTTTCAAAAGTTCCCGGGCACATTTAAGGCGTTGTTTCTTTTGTTCGTCAGTGAGCAAATGAGGTACCCACCTAGCGCAAACCTTTCTCAGGTCCAAACGCTTTTTCAGAATTGTATGCACGCTGCCTTCTGATATGCCAGTACAACTAGCTATATCTTTCACAGACAATCGTGCATCCTGCTCGACCACAACCTTTACAGCAGCGATGCTTGCCTTACTAACAGAGGTTTTAGGTCTACCAGGACGGGTGTCATCTTCAACAGATAATTTCCCAGCTTTAAAAGCCTTGACCCACCTAAAAACTGTGCGTATTGAAATGGCATTAGGTCCATATATATCACACAATTCTTCAAATATCTGCTTTGAATCTATATCAAGCCTAATGCGACATTTGATATAGCTACGAATTTCAGCCTTTTCGTCCATTTTACATAGAGACACGTAAATTGGTCAGTGTATATGACTGCATGTATTTCAATTTGAAATAACTCTGTCATATGTAAAGCAATTTGCACGAAATAAACGGATATCACACTATTCAGGTGCAGTGAAGCGTTTTAAAATATACATGGTTTAAAACTACGGAAACCCGTTAGTGACAGAACTTTTTGCAGGACCCTCGTATCATAATTTCATAAGCAAACAGTATACCCTGATCTGACGGCTCCTGTAGGAGCTGTCTGATCAGAGTCTATTGTGTTTGCAAAGGCATTAAAATGCATATCTAATTCTAAAGAGTAAAAAGGTTAATCAATGAACAGTTGGGATCATGGCGGTTGAATTTATAACCAAGTAGAAATTCATGAAAATGGCCGTCCCCATATGTTATTACTCATGTAATCTTTCAAATTTTAAAAAAAAACCCACAACAAAACAACCAACATTTTATACCAGGCCTTTAACTCGTAAACTGATTAATATTCTTGTAAGGAATAATTACATAATGAATATTAATTTTTAGCTCATCTGTTTTGGAGATACGTCCAGCTATTGTGATCACAGGGTTGTAGTTGTAGGTGTTGTCGTTGTCGGCATGCAAAAAACTTTAATGTAGCTGATTACTCAAAACGTATAAGAGGTATCAACATGAAATTTCATAGGTGGGTAGATCTCATTCAGGAGAAGGCCCCTACACAAGAACCTTAACTCTTTATTTCAAAATTTGGGAGTTATGGCCCGTTATTATATCCCCGCAAACTTATTTGAGGGGGTATACTGGAATTGCCCTGTCCGGCGGTCAGTCGAGCAGTTGGTGGGACCGTCCGCATTTGAACATGGGTAATTGGTGTCACGAACTCCTCTTTCAGTTTTAATGTTACTGAATTTATGTTTGGTATAAATAATAACCACGAATGAAACATGGGAAGTTGATGTCGCGAACTCCTCCTTCAATCTGAAAGTTATTCGGTTTATATTTGGTGTACATAATAACCATGAATGGTAAATGTGCAAGACACCCTTTTCATGTTTTTACCACTGGCCATTTCAGAATTATCTCTCCTGAACTTTGAGTGTTTTTATGCCCTCGTTGACGATAGTCAGGGGGCATTATGTTTTGCACCTGTCCGTCCGTGCGTCACGCTTTTACGTGCAGTTGGTAAATGGTTGTCACAGTTTTTTCATTGTCTTATATCTCACTAACCGCTATAGCTATTGGCATGGAATTGCATATACACATAAACCACTATGCATTCTTTCATTGTGCACCCAGCCCATGCTTCCCGCAACAGGGCTTTTTCTGACCATTTTGGGAACATGACCCGTACACCTAGCATTGGGAAATTTTTGCATCGTTTTAACAAAATTGGGAAAATAGAACATATCAAAATATGTTTTGCAATAAATCTTTTAGCATTTTACACCATTAAATGATGTTCTGTTCCACTCAAAGAATGCACAAATACCTTGTGGACCTCAAAAATGGGCAATTAGATGACATATGAATACTTTTTGCCTCTTTATTACATTTTAGTCTTTTGATTGGGAATGTTTTCCTTCAAATTGGGGAAAAAACATACTTTTTGCCATTGGGAATATAGCCTATAAACGGCTATAAAATCGACCGAAAAAAAGCCCTGCGCAAGCCCAAGGTCAAATGACTTAGAAACTTACGTGCAGCTAGGCAAGCACCGCCACGGGGGCACCGCTGTGTCCTACAGACATACTTTTCTAGTTTCAGTTTGGCATGTAATATGGGGAGTTGGTGTCGCAAATTCCTCCTTCAGTTGTAAAGTTATTGAATTTATATTTGGTACACGTAATAACCACGAATGGTAGATGTCCAGGACACAATTTTCATGTGTTTACGGCTGGCCATTGCAGAATTATCTCCCCCTAAACTTTGAATATATTTTGTTATTTTTGCATGAAACATTGAGAGTTTGTGTCATGAACTCCCCCTTCATTGCATTGATACTTGCCATACATACTAAACACGAATAGTACATGAGCAAGACACAATTTTCCTGTGTTTAGTGGCAGCCATTACCGAATTTTCTTCACTAGATCTTTGAGGTTTTATTTTTGTAATTTGGTCCTGTTACATGGGTAGTTGGTGTCACAAACTTGGATTTGCAATCAAAGCTGCTGTTTGGGGGTATTGGTCACCTTTAGTGATAGTTCTAGTGGGTTTTTTTCAGTAGACACGCACCAAATCAGACGAGTGTTGGCGCTGCACACGGCTCTTGTTTAATTGGATATAACCAAGAGAAGTTTGGGTAGTGATATGAATTGTAGAATCATATTTATATTTTATAAGCAAACAGAGCAGACACTGGTCAGATGGCTTTTACAGAAGCCATCTGATCTGGTTCTACTCTGTTTGCAATTCATAGAAAAACACAAACATGTATTCATGGAGTAAAGGATTAACCTAGACTGAAATTAGCTTTTTCAACACAAAGTACATTGTACGTTTTGTCAGTAAAACGTGTTATTTACTTTCATTTTTTCGTTTCTTTTTCATGTCGGTGTCAACATATTTTAAATCCTAATGAGATACCAAGTTATTAATTGTCTTGCCTGATTTCAGACTGAAAGTAAATTATATTATTACATTTTCAGATATTTAACCTTTTTGTTTGCTTTTGACATAATATATCTGATTTGACAGGTAATTTATAAATTATCTCATTCATAGTACCATTAAATATCAGTAAATTAACACATTACCCCCTAGTGACGCATTTTTTCGCCTCTATAAAATTCACATTGTGAAACCATTGTGATAAATAAAGCATTTGCTCCTATAGGCGCAAATGCTCTATTTATCACAATGGTTTCAAACTACAAAATTCTAACATGTTCCTTTTCTCTAGTTAATGCTCCTTTTCGGTAGATATATTCAAAAAGGTTGAGTCTAAAAATATCGTAGGAGATAATGAGTTAATATTAATGATGTCATTATGTTTTGCCTGAATGTTCATGGAGTAAAGGGTTTAGGTTAGCTCTCAGATATGACATTAGGTTACTTGTGTCTCATAAAAATAATTTGTTTTAAACTTTTAACCCATTCCCTCATATTGACGACTTTTGATGACTGTAAAAGTCACTTTGTGAAACCATTGTGATAAATAGAGCATTTGCTCCTTTAGGAGTCAATGCTTTATTTATCATATTGTTTTCAAACTACAAAATTCTAAAAATTTCCTTTTCTCTAGTTAATGCTCCTTTTCGGTAGATTAATTCAAAGAGGTTGTATCTAAAAATAGCCTATGAGGTAATGGGTTAAACCAGCATTATTTCTGAAAAGAAAGAAAAACTTTGTGATAAATTTAAATTCATTAAATTTCTTCTTGTTCACTAAACAATGGCAAAAACAATTGGCTGCTAATGTGGAGATAACTTTGTCATTTTTGTAGCTCACCTGGCACAAAGTACCAAGGTGAGCTATTGGGTGAGCCATGTGTCTGTTGTTTGCGTTCGTCTTCCATCCAGCGGCATGTAGTCTCGACAAATTCTTTAACTTTTTCGCTGCCAATGTCGCATCTGTGATTACCTATATATGCAAACAGTTTGTATCCAGATGAGTTTGCTATCGTGACTGTTTCTTGAAACAAAAATGAAGAAATATAAAACTGGAAAATTGTAGTCGATGACAAAATTAGCAGCGAAAGAGTTAAAGGCAATTTATCTATAAATTAAGTGTTTCAGAAAATGCTAAAAATGAAAACAACACACTTGTTTAACCATTTACCTGTTGAATATGCGTTCAGACAAAATTTGACAGGAAAATTAGAAAATATATTAGTGGTCCAGGTGCACTGCATAACATATTTTTCTCCTTAACTACTGACTTGAACTTTATCCAATTCACAGTAATGCTCCATTGGTGATCTATCATGATATTTATACAAATATTTTGTTGTTGTTTTCCAATGCTATAAGTTTGCCAACCAGGGCTTTCTGGCGGCGGCGGGCCGTCGTTAACAAAGCTTTAACAATGCTTATAACTTCTGAATTACTTAAAAAGGGAAGTCCCTGCATTCGAAGCGTTTCAAAAATAACTAAAATATTCAAAACTCGTTGGTTTATATGCTGAACAGTAGTATATCACAAGAAAACCTATCCAATAAACATTGAAAATGACAAAACATAAATGTGTTTGATATCGAGGATCCCGATTTTAATCCCCGATGTTTCAGTTTTATTCGGATTGGGTTTTAGTTTCGTATCTGTTCACGCTTTTCACATCTCTCCGACCACTTCCAAGAAAAGCTGTTGGGTAAACAATGGAAGGATCGGTGATCATCGGCAAAACGCTGATTTTTTTAACAGAAAGGGTCGATAATACTTTGTTGTAGAACAGAAATTATAGGTATTGATGAAATCGGGGTTTTTGTATCACAGGCAATTTTTGATATAAGTTCAAATTGACAATCTTCATAATAATGATTGAGCATAACAAATACCAAGTTTTATTATATTATTGAAATATGCGTTCATTGTAGGGACTTCCTCTTTAAGCTAGACAATTCATATTTGGTATGCAGATAGCTTATGTGAAGGCCTTTCACTTTATACAAGGATACATGAAATCAGGCCAAGGTCAAGGTCACTACATTGTATTTCCAAGACTTTGTCGTTTTTAACAAACTTTAACGGTGCTATAACTTCTGAACTACAAATGCTAGGCAATTCATCTTTGGTGTACAGATGACTGTAGTAAAGGTCTTTCAATTGATATAGAGATATTTGAAATTGGGTCAACGTCAAGGTCACTCTTTTGACAAATTTGCCATGATTGAAAAACTTCAGCATTTTTTTCTTAACTTCTGAACCACATACGCTAGATAATTCATATTTGGTATGGAGATAGCTTTGGTGAAAGCCTTTTAGTTGATACAAGGATACATGAAATTGTGTCAACTCAAGGTCAAGGTCACTATTTTGAAAACTTGGCTGTTTTTAGCAAACTTTAATATTTTGCTATAATTTCTGGTCCAAGAACGCTAGATGACATAAAGATACCTGAAATCAGGTCAAGGTCACTATTTTAAATGGCTGTCCTTAGAATTCTGTTATAACTTCTGAACTCCATATGCTAGACAATTCATATTTGATCTGCAGATAGCTTGGGTGAAGGTTTTTCACTTGATACAAGGATATATGAAATTGGGTCAATGGCAAGGTCACTATTTTGAAAACTTGGCTGTTTTTAGCAAACTTTAACATTTTGCTATAGCTTCTGGTCCATGAATGCTACGCAATTCACCTTTGGTATTCAGATAGCTTTGGTAAGGACCTTACAGATGTCATTATATTTGGTATGCAGATAGTTTCCTCCACCTGTAATTATTTTGACATCGTGAGTTAACTGAAACTGTTGAAGCGATGTAAAAACTTTTATCAATAAAAAAAATCCTGAAGTTAAATTGTTGAAAAAATCCGGCTTTAATGCGGTTTTCCGCATTTTTTGCTTGTTAGTGAAACTGAGCAGTATGAATATGTTGGTAACTGTACATAATAGATCACTTGGTCTATGGACCTATCTAGAAAGCCTTAGAGATCGTTTCGTCTGTTATTCTATTCAAATCAACAATCTTTTTGAAGAAATTAAACGTGGGTTAGTATTACATCCAAATGTTTCAAGAGAGAGTATCATGTCAAATCGAGAATTTTGTTTTAAAAAGTTGCCTCCCTTATTTTCGCTTGCTCTTGCAAGTCACTGAATCTGTCATGTGACAATGTTTCCTTACAAAATCCTTGCGTTTTATTCGTTTCTGCTTGATTTCACAAATAATTGCATTTTAAACCCCCCTCCCTTTTTATTTTACAAAATAAGGACTTTAAGAAACCATATCAACACATTTTCTCAAAATGAAAGTAGAACTGTCCTTCGTCAACGGTCGAGCAGAATCTTTAAATCTGATTGGATATTTACAATATTGTGTCACGCCTATTTGTATACATGTGTGCTTTTCGGTAACGAAAGATCTTCGTAATTGTGAGTGACCAGAAGGAAGTTATCGGAAATAATTGTGCACAAACGAAATGGAATTTGCATGACAAGACGTGGAATTATGTGACAGAAATGGTTGGATGTGTGATATATGTCCGGATCAAAGGAAATGGTTAAAAAGGCCGAACTATCGCCGATGGAAAAACTAGAAGGTAAGTTGTTTTAAATTGATTGGGTAAAGGCGATTGTCAAAGTGTGTATTTATATATGCCCACAGGGAACGAGGGATGACAGGTAAATACACAACTGTCACATTGAATTGACACTTTGTGCAAGAATGGGCCACGCGTCGGCACCTGTTACAAAACGTGTGAAATATGACAAAGTCCAAGATAAAAAACACACACACACTCTCTCTCTCTCTCCCCTCTCTCTCTCTCTCTCTCATTTATTGGTTAATAAAAAGATAAAAATTCAAATAACCAGTTATATATAAAATAGTTACAGTAAAACCTGTCTATAATGACCATTGCAATTCTGGGTATTTAAGACAGGTGGTAACTTTATGCAGGTCAAAAGTTATGCATAACTCTTTATCCTGCATTGAGCAAATATACCTGCTCATATAGACCCCTATCTTTATTCATGATGTTGCTATAGGCCGGTCCTACTGTGTATATTAGTATAATATTACACAAGCTTGGATCATACACAATTTGACCAGAGGTCCACATAAGATGTGTAAATTAACCCTTTCCCTGTTCCATGTTTAGTCCAAATTTTAATACCCACTGAATATTCATGCACAAAACACTTATAATCAAATCTGGAAGGTGGTACATTGTAGCTATTTTAGAAAGTAAAGACACAGATCTATCAAATTCCATAAGCAAACAGAGCAGACCCTGATCAGACGGCTCCTCTAGGAGCCGTCTGATCTGGGTCTACTCTGTTTGCAAATGCGTGAAAACATGTTTATATGAGGGAAAGGGTTAAAACATTTTCAAGGATTACCTCTTTATTTCTCCATGGTGCACCATGCAACCCCTATGTTGTGACCACGCTTTAGAATTGCCTCGAATATGCAAGAATTCATAACTTCTTGTATAATAATAAGAATAAATTTTACTCTGGCATATTATATAAACACAGGAATTTATGGCCATGGCAGAGAATCTAGAAAAACTAGAGAATCAGATCTATATTATTTCATAGACATTTAGCATAACCTGTATCTATGCTTATAAAACTTTTAGTTGAGTCTGAGTTTATTCTCAAGCCTTTGGCTCAAATCTGACCAATTAAAAGCTTGAGAACAAACTCAGACTCAACTAAAAGCTTTATAAGCATGGACTCAGATCTACCCTGTTTGCAACAACATGAGACTCTATCAGGTAAAGGGTTAAAGTCACTCATGATATACCTAGGTCATGTTAATATTATTATCTATAATCTTTTGTCAGCCAGATGTTTTACTCACACATAAGATAAACTTATGATATTGCTTGCAGATTAAATTAATCCTTTCCTTCATACAAGCCTTTTCATGCGTCCACAAACAGAGTAGACCCATATCAGATGGCTCCTATAGGAGCCGTCTGATCTGGGTCTGCTATATTTGCTATGGAATTTGATAGATGTTTCTTTAGTTCAGAAATAGCTACAATGTGAAATACCTTCCAGTCATATCATTATAACTATTTTGTTCATGAATTATTCAGTAGGTATTGAAAATTGGACTAAATATAGAACAGGAAACAGGTTAAATTGAAGTTTCATCAGAATCCAAACTGTTTGACATTCTGTATATTTTACCCCCTAAAGTTCATTTAACCCTTTACAGTACCTGTTCAATATTCATGTAAGAAATAATGTCACCATGAATATTTATTAGCCAAATTTTTAAATGTAAAATTGTCAAGGGAACTTTTTGCTTTGATGAAATCTATATTTATTTTGTAAGCAAACAGAGCAGACTCTGGTTTGACAGCTCCTTCAGGAATATGAGGAATAGCATTAACCCTTTACCCTATAGATATGCCTTTGCAAACAGAGCATACCCAGATCAGATGACTCCTATAGGAGCTGTCTGATCAGGGTCTGCTCTAGTGTTTGCTAAATGATATAATTCTACAGTTTCTGTCACGGCCAAAATTTCCTGTGTCCATGACATTGTGCTATTATAACATATTAATCTAGTTAATATCCATGGTGTCATTATTTGTTACACAGATACACATGGAGTAAAGGGTTAACCCTTTCCTTCATATAAATGCCTTTTCATGTATTTGCAAACAGAGTAGTCCTGGATCAGACGGCTCCCGTAGGAGGTGTCTGATCAGGGTCTGCTCAGTTTGCTTATGGTATAATACAGATATAATTCTGCAGTTTCTGCCTGAGCACAAATGCCATGTATTCATAAGGCATTAATGATTATAATAGATAATCTAATTGATAATCATGATGTCATGACTTGGACCATGAATATTGAACAGAGTTAATCCATACAGATGCATGTACATGTATACCTGATATATTTTGACACCCATTTTCTCCTCTAAACCAGATTAGGTTAATTTGGCCCCTTTTGAATTAGAGTTGGATTTAGACTGACATACAGTAAAACCTCTCTATAACGACCACTAAATTACATCATGTATTTTGTGTTAAAGGCAGGTGGATGCTTAATGCAAGGTGAAAGTAAAACTTTTACCTTGCTTTAAGCAACCACCTGCTCGAAATACCAACTAATTAACACAGTTTAGTGGTCATTATAGAGAGGTTTTACTGTAGTTGCTAACAGTGTAGACCCTGATGCCACTGCTGTAACCCTTTCCCTTATGAACATTTTTATATGAATTGATCTACACTTCATGAATATCAGAGCTACAGATAACGATGCGTACCCAAATACTAAAACCGTCATTTCTCCACCAAACCCTATACTGTGACCACTCTTTAGAATCGTCTCTTCGAGACGATTCTAAAGAGTGGTCACAGTATAGGGTTTGGTGGAGAAATAAAGGAGTTATTCTTGAAAATAATTGAATTTACGCACCTTATCTGGACCTATGGAATATAATTATTCATTATAAATTTACTCTTATAAAGTAAACATTTAACCCTTTACTCCATGAATATTTATGAAAGAAATGAGTCATGGATAGTATGGTAATTAGATTAATTTTGATAACCAATCATTGGGCACAGGAATTTTTGACTATAGTACAAACTGTAAAATCATATTTATATTATTTTGATCAGACAGCTTCTGCAGGAGCTGTCTGATCTGTGTCTACTCTGTTTGCAAAAGCGTAGAAAGGTGTATTTATGGAGTAAAGGGTTAAAAGGGAATTTTGGCTCATATTAAAGACGATTCTGAAGAGTGGTCACAACATAGGGTTTGGTGGAGAAATGATGATTTTAGTATTTGAGTATGCACCATTATCTTTTGCTCTGGTAAGTTTTTTTTTAAATACTACAGGGCTATTAGGGCAGTGTAGACTCTGATAGAACAATGTGACATCAAAGATTATTCAACTGCTTGGCTCAAATAGTATAACCCTTACAACACAGAGTTTTCAAATGGACTATTCCAAATTTCAAACAGGTCAAGCTTATGGTGAATATTTAGGGATTTTCTAATGAAAAGTGTAACATGCCAATCAAATTTTTGCAGTCCCAGATGAGAGGGCACCTCTAGGAGCCCTCTCATCTGGGTCTACACTGTTTACAAAGGACATTAGTAACGTATGTCCCGCACAGTAAGGGCTAAACTAAAAATATCTATATAAAGACTTTATAAAACTGTAAATAGTTATGATTGCTTTTGATTATATCATTTAATAAGGCATGAAGGAAGTTTCACATTATTTTGTAGTGTCTCATGTTTCAAAGAGTTTTTTCACTTGCATGGTCATAATGTTATGAACCCAGTGGCCTGCTGTGAAAAATGCCACGAAGTATGTTTCTTAACCCTTTCCTCCATAAATACACCTTTCTACACCTTTGCAAATAGAGTAGACCCAGATCAGTCGGCTCCTATAGGAGCCGTCTGATTAGGATTTTCTCTGTTTGTTTCAAATATAATATAGGTATGATTCTAGTTTCAGCTAAGGCCAAATATTCCTGTTTCTGTTTTACCCTTTCCCTCATATAAATGTGTTTTCACACATCTGCAAACAGAGTAGACCCAGATCAGACGGCTCCTATAGGAGCCGTCTGATCAGGGTCTGCTCTGTTTGCTAATGGAATTTGATAGATCTGTTTATATACTTTCTAAAATGGCGACAGTGGTCCATCTTTCATATTTTGTTATAACTATTTTGTCCGTGAATATTCAGTCAGTATTGACATTTGTAATCAACATAGAACAGGGAAAGGGATAACAATTAATCTACTTACGATTCATGATACCGTTATTTCTTACATGAATAATCATGGAGTAAAGGCAGAGGTCCAGATAAGATGCCATAAATTAAAACAAGAATAACTTTTCAAGAATAACTCCTTTATTGTCAAACCCCTTGCCGTGAGCTTGACATAGTCACCACAATGTCTGTGAATGATGTATGTTAGTGCGTCTGTGCATGCGCGAGTCCATCTGGTCTTGTCGGGCTCTAACTCAGAAATCTATGAATGGATTGTGAAATGACAAGGCATAGATGTTCCTCTAGAAGATACAGCGTGTCATGTGCGATAACCAGGTCAGTAGCTGAAAGGTCAAGGTCATACTTGTAGGCCAAAGGTCAAAAACATGTTATTTTTTTGCTTGTCTTGACTCTAATTCAGAACTCCATGGATGGATTGTGAAATGACTAGGCATAAATGTTCCTCTAGAAGGTATGGCATGTTGTAAGAAAAAAACAGGTCAGTAACTGAAAGGTCATGCTAATACTTTGAGGTCAAAGCATTTTTTTTTGCTTGTCCGGGCTCTATTCAGAACTCCATGGATGGATTGTGAAATGACAAGGCATACATGTTTCTCTAGAAGGTACGGCATGTCGCACATAAGAACCAGCTCTGTAACTGAAAGGTCATGGTCATACTTAAAGGTCAAAGGTCAAAACCATGTTTTTTTTTGCTTGTCTGGGCTCTAACTCAGACCTCAGAACTCCATAGATGGATTGTTAAATGACAAGACATAAATGTTCCTCTAGAAGGTACGGCATGTCAGGTGCAAAAACCAGGTATGTAGCTGAAAGGTCAAGGTCATACATAGAGGTCAAAGTTCAAAAACATATATTTTTTGCTTGTCCTGGTTCTAACTCAGAACTCCAAGGATGGATTGTTAAATGACTAGGCATAAATGTTTCTCTAAGAAGGTAAGGCATGTCATGCTCAAAAACCAGGTCAGTAGCTGAAAGGTCAAGGTCATACTTAGAGGACAAATGTCAAAAACATGTATTGTGTTTGTCCGGGCCTTAACTCAGACTAAACAGATTGAAAGTCAGATTTAATAAACACACTGTATGCCTATAATTACCCTTTACATTTACTTGATATTCATGCCTTTTCGTGATTTTGCAATATAGACCCAGATCAGGCATTTCTATAGGAGCTAGCTGATAAGGATCTTCTCTAACTTTTATTAGTCCCCCACCGGTTACCGGTTGGGGGACTATAGGTTTGCTCAATTCTGTCTGTCCGTCCGTCCGTCCGTCCGTCTGTCTGTCTGTCCGTCCGTCTGTCACGCTTCGTGTCCGGGCCATTATCTCCTACAAAGCTATCCCAAATTCATTATAACTTCACACATTGAAGAAGCATGATGAGGGGTAGTGCCATGCACAAGGGTCATAACTCAAGCATCAATATTTTTGGAGTTATTCCCCTTTTACATATTTTTTTTGTCTGGACAATAACTCTTTATCTACTGGTTCAATTGATTTGAAACTTCACATATGGAACAAGCATGATGAGGGGTAGTGTCATGCACAAGGGCCATAACTCTAAGCATCAATATTTTTGGAGTTCTTCCCCTTTTTCATATTTTCTTGTCAGTCCGTCTGTCACGCTTCGTCAACCACACCATGGGTGGGTGGGGTGGGGAGACTGGAGTTTTTTTTTTCAGTCTGGTGGGGGGGGGACTCATGTCTTGCATAGCAATTCAACATGCCCTTGTTACTATTGGTGAACGGCCTTAGCGGGTTTGACATGTTGCCCCTGGGCATCTAGTTTTTCCACCAAACCCTATACTGTGACCCGTAACTCAAAGAGACGATTCTAAAGAGAGATCACAGTATAGGGTTTGGTGGAGAAATGACAATTTTAGTATTTGGGTACACACCTTTATCTGTTGTTTGAATATCTGCTAACTTTGTCGTCTGCTACAAAATTTCATTCTTTTGATTTTCTTCATTTTTGTTTCAAAAACATAGTAACAAACAGTTTGGATCCTGATGAGATGCCGAGTTACTCGGCGTCTCATCTGGATCCAAACTGTTTGCATAGGTAATCACAGATCCGGTGCTGGCAGTGAAAGGGTTAAGATTCACTCTTTGCCTGCTAAATTCATTATAGCCTATGCAAATAGTTTGGATCCAGATGAAATGACAAGCAGCTTAGGGTCTCATCAGGATCCAAACTGTTTGACACTTCTACTGAATTGTTGGAGTCAATAGAACAATAGATAAAGATACCTATTCAAATATATGTATTTAACCCTTTCCTCCATAAATATGCCTTTCTAGGCCTCTGTAAATTAGTCACTTTATGAAACCATTGTGATAAATAGGGCATTTGCTTCTATAGGAGCAAATGCTCTATTTATCACAATGGTTTCAAACTACAACATTCCAAAATTTTCCTTTTCTCTAGTTAATGCTCCTTTTTGGTAGTTTTATTAAGTTGTTGGATCTAAAAAAAAGCCTATGGAGGAATGGGTTAAAATCATCATTTCTCCACCAAACACCTATGTTGTGACTACAGTACTCTTGTAAGAATCGTGTTTAAGACACAATGCTAGAGTTAGGTCACAACGTACGTAGGGTTTGGTGGAGAAATAAAGAAACTGTTCTTGAAAATGTTTTAGCTCTTTCCCTCATATAAACGTGTTTTCACGCATTTGCATACAGAGTAGATCCAGATCAGACGGCTCCTATAGGAGCCGTCAGATCAGGGTCTGCTCTGTTTGCTAATTATTATAATAATTTGATAGATCTGTTTCTTTGCTTTCTAAAATGTCTGCAATGTTCTACCTTCCATATTTCTTTATAACTATTTTGTTAATGAATATGCAGCAGGTATTGAAATTCGGCCTAAATACAGAAATTCGGCCTAAATAATTTACACATCTTATCTTGACTTCTTTGTCAAACAGAAGAAACAATAACTTTGAGAATTTTAGCCGAAGACAGCAGGGGTTCTGAAAAATCTTGAAAATCTTGAAAGTTCACTTGTCCACGGAAAATCGACTTGTTCGTATCAAAATGTTACTTACCAAGAGAGTAAATAAGATTAAAACATATAATAAATAAAATAACATGTATTTACACGGACAGTTCATTTCAGAACCCCTGGACAGTATTGACATAATTGTCAAAGCAGGCCTTTTTCTAGTGTCTACACATGTCCATTAAAAGAACCCATTCCTAAATGCAAAAAAGGTAACATTTTTTCTCAATTTGGAAATAAAATTTGATTTCAAACAGCGTAGACCCGAATCAGAAACTTGTTGATCAGTGAAAACCTCATTTATCTGGGTTGGCATGAATGGGAAAATTCTACTTATATCCAAATAACTTCTTTAAATGGCAGATCCTTGGGCAGGTTCTTGTTTAGAAGAATGGGGAAGCCTGTGAATTGACAAAAATCAATGTGACAGGATAAAATGGAAGAAAGAAAATACAACTCTCCAGGTCATAGCTTTTTACTAAGTAAATATTTTTTTTTAACCCTTTCTGTTTTGCTTATTCACCTAAGAAATATTGACATTTTTATAACGGCATAATTTGCACAGGATGTTTTGGTATTGGAAGAGACTACATGTAGAACTGTCAGATCTATTATACTTTCATAACCCTTCATATGCTATTTTTAAACCCAACCTCTTTGAATGAATCATAACCCAAATGGAGCATTTACTAGAGAAAAGTAAAATTTCAGAATTTTGTAGCTCTATTTATCACAATGGTTTCAAGAAGTGGTTATATTTAACAGAGGCGTAGAGAGGCGTATTTATGGAGGAAAGGGATAAGCAAACAGAGCAAAATTCCTGCAGGAGCCATCTGATTTGGGTCTACTCTGCAAAGGTGTGAACAAGGCGGCAACAAGCATTTGTTTGAGGGGAGAGTTATACTTTATCTTGTAAAAAATATATACAGGTCTATTGTAATTTTTCATTCAAACTTCTGCGAAACTTAACCCATTCCCGTATACTGAAGCCTTTTGACGCCTCTGTAAAAGTCACCTTTTGAAACCATTGTGATAAATAGAGCATTTGCTTCCATGATATAAATGTCATAAGAACCAGAAAAGTTTTGGACGAGGTAAAAACTGTAAAATCAGATCTATATGATCACAAAAGCAAACAGAGTAGATCCTGATCAGGCAGCGCCTACTGTAAAATCAGATCTACATGTACATTATTTCATAAGCGAACAGAACTAACACTAGTCAGGGTCTACTCTGTTTGCAAAGGTGTTAAACGGCGTACTTTAATGGAGTAAAGGGTTAGACACTGTTGGACAAATCTATTCTAGTATTCAGTGCTAATAATTCCCATTCCCATTTTAGTCTTAACCTTTACAACACTGACTATACCAAAATTCAAACAGGTTAACCCTTTCCCTGTTCTATGTTTATTCCAAATTTCAATACCTACTGAATATTCATTAACAAAATAGTTATAAAGAAATATGGAAGTTGGACCATTGTAGACATTTTAGAAAGCAAAGAATCAGATCTATCAAATTCTATAAGCAAACAGAGTAGACCCTGATCAGACGGCTCCTCTAGGAGCCGTCTGATCTGAGTCTACTCTGTTTGCAAATGCATGAAAACACGTTTATATGAGGGAAAGGGTTAATCTTATGGTGAATCTTTAGGGATTTTTTCTAAAGAAAAGTGTAGCATGACAAACAGTGCAGACCCTGATGAGAGGGCTCCTCTAGGAGCCCTCTCATCTGGGTCTACACTGTTTGCAAAGGACATTAGTGACTCGTGTTCCACACTGTATAGGTTAACTCTTTCATTGCCACATGTTGTTGTCTGCAAAATTTGATCTCTGCTTGAATTATCATTGTTCATTATTTTCCCTTTTCATAAGAAAATCATAATATCAAATAATTTAGCCTCAAACAGATTGGATCCTGATAGGATGCCAATTTACTTGGTGTCTTATCTAGATCCAAACTGATTGAATAGGTAATCAGACTGTCTGTGTGAAACACTCCGCTATTGCACTAAGACCATCAATTGCGAGCCTGTCGTTTGCTTCATTTCTCAAAAGAAGACTTTAAAAATACAGTGACAGCTGGCTGTGGCAAGATCCTGATAAGTTACTTGAAGCAGTCACCTTATATATCTAGATCCAAATGGTTTTTCTAACTACATATAGTTTATCAGTCTTCAAGATCACTCAGAGTGTGTTTGCAATTTTTTGCTTTTATGTAACTAAGCGTCCTACAAGTAGATTTAAATTCAAACTCAGACAGTAGGTTTGTGAGACTTGATCATATGGTGACAATATGTGCATAATGATTGTTCAAAAGCTATACAGTATTGCATTTAAGACGGTCATATTTCAGAGAGTTGTAAAGAAATGTCTGCATTCACTAGTCTAGATAAAATTTAGAAATTGCATGTAATTAGCCCTTTCACCACTACATTTTCAAATGGATTATTCCAAAATTCAGACAGGTCAGGCTTATCATGAATAGTCAGGTGAAAGTCAAGAAATGTAACGGAGAAAACAGTGCAGACCCTGATAAGAGGGCTCCTCTAGGAACCCTCTCATCTGGGTCTACACTGTTTGCAAAGGACATCAGTGACTTACTTCCTGCACTGAAAGGGTTAAACTCTTTGCATCATCGCATCTGAGTATAAATTTGTCGTCTGCTACAATTTTGAAATCTAAATTTTGCTTTAATTTTCATGATAATTTGCCATCAGAGTGTAAAATGTTTAGTTCCGGATAGGACGCAGAATTTTAATATTCCACATTTCACTTGTATCCATACTGTTTCCATAGGTGATCACTAATTCACGGCCGCTGTGCAAAGAGTTTCAAGTATTACCATTACTCTTTGCGTGCTAGTGTAGGATTCTATGCTGCATAATAATGCAAACCCTTTGGATCCAGATCAGGTCCCACAAAACATGGGGCCTGATCTGAGATTTATACTATTTTGTCACTCAGATTCAACTTCTGCAAATAAATCAGAAAGAACATTAAATTAGTTTTGAAAATATTGAAGAGGAGAAAATTTTGTAACTTAAACCATGCAAAAAGTTAAACTTTAAAAGGGACATAATTTTGTGATAGGATCTTTGCAAACAGTTGTGATTTAGATGAAACACTTGAGTAACTTACGGTTTCATGTAAATATGTAAAAACTTGCATTAATTTCTGATAGCTTTTGACAGAAATTTGAGGAAGAAAATTGTAGAGAGCTTGTAATTTCTATATTGAAACCGAAACTGGATTAACCCTTTCCCTCATATAAACGTGTTTTCACGCATTTGCAAACAGAGTAGACCCAGATCAGACGGCTCCTAGAGGAGCCGTCTGATCAGGGTCTACTCTGTTTGCAAATGCGTGAAAACACGTTTATATGAGGGAAAGGGTTAAAGGACCAGTTCCCAATGCAAAATAGTTAACATTATTCCCAATTCCAAATATTGGGGAAAATAATTCGAAAAGATGCCAAATTTTTATTAAACTGCTAAAAAAATGCAAAATAAAGTAAATGTATCCAATTATGCTTTACAAATCATTGAAAAATACCCAGTTATCAAATGGCATTTTTTCTAAAAACTTTTCTAAAGATTTCATAGCTTAGTGTACAAATTTTGTGATAGGATCTTTGCAAACAGTTGTGATTTAGATGAAACACTTGAGTAACTTACGGTTTCATGTAAATATGTAAAAACTTGCATTAATTTCTGATAGCTTTTGACAGAAATTTGAGGAAGAAAATTGTAGAGAGCTTGTAATTTCTATATTGAAACCGAAACTGGATTAACCCTTTCCCTCATATAAACGTGTTTTCACGCATTTGCAAACAGAGTAGACCCAGATCAGACGGCTCCTAGAGGAGCCGTCTGATCAGGGTCTACTCTGTTTGCTAATAGAATTTGATAAATTTGTTTCTTTGCTTTCTAAAATGTCTACAATGGTCCAGCTTCCATATTTCTTTATAACTATTTTGTGAATGTTTATTCATTAGGTATTGAAATTTGGAATAAATATAGAACAGGGAAAGGGTTAATAAGCTGAATAACTGTTTCCCTCATGAATATTCATGTAAGAAATAATGAAAAAATGAATATTTATCAGCTGTTTGAATAAAGGGTTAAATGAATATCAGTTTTTTCTCTTGAGACACCTTTTTCTGATGTCTACACGGGTCTATTAACCCTTTCCCTGTTCTATATTTAGGCCAAATTTCAATACCCACTGAATATTCATGAACAAAGTAGTTATAAAGAAATATGGAGGGTTGAACATTGTAGACCTTTTAGAAAGCAAAGAAAAAGATATATGAAATTATATTAGCAAACAGAGCAGACCCTGATCAGACGGCTCCTCTAGGAGCCGTCTGATCTTGGTCTACTCTGTTTGCAGATGCGTGAAAACACGTTTATATGAGGGAAAGGGTTAAAGGACCAGTTCCCAATGCAAAATAGTTAACATTATTCCCAATTCCAAATATTGGGGAAAATAATTCGAAAAGATGCCAAATTTTTATTAAACTGCTAAAAAAATGCAAAATAAAGTAAATGTATCCAATTATGCTTTACAAATCATTGAAAAATACCCAGTTATCAAATGGCATTTTTTCTAAAAACTTTTCTAAAGATTTCATAGCTTAGTGTACAAAGTCTTTAAACCCATTCCCTCATTATAATTGACGCCTTTTGACGCCTCTGTAAAAGTCACCTGTTGAAACAATTATGATAAATAGAGCATTTGCTCCTGTAGGAGCAAATGCTCTATTTATCATAATTATTTCAAGCTACAAAATTCAAAGATTTTCCTTTTCTCTAGTTAATGCTCCTTTCGGTAGATTTGTTCAAAGAGGTTGGATTTAAAAATAGCCAATGAGGGAATGGGTTAAGAGTTAAAACAATGCAGGCAAAGAGGTTTGAAAATCATTGGGTTTGTCAGTTGGTTTCTGACTATCAGAAACGTGTCAGACTCAACTAACGACTTTGACCTGTGAAAGTGGAAAAACAGAAGGGTAAACTTGGGGAGCTTGCCAGTTATTTAACTAAAGATGCTCTAGGTGTTGAAAGATACAATATACATACAGTAAAACCCCTCTAATGCGACCACTTAATGAATAAACATGGATGTCTTTATAAGAAGTTGGTTGCTTAATGCAGGACAAAAGTAATGCAGAAAGCTCCTAGAGGAGCTTTCTGCATAACTTTTGTCCTGCATTAAGCTACCACCTGCATCTAAGCACCCAGAATTATACCTCTTTTAGGTGGTCGCATTAGCGGGGTTTTTACTGTATAATTATACTGATACAGCAAGCATTTAACCCTTTCCCTGTAGAATGTTCATTTAAGATATAATGATATCATGAATATTCATTAGCTAAATTTTTATAATGGAATATGTAGTAGCTGTATGATCGGGGTCTGCTATGTTTGTTTATGAAATGATATAAATCTGGTTCTACAATTTCTGGCATCAGACTTAAAAACTACATGTGTTCATATGATAATGTTGTTAACTCATAAAAAAAAGTCAGTAAAGCTAATGAGAGTTAACCCTTTCCTCCATAAATACGCCTTTCTACGCCTCTGTTATAACCACTTCTTGAAACCATTATGATAAATAGAGCATTTGCTCCCATAGGAGCAAATGCTCTATTTATCAAAATGGTTTCAAACTACAAAATTCTAAAATTTTATTTTTCTCTCGTAAATGCTCCTTTTGGGTAGATTCATTCAAAGAGGTTGGGTCTAAAAATAGCCTATGGAGGAATTGGTTAATCTAACTACTTGTACATCCTGACTCTAGATCCAGATCAACTTAGGATGGACTTGGTCAAGTGATTAAAACACTCAACTATAATACCAGGGGTCCCAAGTTCAATCTCCTGCTGAACCAAGTCTTTCTGATGAGATGTTATAAACCAAGGTCAGATGTATCAGTGCTTTACCTCCGAAAGTATAGGAGTGTTTATTAAGAATGGGGGTGCTTATTAGGGAGAATACTACGGTAGTTTTATTTAGATTTCCTCTTAAAGTGGCAACAATCGCTACCGCGGCAGCGAGAACCTAGGGGTGTGGCTAATGTTAAACTCTCCATACTGCAGTACCTGTCTGTTAACACTGTGTTACTAATTATAAACATTCACGTGGAGAATGTAAACACAACAGTACAGTAAGCACTGGTCTAGCAGACGATGCATTATAGGACATGCTCTTTACTCACATTAGTTATAGATGTGGTCAAGCCAGTTTCTCCATATATTCTCTTTAAAGCTATTGGTTTTCCTTTTCTTAACTGGAATTTTAAACTGTCGGGTTGGGTCTCTTTTGTATGGAATTTCTCTGTCAGATGTTTTTGGTCTGTTGACATTTTCATTCCAATCCAAAATGGCTAGGTTTATTCTTAGTTTGTAACTATCCATTCCAAAACAGATTCTTTTATCCACATATTGCAACAATGAGTTGTTGAATGACTCCACATAGTGTGTGTCCATGCAGTATTTGTACTTTTCAGCCTCTCTGTACACTGGCATAGACTTCAGAAACTTGTTTAAAATGAAAACAGCCTTTTCATCTTGAATAGTATACTTTGAACATTCATAATTAGGATCAGTCTTGCACCTTGATGTGGGTATGCAGTTGTCATGTTTACCCTGATAATGGTCTGTAAAACTACATATGTTAGCTCTTAAAATGTTTGCATCATTTTTGCAGTTTTTCATGGCATGAAATACATGTGTTTTAATAGCAGCTGCTTTGTCGGCGAGTTCTTCATGCCAAACAACACCTCTTGTAGACTTGAAGCCAGACGTTATTTTCTTTGCAGCCTTTGCAATGCCCTTTGTAACATGCCATGTGTCATTAGCATTTTCAGTTGGGCTCCTTTCTTCCCTAACAAATTTATTTATCTGACCGTTATTGTCATGGGCATGGATGTTTACAGGACAGTCTTGTTCATCAAGATAGTTATATATTCTTTTAACACCTATCAGTTCATGACGCTGAGAGCTTGTGTCATCATCTCTGGTAACAGTTTCAAGTTGTAAACATTTGTTGGTTGATCCACCCAGACAAACAACATCACTGTATTTGGCATTTTTACGCCAGCAGTGTCTAGCATCGGTTAGGATGTTTACCCCTGTCAATGGTTCATCATCTGAAAGAAGTGCTGCTGACATTGCAATTTCATTTTGAAGAGCTCTATCTTTCGAAAATTTCGCCTCATTTTGAACAACATCTTTATAAGAATTCATATTCTCAGTAATATATATGTCCCCAAATTCACCAAGTCCTGACGCTTCACAAAATTTCTGAAACTGATTTGGCAGCATACCACTTGTGAAGTACCCATGGCAAAGCTTGGCACTTGCAAGGAACTTCCCATTCTGCATGTGAGGTGATGATGTCCAGTTTAGCACATGAGATTCTTGGCACTGGATGTCTGCTGAGAGTACTCCATGAATAGTTTTATTGTTTGACACCAAAAGCTTCTCAGAACATCTAACATCATGGGATTGCACTTGTGACACTATTTTCTGTATTGACGATAGACATGTTGCGAAAATTTCATCTGACTTTGCAGCCTCCAAAGTACAATATTGGTACATAGGCTCGAAGTCAACATTGTCGGCATTAATTTGCCTATTTTCGTCACCAGGCAGATTAGAACTTATAAAATAATCACATAGTCTATGAAGAAGAGAGAACGTTGAAATTGTATTGAATTTGCCTTCTCCGAGAAACAGCTTTATTTTGTCAAGTTTGTTGAACAGTTCAATTTTTTCACTCTCCTCATTGAAATAAAACTCAAGCTTTCCTCGGGATTTTCGTCTGGTTTCCTTATTTTTGATATTTCGTTCCCTGCGCTTTTCACCAGAATCAGAAGGGTATTCCTTACGCTCTTTTCTTAAATCCAGTCTGATTCGTTTAATAACTTCGTCAGGATTTTCCATTTCTAAAAATGCAGTGTTTACTGTACCTCAGTCTACATGAAAATAAACAAATTTACACATTTTCTGTGTACTCACATTCCTTTGGTGGTCCTTACAGGGATACAATTAACAGGCCCCTAATAATTGTTGACATTTATCCCTGATAACTAATTGATAACTAATGGCCATTGCCTGCCTTGTTTGTGTGGCAGGTTGACATACAACACAGGCAAATTGTAAACTCGATTGTTCTAGAATGAAAAAAGGAGGGAATTTACTTACAGGTCTGTGCATTTATTTGGTGATTTTTGGGTAGACATGGCAACAAATAATTTGTGCACAAAGAAATATGTTGTTTATATGACTGAAGAACAAAAAGAAGTGATTTGTGGGATATGTACTTTCCACGGATGGGATATAAACTTTTTGGAAAATGATGCAAACAAACAACAGATAGTTGAAAGTGAAAATAGGTCTAAAACAGACAGTGTAGACACTGCTTCAGAACATGTCTCCGACATTGAAACTAGTTCTTGTATCTCAGAACAAACAATTAAGTTGCATGAGCATAGTGAAACAGATGTCTCAGAAAATAAATGCCAACACTGTTTAAATTATTCTTGTGTGACTTTAACTCCTCAATCTTGGCTTGGAAATGGACAACCACCAAGACCTGGTAATAATTTAATACGTAAGAAAATATACAGAAAATATTGGACAATGCTAGACAGAAGGGGACTGTGGAGCAATGCATTGTATTTGCAGCGAAAAGAAAGGCTTATGCAGGAAGCCCATGTTGAGTTGACTGTGCGTGAAATAATGCCAGAGTGTGTTCTGCATCAAGTTAGAGGACTGTATCCAAACCCCAAAAATGTTCCTTACATGGGTCATTTTTGGTGACAAACATTCAGGAGATTATCCCACGATAACATTTCATGTGTGCTAATGACATGTGTGATTAAAATATGATAAAGAAACTGATTGTCAATAAAACACATTGAAACTTACTTAAAGCAGGTTAAAAGTAAATAAAAATTTAATCTGCTAAGATATAGAAAATATTTCTTACGGTATGTTCTTATACTAGTTATAGTACATATCTGATTGTATAAAGTGGAACTGGTTTCTTTGGTGGAGGGATAAATTAAAGGCTTATTAAGGTGAATTTATGGAGTAATGGGTTATCTGGACAGTTATATAAAATTCATCACACATCTGGATATAATAATTATGTGGATTATTTCACCTGAAAGGTCAGTCTTATATTATCACCACTATATATTCATAAACCTCCCTGCATACTGCTTAGCATGCTATGAACATATAAGCATGCTGCTACTGCAGATCTATGTAAACACAGCCACGTGGTACTGTTTACATCAGAGAGGTCATAACCCCATTAGCCACTCCCCGGCAAATTCAAATTTTTGATCTGACAGTTGGATTATTTTATTTAAAACATAGTTTTATTTAAGCTGAGGTATACAATTTTGGTCTGGACGCTAAAGCAGTATATAAAGTACATGCATGCAAAGTTCCATACAAAATGGACATCTGCTAACCATGGGTTTTTAAAAAAATTGTCCCTGATGTGAAACATGTACAAAATCAGTAAGAAATTCACATTTGCGCCATCTTGTGGTTTATATAGTCCTGTTGCCCCTTTAACCCCTAATCCTTCATATAAACACCTTTTTGCACATTTGCAAACAGAGTAGACCCAGATCAGATGGCTCCAAAGGTTTTGACATAACACGGATCTGATTCTACAGCTTTTGTCAAAGCAAAATATTTCCTTGAAAAGTTTACATTATTAATCATCAGCTAATAAAATTTTATATTCATGATATTGCTGGTTATTACATGTAAGATACTGAACAGGGAAAGATATATTACAACTGATGATTCCTAAAGTTAGTAATATGAAACTACTGATACTTTCAATTTCATGAGGTGTAGACACATATCAACTCAATGTCTACCCAGCTGAAGGGCTTTTATTGTATTTTCATTGCCTGTTTATGATGGATGTTGGGGGGGAGGTTGTATTGCATAAATTATTTCTTTGCACACTAGCCGTAAATTTCTGATTTATGCAATCAACAAGATGAGAATTTGGCTGAGAAATTGAATATATCAGTATGTATCTTAACATGTTCCCAGATCAATATTCATGCAAGAATTAATGAAAATTTTAGCCGGATTTTTCGAGAAAAATCTCAGCTTATAGTTTGGCAAAAACCGGGCGGGCGGCATTACATGTACTCCATCAGCAAACAGAGCAGACCCAGATCAGACGGCTCCTGTAACAGGAGCCATATGATCTGGACTCACTCTATTTGTAAAGGTGTAGAAAGGCGTATTTATATATATATATATATATGGAGTAAAGGGTTAAATAGTATCTTCACTGTTTGAGATGTCCTTATTTTCCCAGGTAGTAGAGGAGGATGTGGGATAATGGTCAGTTTATGTCTGTGTATCCGTCTGTGGGTCCAGTCCATTTGTAGATTTAATAAAACTTTATTAACCCTTTCCTCCATAACTACGCCTCTGTAAAAATAATCTGTTGAAACCATTGTGATAAGGAGCAAATGCTCTATTCATCACAATGGTTTCAAATTACAAAATTCTAAAGTTTTCCTTTTCTCTAGTTAATGTTCCTTTTCGGTAGATTTATTCAAAGAGGTTGAATCTAAATATAGCCTATGAGGGAATGGGTTAAAATACTAATCTCAGTAAAATGAAGCGCATAATGGATATTATGCCAATTCGTCGTTTATGGACTTAATATAAATTTTGTGTTAGAAGTTAAATGACATCATTAATATCTATGAGCTGATTTTGTACCATGCATGGCAGTGTGACCAAGGATTTTTGTTGACCATGGCAGAACTAGGAACCTGATCTGATCTGGGTCTGCTCTGTTTGCATTGATATGAAATTTGGTCTGTATTAACCCTTTACTCCATAAATAATTAAATATGTCTTGCTACCCCTTTGCAAACAGAGTAGACCTAGATCAGACAACTTGTAGGAGCCGTCTGATCAGGGTCTGCTCTGTTTACTTTAAACATAATACAGATATGATTCTACAGTTTCTGCCATGACCAAAACTACGTGTTCATCCCCTATTATAAAAAATTCTATTAATTAATATTCATGATGTCACATTTGTTACATTTAGAACTGAACTTTATTACATCTCAGGCACCGAAGTGCAACAAGAGGAAATGCAATACACACAATAATCATACACTCATAATGACAAAGTACAATCTTGATAATTAATAAGGTAAATAATAAGGTTACTGGTGGTTGGAGACATAAACTACTAGATATACATGTATATGCTTAAACACTGAAAGAAAGAACGAAAGAAAAGAGGAAAGAAAGAAAGAAAGAGAAAAGAAAGAAAGAAACTTATTTAGTAAGGAAGGAATTTAGAGAGAAATCGAAATATGGGGAAAGCCAAGATATTCATTGAATGGTGACTCGACATTTCACATGAATATTCATGGAGTAAATGGTTAAGTAAAAGGTTAAACGTTAATGACTTATTTTAGGTTCACATTACTGTAAGATAATTGCACAAACCCATTACTACATGAATATTCATATAAGATATAATAACAACATGAACAATTAGATTATTACAGGAAGTTAAACTGGAGACTCCGATCTTTATCATTTCGTAAGCAAACAGAGCAGACACTTATGAGACAGTTCCTACAAATGTTATCTAATCTGGGTCTACTCTGTTTGCAAAGGCGAAGAAGGCGTATTTATGGAGATATTAGGGTTAAGAAATTTCTCATGCAGTAGGGAGGCCCCTGGTTGTCCCTCAGATTGCAGTCTTGTGCAATTCATTATAAAATGTTGCCAAATACCGTACTCCTTTTGTAAATATATGAGTGTCCCAGGCATGTGATGCGTGTTTATGATAGCAGCAATAGCCATAATGGCGTTGTATAATCTTGGTACTTTAACCAGAGCTTAGCAGATAAAGGTACATACCCAAATACTTAAATCGTCTTGTCTGCACCAAACCCTTTACTGTGACAACTCTTTAGAATCGTCTCATCGAGACGATTCTAAAGAGTAGTCACAGTATAGGGTTTGGTGGAGAAATAAAGAAGTTATTCTTGAAAATGATTTAATTTACATGTCTTATATAATTATTAAAATCCAAAAATGTTTTAGTTATCTTTACTTTAATGTATTCACTATCATGTTGCACTGCGAAACTTCACCAAATTCAATAGAAATCTTCCTGCAATAGAGGTGCAAGTGCACTTACGCCCATCTTGCATATAAAATTTCTTCAGAATCACATGAAAAAGTGTGCAAGAAAGGTGTAAGTCCAATGTTTTAATAATTTTATACTGTTTACAGTGTTACATGTTTCCTATAATATGTCTAATTTTAAAGCTTACACAAAGGCACATTTGTATGTTTTTCAAAACAGAATAAAATAGTTTGGTTTTTTGGCTCTCCTGTAAAATTTTCAAAAATGTAGTTACGCCCTTATTGCGTTGAACCCTCGACATGGAGCTCTGTTTAGCTGTTTGTATGTCTGTGACAAATTCATGATAGCCAGTGTTCCAACAGTTTGGATCCGGATGAGACAATGATTACTTCAACAGGTGTCTCATCAGGATGCAAACTCTTTGGCATTCTAATAATTGCTTTTGAAAAACAATGGAGAAAACCCTTTCTTCCATAAATACGCCTTAAGTACACCTTTGCAAACAGAGTACTGAGTAGACCCAGATCAGACTTGTTTGTTGAATAAGCAAGCTAAGCAGACTCTGATAATGATCAGGGTCTACTCTGTTTGCAAAGGTGTCAAAAGGTGTCTGTCAGTTAAAGGGATAATGCTATAATGGTGTGTGCAGAGGAAGGTGTAGCTATAACTGCATGCTGTTTTATTTGGGCATTTGGGAGGAGAAGTGTTGGAGAAATTTGCTTGTGATGGAGTTGAGATATAATCTTTAGTTTGTTTTTGATGGAGTTGAGATAAACTTCAATTTGTTTTTAATGTACAAATCTTTATAACATTTACAGGTTTTGATCTAGATCTGTGGTCATTTGATAGTTCACCCTCTCATCTGGATCGAAACTGTTTGATCCTATGTTTGTGTTTTTGAAAAGAAAAGGATGAAAATATTTAATCTTTGAGAATTTATGCAGACATCTGCTTTCAGCAGACAAAATCAGTGAAAGGTAAAGTTTAGACAGGTAATAACCCTAAGTCATGTCATTAGCATACATATCTGAATTTGCAAATAGTGTAGACCCATATGAGACAGCTGTCCTAGAGGAGCTGTCTCATATGGGTCTGCACTATTTGCTATTATAATTCAGTGGTTACATGTATACAATTAACCCAACATTAGAAAGATTCAGCTAATTTAAATATTCATAGTGGTTAGATTCACATTTGAATATTCAGCATAAGAAGGGTTATCCCTTTCCTTCAGATTAATGCCTTTGCATGTCTTTTGCAAACAGAGTAGACCCAGATCAGACAGCTCCTACAGGACATGGGTCTGCTCTGTTTGCTAATGAAATTTGATAGATCTGTTTCTTTAGTTTTCTGATATGGCTACAATTTTCCATATTTCATTCTAACTATTTTATCTATGATTATTCAGTAGGTATTGAAATTTGGACTAAATATAGAACAGGGAAAAGGTTAACCCTTTCGCTGCCAATGCCGGATCTGTGATTACCTATGCAAACAGTTTGGATCCAGATGAGACGCCGAGTAACTCGGCATCTCATCAGGATCCAAACTGTTTGTTACTTTGTTTTTGAAACAAAAATGAAGAAAATCAAAAGAATGAAAAATTGTAGCAGACGACAAAGTTAGCAGACGACAGAGTTTGACAGCGAAAGGGTTAAAATAAAACCTGGATTGCATAAAATTCACATTCTTTGGAGAGATAAAGATAGTGATACTAGTGTAAAAGTTTGGTCCTATCACATAAACCCTTTCAACACTGAATTTTCAGAATGGAATAGTCCATCATTGTGTATTGGTAGAGTCCATTCAGTATGAAAAGGGTAAAAAAATTTGAGAGGATTGTGAATAACAAACAGTGCCAACCCTGGTCAGTCTAGGGCTCCTTTAGGAGTCGACTGATTTGGGTCTACACTGTTTGCAAATGACACGACCGTGCATGCATGTCTGGCATTCAAAGGTTAATGCACATTGCATGCTTAGTAATTTTATTGTCTGCTCAATTGTGAGATCTGCAACATTTTCAAAACTATTAATTTCCTTGCTCATTTTTTTTGTAGAAGTTAAACCTGGTGACAAACAATTTGGATCTCAGATTCAAACTGTTTGCATCAGACATAAATTTTGGGCAAATTTCATGATTACCTATAGAAATGGATCCAGATGAGATGCTATTAAACTTTGTCACTCACAGAGGTTACACTTTTGAGATAAAAAAAATGTTTCAGCTATTGCAGCAGATGACAATTCTTAGACAATAATTGTTTTACGTGCAAAGAGTTAATAATGGATCATCAGCAGCATTTCCTGGGGTGTCAAATCAGTATCTTTTAGTAACTTTCAGCCTTTGGCATGCAGCAGTTGGGCATAAGATAATGCTGGTAAATATAGATCCTTTCTAATGTTATTGATTCAGTCCTTTATATATACCATGCACAGCAAGTTTTCATTGATAGAAAATGTCTGATGAATTGTATTTCAGAACACTTGTTCATTTCCATGTCAAACAGTTTGGATCCTGATAAGATGCTGAGTGACTCCATGTCTTGAAATTGATCCAAACCGTTTGCAAAGACTGTATTTGAAAAAATACATTGAGGAACTTTAGCAGATAATTATTTCATTGAGTTAAATCCAGCAATGCGAATACAGTAAAACCCCACTAATGTGACCATCTAAAAGAGGTATAATTCTTGGTGCTAGATGCAGGTGGTAGCTTAATGCAGGACAAAAGTAATGCAGAAAGCTCCTATAGGAGCTTTCTGCATTACTTTTGTCCTGCATTAAGCAGCCACCTGCTTATAAAGGCAGCTATGGTTATTCTTTAAGTGGTCACATTAGAGGGGTTCTACTGTAGTGACTTCATATTGCTTATAATTAATGTTTCATATTTTTTTCTGTTAATCTTAAAGGGGATGTCCCTACATTCGACGCGTTTCAAAATTACCTAAAATATACAAAACGCATTTGTTTATATGCTGAAAAGAAGTATACCGCAAGAAAACCTACCGTATAAACGTTGAAAATGACAAAACACCCATGTTTGATATCGACGATCCCGACTTTATTCCCCGATGTTTCAGTCTTATTCGGGTTGGGTTTTAGTTTCGTATCCGTTCGCGCTATTCACATCTCTCCAACCACCTCCGAGACAAGCTGTTACGTAAACAATGGAGTGATCATCGGCAAACCGCGGAAAATTTGAACGGAAAGGGCCGATAATATTTTGTTGTAGAACAAAAATTATACGTATTAAAGAAATCGATTTATTTTTAATCACAGGGGCATTTTTCGATATAACAATCTTCATAATAATGATTTGGCATAACAAATACCAAGTTTTATGAGATTATTGAAAATATGCGTTCATTGTAGGGACTTCCTCTTTAAATGACAATTGCATTTGATCTAGGTCAAACACACTGTTTGTTACCCTGTATACATTTCTGCAAACAGAAGAGACTCAGATCAGACAATTCCTACAGGAACTGCTTGATCAGAATCTACTCTGTTTGCTATACGGGTATACTATAGATCTGATTCTACAGTTTTTCTACAGGTCAAAATTCCCTGGTTCATATACCACTATCCAGGTTGGCACTAGAACTTAAGTAGATGCCAAATACACAATTTGCCTAAGTCTGTATGAATAATTAGGTAATTACTACTACTAACTAGGATACTTTTATTTATTTTCTCTGTTACAAATGATCTATAATGTACAGTACAATCTGTCATAAACGGCCATTGTTTTAACCCTTTCCCTGTTCTATGTTTATTTCAAATTTCAATACCCACTGAATATTCATGAACAAAATTGTTACAATGAAACCTTGAAGGTGGAACATTGTAGCAATTTTACGAAGTATAGAAACATATCTATCTAATTCCATATTAGCAAACAGAGCAGACCCTGATCAGACGGCTCCTATAGGAGCCGTCTGATCTGGGTCTACTCTGTTTGCAAACACATGAAAACACGTTTATATGAGGGAAAGGGTTAATGAACATCTATAGGAGTCTTAAAAAGCTGGTGGTTGCTTAATGCAGGTCAAAAGTATTGCAGAAAGCTCCTAGAATTGCCTTTGCCTGCATTAAGCTACCACCTGCTTTGCAGACCCATAGACCCCTAGTTGTGGCTGCTTAAGGCAACTTCAACTGTACATTGGAATGGGATTGGTGACAATACCCACCTTTATGTCACATAAAGGTGGGCCATAATAATTGGATGGTTTAAGTTTTGTCCATGGTGTTAAATTTTTATCTGATCAGAATTCATATTTGACACAGACTATTGTGATGATCAAAATCTAATCTTTAGCCTGCATAGTAAACTTAAAAAACGTTTTCTTGCCCTTACCCGAAGTATAAAATTTTGGACAGATAAACTTTGACTAATAGTGCAGACAGAACCAAGGGCATTTAGGAACCGTTTTTAACCCTTTGCTACATGTACATGAATATTCATGCAGGAAGTAATGAAATCATGAATTTGAATGTGATTAAGTTTTATACTGGCACATGAACACAGGAATTTTTGGTCATGGCAGAAACTGCTGAATCATATCTATATTATTTCATTAGCAAACAGAGCAGACCCTGATGATAATCAGACAGCTATAAATAACAGGAGCCATCTGGTCTGGGTCTACTCTGTTTGCAAACATGTAGAAAGACTTATTTATGAAGTTAACCCTTCTCTTGCTGAATTTTAAAACACATTTCTCCTTCTTTACCCATGCCCTGTTGTATAATTACATATATCTTCACTGTGTACAAGTATTTCGCTGTGCAATCACTGCTGTGGATTGCACTGGTTGCACAATCAATTTGTAAATAGTGTAGACCCTGATGAGACAGCTCCTGAAGGAGCTGTCTCATCTGGGTCTACACTATTTACAGGTAGGTAAATTGACGTGAGCAGCAAGCGAAGGGTTAAGGGTTACATCAGGGTCTACACTGTTTGGTGTCATGTCAGTCTCCAATTCAAAGTTATCAAAATACATTGTAGTGCCAAATTTAAAGTATGTAGCATTACAAACTGGCATAGAGGGGCACATTTGGATTTGGTAAATTCAGTAAACTTCTTCCATTTTGTTTCATTTTGATTCCTCTTTAATGAAGTTGAGACATCCTGACTTACTAGGCAGTTGAATTCATATTAACTGTTTGGATTCACCTATAACAGTCTAGAAACCCAGGCCTTACCTGTTTCATAATTATTGCAGAATCCACCCATTATATATACAGTAAAACCTCTCTAAACCGGAATTCTAGTTGAGAAGAATTTAGATATTTTTAAGACAGGTGGCTGCTTTAATGCAGAGTGAAAGTCATGCAGAAAGCTCTTAGAGGAGCTTTCTGCATGACTTTCACTCTATATTATGGCGCCACCTGTCTCCAAGACCTATATAAATTATACTAGATACATGTGTCCATGTCCTGTTATAAAATTTGATATACATCTAATTGATATAGGAGCAAATGCTCTTTTTATCACAATGGTCTCAAAGTACAAAATTCTAAAAAAAATCCTTTTCTCTAGTTAATGCTCCTTTTTGGTAGATTTATTCAAAGTGGTTGGATCTAAAAATAGCCTTTGAGTGAATGGGTTAAATAAGACTGACATTGTCACATTGACAAATAGTGTAGATTATGATCAAACTGTTCTTCAGGAGTTGTTTGATCTGGGTCTGCACTATATGCCTAAGTGTGTCTGTTCGAATACTTAGTGTAATGAGAGTACGTATCCAGGGATGACTTGGTCTGGACTATCTGTACGATATTGGTAAAACAGACCACTCCACTTCAGTCGATAGATCTTGTGGTCTGCCTCATCTCTGATTGCTGTCTGTACTCTTCCATTACACCAAAAACCTAGGTAGTGAGTTGAACTATTCTATTATTGTAAACATACCAATGGTTTTGATATTTCTAACCCAATGATTCTGTTACAAGTACAAGCTTGATTGATGGATTTGTCATAGATGATCGTCTAGCAATTTGGATGTCAGCTCTGTGATTTGCAGTCAAATTGTTTAATGCTCTTCAGTGTTAATATCTAACCCATTTCCTCTTAGGATATTTTAGACCCAACCTCTTTGAAAACAATCTACCAAAAAGGAACATTTACCAGCGAAAAGGAAAATGTTAAGAATTGTGTAGTTTTGAAATCATTGTGATCAATAGAGCATTTGCTCCTATGGAGCAAATGCTCTATTAATATCACAATGGTTTCATAAAGTGGCTTTTGCAGAGGCGTCAATATAGAGGAATGGGTTAAGGGTCAAGGATGGTGTAGCTAATGGTGGATTTGTGGTTATCTTTGCAAACGATTTGGATACAGATAATAATTATGTAGTCAATAAATGGATGTTTCGTCAGGATCCTAACTGTTTCACTCTCGGAATTTATTTATCAAGAAAAATGGAAGAAATTCAGCATCAAGAATTATGTTACAGAATGCAATAGTTTTACGCATATATGGCAATGAGTTAACCCTTTCCCTCATAGGCTATTTTTAGATCCAACCTCTTTGAATAAATCTACCGAAAAGGAGCATTAATTTGAGAAAAGGAAAATTTTAGAATTGTGTAGATTGAAACCATTGTGGTTAATGGAGCATTTGCTCCTATAGGAGCAAATGCTCTATTTATCACAATGGTTTCACAAAGTGACTTTTAAAGAGTCATCAAAAGTCGTCAATATGAGGGAATGGGTTAACCCTTTCCCTTATATGCTAGTAAACAGTTTTTTCATGCTCTTTGCAAACAGGTTGGACCCAGATCAGACAGTTCTTGTAGGAACAATCTGTTCAGGGTCTGCTCCATTTGCTTATGATAGTATGATAAATCGGACACTACAATTTTTCTGCAAATACCAAAAATTCATGTAACATGTACCATTATATGAATTCAGCTGACAGATATTTATGCTGCCATTATATCGTATATGAATATTCATGAGGTAACGGGTTAACCCATTCCTTCATATTGACGGCTTTTGATACCACTGTAGATGTCATTTGTTGAAACCATTGTGATAAATAGAGCATTTGCTGAGCTTTTGCTCCTTAGGAACAAATACTCTATTTATCACATTGGTTTAAAAACTACACAATTGTAAAAGTGTCATTTTTTCTAGTAAATGCTCCTTTTTGGTAAAATTATTCCAATTTCTTATTAATTACTTGCTCCGTTTGCTTATTGAACATTGATCTGATTCTACAGTTTCTACTTCGGAAAAAAGTTCAAGCTTTAACCCTTCGCTTGCTGAATTTTAAAATACATTTCTCCTTCTTTACCCATGCCCTGTTGTATAATTACATATATCTTCACTGTGTACAAGTATTTCGCTATGCAATCACTCCCGTGGAGTGCACTGGTTGCACAATCAACTTGTAAATAGTGCCGACCCTGATGAGACAGCTCTTGCAGGAGCTGTCTCATCTGGGTCTTCACTATGTACAGGTAGGTATATTGATGTGAATAGCAAGCGAAGGGTTAATATGGCATTTTAAAAAATGAACCTAACTAATATTCATGATGTCATCATTTCTAACATGAAAATTCATGGAGTAAAGGGTTAATTCTCTTCACTAGCTAAAAGCAGTGACAGTATTTTTATCATGATCAACTTGACGCCAAGATGAAACATTAGTTTACCTAGGTATTCACATATTTGTCACTTAGTGGTTAACCCTTTATCTCACACTTGTAAATGCTTTTTCACGCCTTCACAAACAGAGTAGACTCTGATTAGACAGTTCCTGTAGGTGCCATCTGATCAGGATTTGCATTTTTGCTTATAAATGAAATTATATAGTTTCTGCAAGTACCAAAATATCCTGATTTCATATACGTATACATGTATGTACCATTATGAATATTCTGCGAGTAAATATTCATGGTGTTATCATTTCTTACATGAATATTCGTCAGGTAAATGGTTAACCTTTTTCATGTAAGAAATAATGATGTCATGAATATTTATTAGTTGAATTTTTACAATGGCATATATGCAGGATATTTTGGTATAATGTAGAAACTGAATCGTCAAAATTATTGTAATTTCATTTATAAATGCAAACAGAGAAGACCCTGATTAGACAGCTCATATATAGGAGCTGTGTGACAGTGATCTGAGTCTTCTCTGTTTGCAAATGCGTGAAAAGACTTTTAACCCTTTGCTCCATAATTATGCCTTTCTATGTCTTTGCAAACAGAGTAGACCCAGATCAGACGGCTCCTATAGGAGCCGTCTGATCGGGGTCTGCTCTGTTTGCTAATGATATAATATAGAAATGATTCTACAGGTTCTGCTATGGCCAAAACTTCTTGTATCTACGTGCTATAATATAGCAAAATAATGTAAACCAGTATTCATGATGTCATTGTTATATCTTTGAGTATTCATGGAGTAATACTTTCCCTGTTCTATGTTTTGTCCAAATTTAAATACCCACTGAATATTCATGAACAAAACAGTTATAATCAAATCTGGAAGGTGGGACATTGTAGCCAATTTAGAAACTAAGGATACAGATCTATCAAATTCCATAAGCAAACAGAGGAGACACTGATCAGATGGCTCCTATAGGAGCCATCTGATCTGGGTCTACTCTGTTTGCAAATGTGTTCTACTGTAGCATCAGATCCAAATTTGAGCAGACAATGTTTTTTTCACAGCGTAGTATGTGTTCTGGAAATATTTTGATAACCCTTTCCCTGTTCTTTGTTTATTTCAAATTTCAATACCTACTGAATATTCATGGAAAAATAGTTACATGTATAATGAAATATGCAAGGTGGGATATTGTAGCTATTTTAGAAAGTAAAGAAACAGGTCTTTCAGATTCCAATAGCAAACAGAGCGGACCATGATAAATTTCAATACCTACTGAATATTCATGGAAAAATAGTCATTTCTCCACCAAACCCTATACTGTGACCATCGTCTATTCAAGATGATTCTAAAAAACAGTCACAGTATACTGGGTTTGGTGGATAAATAAAGGAGCTATTCTTGAAAATGTTTAAATTTATGCATCTTATCTGAACCTGTGGAACTATTTTGAAGGTTTTAGACCTACCTGCCTGGAAATGGATCCCTGAGCTGAATTATAACCCTTAGCCAGCTGTAACAAAATAGTGTCTGATCAAACTTGGGTCTCCTGCAGAGTTTACTTACTTTTGATTTGATAAAAAATTTTAAGAAGCTTTTGACCGAGTGTCAAATAGCTTAAAAGTCTTATGAGATGCGGAGTTACTTGGAATCTCATCTGGATCCAAGCTGTATGCAAAAAAGCATACCAGATCTCGCTTAACGTTCATGATGGTTTTAATGCATTGGTTTGCTCTTAGCGTGCTTAAGGCAAATTTTGGATCTAACTGTTCTAGATGAAGTTTTGAATCACTCTGTGTCGCATTTGTGCTATACCTTTTACAGACTAATAGTAGACAAACCTGGAAAGTGCTTTAGAGATAAACTGAATGTTGGTGTTTGTGGGCAGACATTTAGTCAACTTGCTAAGAGATGAATAATTATGTAACTTTATTATGAGCCTGCAAAATGTTGCAGTGAAAGAGATAAAACAAAACATGTGTAGCTGAAGTTTTCAGGAAAGGGTTTCAAGCTCTTTGAAGGTTAGCAGATCAGTTGAAAACTGTTAATTTTGTATTCTACCATCACTCTGATTGTCTGGAAACATTTATTCCTTTTCATTGTAGTAGTTGTTGCAGCACACTTTTGTAAACAGTGCAGTGCCAGGTCATAAGAGACAGAGAATGGCTCTCTGATCATAATCTGCACTGTCTATGAGCTTTGTTGCATTTGCTGCAAAAGTTTTGGTGACGGAATGAAGTAGCAAGGAATTAAGTGCAATTGGAAATATACACATACAAGAAATAATGTTCTGAAAGTGTGGAAGGTGGAAGGGATTAGTGTTTATGTGGTTTGCCGGCAGGAATCTGTAATTTCTTAGACAAGTGGGGAAGTGGTTTAATAAGTTCAATTGGTTAAATTTTTTGGTTAAAGAAATCAATCAAAAAGGTGAGATAAAATAGTGGGAGGGTTTTGCAGTGTATTCTGTTAGGCATGTGGGATCAGAGAACTAAAGTTACTATGATGTTAGTTCTTTGTGTTCTGGTTGTCTTGTTAGAGATTAGATTTGGGTTCAGAATATATATTTAAGCTTTATATTTAAGTGCTTATTGTTCTTTAAAATGGTAAATTTTCTAAGGGCTTAATTGATATGTTAAATATGGATTCTGCTGGCAGGAAATTGGAACATATGGTGGATATTATTGTAGTTAAACAGGATACTGAAGTGGATAATATAGTGAACAAGGACAATGATTCAAATGATATTAAAGAACACACTGAGGACAATTTTGAAACTGACTTTAAAATTAAATGTAAAAACTTTTATTGTGATGAGGAAGGTTCCTTTGAAAATCAAAGCTTTGCAACTGAGAATGCTATTGTGGAAAACTATGAGGTTGAAGTCAGCAATGAAGTAACAAATACTGATCTGTCAGGTCCAACAAACTTTGACAAAATGATAAATATGGCTTTCAGCAACTTTGACATAAAGCATGGCAGTGTTAGACCAAAATCAGAAAGTCTTGATATAGAGATTGATGATTCAGAAGCTTACATTGAAGATGATGTGGATGTAGGTATACATGTACCAGGTCATGAAGAGGTATTTGACAAGGGTATCAGTAATGTGACACGGTCTGAAACTGTACATGAAAAGTCCATAGCACAAACAGGAATAGGTGACTTTGAGGGAGACAGATCGGTGCATGAGGATCAGGATCTTATTGAGGATCAAGATAATGAAGTAGGTGTGTTCTTTACAATTGATGAGGATGATGATAGTAAAGAGGAAGATGAGGAAGTTGAGGAAATAATGAAATCCAGTGACATGTTAGATAGAATACAGGAGCAGATAAAGAGAAATGTCCGTGATAAAATGTATGAGGAGGCAAAAATGTACAGACAAAGGAGTAAATCCGTGGATAATGGGAGACGTAAAACTTCTGTTGTTGATTTCTCCAAGTATGGAATATCTGTTGGAGTTAACAGTGCCAATGGTAAAAAATATGTCTGTCTGTCTGACTTTCTAACTTTCTGTCTGATGTCTGACTGACTTTCTGTCTGTCCATCTGTCTGCCTGTCTGCTGGTTGGCTTTCTGTTTGTTTGTGTTAATTAACATCTATTTCTGCTCACTAAAGGTTAACCTTTCCCTGTTCTATGTTTATTACAAATTCCAATACTTACTGAATATTCCTGGACAAAACAGTAAAAAAATATAATGAAATATGCAAGATGGAATATTATAAAAAGTAAAGACACAGGTCTACCAAATTCCATAAGCAAACAAGAGTAGACCCTGATCAGATGGCTCCTATTGGAGCCGTCTGATCTAGGTCTGCTCTGTTTGCAAACACATGAAATCACGTTTATATGAAGGAAAGGGTTAATTAGACACTCCAGAGAGAGGGGAGATTATACAAAGAAACAAGGGTGGGATGCCCTACTCTTATTATCAACAGAGTTTCTCTTGTTCATTAAATAGATGCCCAGTGTAAAGCACTGATACATCGGACATTGGTTTATAGTCTCGTTGGATGGACTTGGTCCATCAGGGAATGCCATTATAAAAACTACATTTAATTAATATTCATATATTCATGGGGTACATGGTTAAGTATCATGAACTACTGGATGATGCACATTATCTTTGAACTTGTGATATTTTATGCAAACAGTTTTGAGCCAGATGAGATGCTGAGTAAACTGATGTCTCATCAGGATCCAAACTGTTTGATACTCTGATGGTAGCTTTAATTGGAGAGAAATGGAAGAAAAATAACTTAAAGAAATGAAGCAGACAGCACATTAATTTTTTACATACTACATTAATTTATCCTGTGAAGAGTTACTGGTAAGAAGTTTCAGTTTGATTTACAGAAGTTTACATAAAGTAGTCGACTGGTAGGTCACTTGCAACATTTTCTTTCACTGGCAAATTGGCTGTTAACCCTTTCCTCCATAAATATACCGGTAACTTTCTACACCTCTGTAAAAGTCACTTAATGAAACCATTGTGATAAATAGAGCATTTGCTCCTATAGGAGCAAATGCTGTATTTATCACATTATGGTTTCAAAGTACAAAATTCTAAAGAATTCTAATTCTAGGAAATTTACTTTTCTCCAGTTAATGCTACTTTTGGGTAGATTCATTCAAACAGGGATGGGTCTAAAACTACCATAACATTTACACACTTAATGGGTGAATTTATAAATATCTTTGCAATCTTGAGGTACAGTATAACTGTTTCATCAGGATCCAATAGTGGTTGAAATTCTGATCATTGTTTTTGAAAAACAATAACTAAAATCTACTTTAACCCATTACCTCATAGGCTATTTTTAGATACAACCTCTTTGAATTAATCTACCGAAAAGGAGCATTAACTAGAGAAAAGGAAAATGTTAGAATTGTGTAGTTAAAAATTAATGAAACCATTGTGATAAATAAAGCATTTGCTCCTATGGAGCAAATGCTTTTATTTATCACAATGGTTTCAAGAAGTGACCATTACAGGGGCGTAGAAAGACGTATCTATGGAGGAAAGGGTTAACCCTTTACTCCATGGATATTTATGAGAAAATAAATGACATCTTGAATATTAATTAGACTATTTTATAATGGCACATGGACACACACACAAAAATTGGCCATGGTAGAAACTGTAGAATTTGCATTAACCCTTTCCCTCATAGAAACGTGTTTTCACGCATTTGCTAACAGAGTAGACCCAGATCAGATGGCTCCTAGAGGAGCCGTCTGATCAGGGTCTACTCTGTTTGCTAGTGGAATTTGAAAGATCTGTTTCTTTTCTTTCTAAAATGGCTACAATGTTCCACCTTCCATGTTTCATTATAACTATTTTTTCCATGAATATTCAGTAGGTATTGAAATTTGGACCAAATATAGAACAGGGAAAGGGTTAAGGCGTAGAAAGGCGTAATTATGGTGGAAAAGGTTAAGAATTTGTAGCAGAGGACAAATTTTGCAGACAGCAAGATTACTTTGTGTGCAAATGTGTCTTAGTTTCATGAATCTGTATCACATGTCAAGCCAGACCATTAATTTCCTCAACAGGTGCTCTCATTAGTAAGAGTTAAGTAATTTATAGCCTACTTAATGCAATACTTAGCCTTTATCAGCGTATGAAAACTTTGTGTGATAACAATGCAAAGAACTTAGGATAAAGATGAGGCATGAAGTGACTTTAACATTTCATCAGAATCCTAACTGTTTAACATGTTTTTGCTTAATGGAGAAGACTTTGTGGAGATTTCTATTAACCCATTCCCTCATAGGCTAATTTTAGACCCAACCTCTTTGAAAAAATCTACCGAAAAGGAGCATTTACTAGAGAAAAAGAAAATTCAGAATTGTGTAGTTTTGAAACCATTGTGATTAATAGAGCATTTGTTCCAGAGGAGTAAATGCTCTCTTTATCACAATGGTTTCAAAAGTGATTTTCACAGAGGCGTCAATATGAGGGAATGAGTGAACAATTAGCCTTTCCTCCATAAATGCACCTTTCTATACACCTGTAATAACCACTTCTTGAAATCATTGTGATAAATAGAGCATTTGCTCCTATAGGAGCAAATGCTCTATTTGTCACAATTGTTTCAAATTACAAAATTCTAGCAATTTCCTTTTCTTTAGTTAATGCTCCTTTTCGGTAGATGTATTCAAAGTGGTTGGATCTAAAAATAGTCTATGGAGGAAAGGGTTAAATGGAGTACTACTGACAGTTAATGATGCTGGTTTATAATCCTTCGAATTCTGAATTTTCAGTGGACTGGTCCATCATTGGTTAACAAAAGAGTCCATTTAGTATGAAAGGATATATTTTACAAGAGGATTTTTGACGACAAGAAAAGAAGTGCAGCCCCATAATCAGGGGTCTTCTCTAGAAGCACTTTAATGTGGGTCTGCAGTGTTTGCGAATGCAGCAATACGCTGGTTTCCTTGCATTCAAACCCTCAAAGGATTAACTCTTTTGTTGCCAATGCTGAATCTTTGATCATCTTCTCAAGCAGATAGGATCCATATTAGAACTCCATGCCTACTCAGGGTTCGAAATATTTGTTAAAATCTGTGATTGTGATTTTTTAACAAAAATTAAAAAAAAAATCCAAAAATTTAGAATTGTAGCAGTCTGCACTGAAGTTTTGCTGTTGACAATACATGACAGTGAAGGTGTACAGCTAGATAGTTATCTGCAACTGCAGCTATCATAATATTCTCCAGATGCTTGAGGGGGACTACATGTTTTTACTCTTTTCCTGATATAAATGCCTTTTTACACATGTGCAATTTTACAGAATTGAGACCCAGCTCAGAAGGCTCTTATAAATCATTCCCTCATATTAACGCCTTTTGACGCCTCTGTAGGAGCTTTCTGCATTACAGTACTTTTGTCCTGTATTAACCCTTCGCTTGCTGAATTTTAAAATACATTTCTCTTTCTTTAAATTAACAGTAACCCATGCCCTGTTGTATAATTACATAATTATATCTTCACTGTGTACAAGTATATCGATGTGCAATCACTGCTGTGGAGTGCATTGGTTGCACAATCAACTAGTAAATAGTGCAGACCCTGATGAGACAGCTCCTACAAGAGCTGTCTCATCTGGGTCTTCACTATTTACAGGTAGGTATATTGACGTGAATAGCAAGCGAAGGGTTAAGCATTCCATTGTCTAATCAATATAAGGTTGCTTAGACAAGTCCTAGTTATTTCTTACTTGATGATTAATATGTGAAGGGTTAACCCTTTACTCCATCAATTTAGTTCAGGTAAGAAATCATGAAATCATGAATATTGGTTTTAATTCTTTTTATAATGGCATATGGACAAAGCAGTCATTTTGGTTCAGACAGTAACAATCAATAGAATTAGATCTATATCATACCATAAGCAAACAGACCAGACCCTGATCAGATGGCTCTGATAGGAGCTGTCTTATCTAGGTCTACTTTGTGTGCAAAGTCATAGAAAGGTGTATAATATGAAGTAAAGAGTTAATTATAATGAGCTCAGAGATATGCGATTCACTAAGTGTCAGGATTAATTGAGCAGACCGAGATCAGACAGCTCTCTGATAAAAATGTGATTCTCAGCTGTTGACAATAATTTTCTTTCTTTAATCAAGAGTTGCAGATAAGCTTTTATGATGTTATTGAAAATATGCACTTGTTGTAGGGACTTTAAACATATATTACCGGTACTTCTTAGAAATTCTGTGGTTTTAGCTTATAATTATCAATGCATATTATGTATATAATATATATATTCCTATGGTACAAACAATGGTAGAATTTAGCTAAAATATTCGTGGTGATTTTAGGCCATTAATCCTTTACTCCATGAATATTCATGTAAGAAATAATGACTTCATGAATATTAATTATATGCAATTTTAAAATGACACAATCATGGACACAGGAAATTTTTGACAACAGTATAAACTGTAGAATCATATCTATATTATTTTATAAGCAAACAGAGCAGACTTGGATAAGACAGCTCCGAATAGGAGCCATCTGATCTGGGTCTTACTCTTTTTGCAAAGGTGAAGAAAGGTATATTTACGGATGAAAGGGTTAACCCTTTCAACACTAAATGTCCAAATCGACTACATGTACAGTAAAACCCCTCTAAACCGGAATTCTAGTAGACAAGAATTTAGATACTTTTAAGCAGGTGGCTGCTTAATGCAGGGTGAAACTCATGCAGAAAGCTCCTAGAGGAGCTTTCTGCATGACTTTCACCCTGCATTAAGCTGCCACCTGTTTCCAATACCAACATTTATGCCAAATTTAACGTCCGGTTTAGAGGGGTTTTACTGTATTATGTATTCCAAAATTCACATAAGCCATAGTTACATGAACATTGAGGGATATTTTTAAACAAAAGGTTAACCTGACAAACAGTGAAAACCCAGATGAGAGGGCTCATCTAGGAGTCCTCTCATCTAGGTCTACATTGTTTGCAAAGGACATTAGTGACTTGTTTCCTGCACTGAAAGAACTTGGTTGCTATGGATTTGCATTGAAACTTTTTAAAATATTTATTTCACAGTATTTTGGTAAGCATGTTTAAGTCTCAGGATTGAGCCATTTAGGTTCATTAATAATTTCTTACATGAATATTTATCAGGGAACTTGGGGTTAAACATCTATTACTTGTCAGAAATTCTGTGGTTTTTAGTTTTTATCAAAGCAAATAACACACTATGGTAAAAACAGGAGTAGAATTTAGCTAAAATATTTGTGGTAAATTTTAGGTCATTAATAAAACAAATTTAACCCTCACTGTGCTGGACACAAGTCACTATTGGCATTTGCAAACAGTGTAGACTCTGATGAGAGGGCTCCTAGAGGAGCCCTCTCATCAGGATCTGCACTGTTTGTCATGTTACACTTTTATTTAGAAGACTCCCCTAATATTCACCATTAGCTTGACTAATTTGAAATTTTGAATAGTCCATTTCTACAAGTCAGCGTTGTACGAGTTAACTCTTCTCATACTAATCACACTTTGAATGCCATTTACAAACAGCTTGGATCCAGATCATCGAGATGCTGAGTGCCTGATCAGGATCTAAGCTGTTTGCCACTTAGTGAATAGTTTCTTAAACATTTAAGCCAACTGGTTTAATTTTCTTAAAATGATTGCAATAAAATTTCTAGCTGACATCATATTTGATTGCATGAGAAGGGTTAAGCCTAGATGTGGTTTTAACATGTGATAACTGCAGCATGCACCTCATAAATCTTTGAGAGCAAAACAATATTTTCATCAAAATACAATCAAACCTCTCAGAGCGATCACTCAAATTTAAAAGATGTCTGATTATAATTCTCAGTAAGCTTAATTCAAAATTAAAGTAAGGCAGAAATCTCACATACAAATGTTACATTACTTTAGTCATGCATTAAACTTGTATTCATCTGCCTTTAATACACTTTCCTTCATATAAATGCCTTTTCACGCATTTGCAAACAAAGTAGACCCAGCTCAGACGGCTCCTATAGGAGCTGTCTGCATGATCAGGGTCTGCTCTGTTTGTTAATGAAATTTGATAGTTCTGTTTCTTAAGTTTCTAAAATGACTGCAATACATGTTCCGCCGTCTACATTTCCTTATACCTGGTAACTATTTTAACCATGAATATTCAGTAGGTATTGAAATTTGAAATAAACACATCGGTAGAACATGGAAAGGGTTAAGACTTCTACTTTTATTCAGTTAAACTGGTCTTTATATATGCTGGAACAAATTTATCAATCATTGACAAACAGTGTAGACCCAGATCTGAGGCAGGAACACTTGGATCAGGGTCTGAAATGTCTGTCATAATAAAAATACTTAATGAAAATTATTTGTTTGGTTTGCTGCATAAATATTCACTGAGGGTTAGAATTCATATTATTATTCAGTATGAAAGTCTTAACCCATTACCTCATAGGCTATTCTAGACACAACCTCTTTGAATAAATCTACCGAAAAGGAGCATTAACTAGAGAAAGGGAAATTTTTGAATTTTGTAGTTTAAAACCATTGTGATAAATAGAGCATTTGCTCCTATGGGAGCAAATGCTCTATCTATCACAAGGGTTTCACAAAGTGACTTTTACAGAGTCGTCAAAAATCGTCAATATGAGGGAATGGGTTAACACATTCCTGCATATTGACGCCTTTTAAAGGCTCTGTAAAAGTCACTTTTTGCAACCATTGTGGAAAACAGAGCATTTGCTCCTATTTTGGCAGTTGGTCGGTTAGGTCCGTCGGCGCATTTGAACATGGGTATATGGGGTCGCAAACTCTTCCTTCAGTTTTAAAGTTATTGACTTTATATTTGGTATACATACTAATCATAAATAGTAGATGTGCAAGATGCAATTTTCATGTGTTTACCCCTGGGCGTTGCAGAATTACCTCATTGAACTTTGAGTATTTTTATTTGTTATTTTGGCATGAAACATGACTACATGTACTTCATAAGCAAATATAGCAAACCTTGATCAGATGGCTCTTATAGGAGTCATCTGGTCTGGGTTTAACCCTTTCCCTGTTCTATGTTTATTTCAACTTTCAATACCTACTGAATATTCATGAACAAAATTGTTGTAATGAAATATGGAAACTGGAACATTATAGCCAATTTAGAAACTAAAGAGACATAACTATCTAATTCTAATAGCAAACAGAGCAGACCCTGATCAGACGGCTCCACTAGGAGCCGTCTGACCTGGGTCTACTCTGTTTGCAAATGCGTGAAAACACGTTTATATGAGGGAAAGGGTTAACTCTGTTTGCAATTGTCTTCAAAGGCATTAATGTGAATGAAAGGGTTAACCCTTTCCCAGGTAGAAATAGTTTTGGCACTTTTACAGACAAAGTAGACCCATATCGGATAGCTCCTGTAGAGGCAGTCTGATCTGGGTCTACTCTGTTGTGAAATAATATAGATCTGATTCTGTAGTATTTACCAGAGCCAGCACATTTCTTGTTCATTATAAATACTAAGCTAATTAATATTCATATATATATTCATTCATATTTAACACCTTTCCAGGCATTTGCAAACAAAGTCGACCCAGATCAAATGGCTCCTGTAAGAGCTGGCAGATGAGGGTCAGCTCTGTTTGCTTATGAAATTATATACATGGTACATCTGATCCTACAGTTTTTTGTGAATAATGCCAAAATAGCCTTGAAAATTTGATTTCATAAAAAATAAGTTAATGAGTATTCATGAAGTGATTAATTCAAGCACACATTTTTATCAGGGAATTTGTTAACCCTTTCCTCCATGAATATTTATGTATGTAAGAAATAATGACATCATGAATATTAGTTAACCCTTTTTCGAAACCATTGTGATAAAACTACACAATTCTAAATTTTTCTATAGTAAATGCTCCTTTTTGGTAGATTTATTCAAAGAGGTTGGATCTAAAAATAGCCTATGAGGGAAAGGGTTAAGTTAATTGCTATAATAACACATGGACACAAGAATGTTTTATCATGGTCACAGGAATAGAATAGAATCATATCTATATTATATAATAAGCAAACAGAGAAGGTCATATTCAGACAGCTTCTATTATAAGGAGCCATCTGATCTGGGTCTACTCTGTTTGCAAAGGTATACAAAAACGCATTTATGGAGTAAATATGGGTTAATGGGACTGGAGTGCGAGAGTGATTTAATAAGGAGATAAGTAGGGGATCAACATTTTGTGGTTCTTCCCAATCTTATATAACATCTGTGTAACACATTTGTCGTGACTTTTTGCCACATAAGATTGCCAGTGGCAGGTCAGTCAAAGAGTATTGTTAACCCTTACAAGGCTGAATTTTCAATTGGACTATTCCAAAATTCAAATAGCTAGGTCAATTAAGCTTACAGTGAATATTTAGTGATTTTTCTAAAGAAAAGTGAAACATGACAAACAGTGCAGACCCTGATGAGAGGGCTCCTCTAGGAACCCTCTCATCTGGGTCTACACTGTTTGCAAAGGATATTAGTGACTCGTGTCCCGCACTGCGAAACACAATATTTCAAATGGCACTGCTGTCACCAAGTACAAATTTCTATCTTCCCACATTCAGTAGTTCTCTACACTTACTGGTACCCTTTTACTTAACCCTTTACCTGTTCAATATTCATGTAAGAAATTATGACATCATGAATGTTTATTAGCTGACATTTTATAATGTAAATCTTTCAAGGAAAGTTTTTGCTCTGTTGACAAAAACTGTTGAATCAGATTTATTTTACATCTAAAGCAAACAGAGCAGACCCTGATCAGACGGCTACTTATAATAGGAGCCATTAATTCTGATCTAGGTCTACTCCGTTTGCAAATGCATGAAAAAGTTTTATATGAAGGAAAGGGTTATTATGAAAATACATGCAAAACTACTGAACCTTTTCCTCCATAAATGCACCTTTTTACGCCTCTAATATAACCACTTTATGAAACCATTGTGATAAATAGAGCATTTGCTCCTATAGGAGCAAATGCTCTATTTATCATAATGGTTTCAAACTACAAAATTCTAAAAAAAATCTTTTCTCTAGTAAATGCTCCTTTTGGATAGATTCATTTAAAGAGGTTGGGTCTAAAAATAGCCTATGGAGGAATGGGTTAATCTTATCAATTATCACCTCTTTCATACCCCTGCATAATTATATATATATATAGTCTTTTATAACTTAGCTATAAGTGCTTGTTTCATGATGAAACTTTACATAACTGACCGCCATCAAATCCCATTACCCAATTATACATATATATGTATTTGAGATCAATATATAAATGCTGAATTGTACAAATGGAAGGTCCATTATTTTTGAAATGATACTGTCCATTTTGTATGAAAGGGTACACTTTGCAAGATGATTTTGAATGACAAACAGTGCAGACCCTGGAGAAGCCATCTGATCTAGATTTACGCTGTTTGCAAATGCCAGTACATGTACACTTGTTTCGCTCATTCAAAGGGTAAATATCTCATGGTATGATTACATATACATGTACATGTGCTTAGAATACTCAAGCATGACATTTTGGTATTACAGTATAACCTCTCTTAACCGGAATTCTACTAGATAAGAATTTAGATACTTTTAGGCAGGTGGCTGCTTAATGCAGGGTGAAAGTCATGCAGAAAGCTCCTGTAGGAGCTTTCTGCATGACTTTCACCCTGCATTAAGCTGCCACCTGTCTCCAAAACCGATATTCATACTAAATTTAACGGCCGGTTAAGAGAGGTTTTACTGTACAATATTATAAAATGTAAATCCTCTAGTCTAGACCATTAATCTTTTTTTTCCAAGCTATGCTGTAAGTCCATTACACCATTTTTGTGTCACCTGCCGAAAGGAAGTGTGTCACTTAGGGATCACTTTTCTGTCGTCTGTCTGCATGTCTATCCGTCACACTTTACTTTTTTTTGTCATCATTTCTAAGCTAATCATTATAGAGCTTTCAAATTTCACATATGTCTTCCTCTCATTGATGACCATTGATGTAACTAAGGTTCATCACTCTGCATGCAATACTTTGTGAGTTTTTCCCCCTTGTTCCGATTTTCGCACTCCAGCAGATTAACAGTTTTTGTTTCGCCTGCGAGCAGGTGATACATGTGTTCCTTCGAACACTCTTGTTAAAATATCTTATTAACCCATGAAATGTTTGTCAAAACAGAAACTGTAAAATCAGATCTGTATTATTCCATAAGCAAACAGAGCAGACCTTGATCAGACGGCTCCTATAGGAGCTGTCTGATCTGGGTCTACTCTGTTTGCAAAGGCATAGAAAGGCATATTTATGGAGAAAAGGGTTATGAAGACAATATGGCAAGTCATCCTATACAGAATTTGAAAGCCATCTGGTTGATTTCCTCATCTTTGTGGCTAACTGTTTGTACTCCCTTTACTACATGAATATGGTAGAGCGTCCGCCTGCGGTACGGAAGGTCGTGGGTTCCATCCCCGGCCACGATAGACCAAAAGTTGTTAAAAAAGTTGGTACTAGTGGCTCCCTTGTCTACGCTCGACATTAAAAGGGTAGTTCTAGGACTGGTCGGCCTGGTGTCAGGATAATGTGACTGGACGGGGTGCCCTTGCCATGTACCCGCGGCAGGGGCATTCCAGTGAGGCAGCACTATAACTTGTCTCAAGCGGGTGCCATCTGCAAATAACTGAAATACCGTTGGTCGGACGTAAAACCCAACTCAATCACTCACTCACTCACTCAATGAATAATTATGTAAGAAATAATGATGATGTGCATATTGATTAGCTGTATCTTTATAATAACATATCGAGGGCTTGGTGCAAAACTATTCCAAGTGAAGAGTTACAATAGTTTTGCACCAAGCCCGCGATATGGACACAGGAATATTTAACCATATCAGAAAGACTTAGTGCAAAACCAGATTATGTTATGTCATAAGCAAAGAGAGCAGACCCTTATAAGACAGCCCTTATAGGAGCTATTTGATCTGTGTCTACTCTGTTTGCAAAGGTGTAGAAAAAAGTGTTTTTATGGTGTAAAGGGTAACATAAACTTACCTTTTTCACTTGGATTTTGTTTTATGGTCATATTTTGCCATACTGTGTTAGGGTAAATATAGCTGCTTCAAAAGGGGGGGGGGGGGGATGGGTAACAGAAGAACCCTGTTTAGGTTCCTTTGAGTTCTTTAATTCTTTCCCCAATAGGCTATTTTTAGATCCAACCTCTTTGAATAAAGTCTACCAAAAAGGAGCATTAACTGGAGAAAAGGAAAATGTTAGAATTTTGTAGTTTGAAAAAATTGTGATAAATCACAATTATTTCAACAGGTGACTTTTGCAGATCGAGGCATCAAAAGGACACTATCAATATGAGGGAATGGGTTAACCCATTATTGTAAAACCTGTCCAATTAGTATCAATGTCGGTCTGTAAGACAGGTGGCAGCTTAATGCAGGATGAATCGAGGTCCAATGTATCAGTGCTTTACACTGGGCATCTAAAAGAACCGGAGAAACTGTCAATAATAAGAGTAAGGCATCTGGCCGGGGCTTCTCTGACAAGGCGTCACAAGTGGCATTTATATTTATACTTCTTATTATGCATCAACGATAAATAGATGACAGTAATGATTTTGTATACAGCAACAGGTAACAGTGGCCTGGGGTCAGCGGTGGCCAGAGGTCAGTTGAGGTCAGCCACGGGATTTAGCTGTCATCTACATTCTGATGGCTATCAGAAGTTATGACAATCATGGTTCAGGACTTTACTGTTACAAGTGATTTTAACACCATATGACAACAATCTTAGGTTCAGGACATTTACTGTTACAAACAATTTTAAAATCGTTGTCTGCTTCATTTATCAAAGTCACTTTCCATCCTTTATTAACAATTTTTACTCCCAAAATGCACCTTTCTGTACCTTTGCAAACAGAGAAGACCCAGATCTGACTGCTGCTATAGGAGCCATCTGATCAGGGTCTGCTCTGTTTGCTTATGATGTAGTAATACAGTGCTCCCTCCCTACAACGACCCTCTCAATAACGATTAACTCCTTACAACAACGTATGTCATTGTTTCCGAAACAACAAGGCTCCAGAAACAACTTTTTCCATCGTATTTTCTTTATACCTCCATCAAACCCTTTGTTGTGACCACTCTTTAGAATCGTCACTTTGTGACGATTCTAAAGAGTGGTCACAACATAGGGTTTGATAGAGGCATAACGGTTTTAGTTCTTGAAATACACCTTATCTGGGGATCTGCAAACAAGCTAATTATGTTTGATTGTCCCGGACCCTATAACAACTCCCTCTGAACAACACATACAACCGTCGTATCCCAAAGGGTGTCGTTGTAGAGAGGGAACACTGTAGATAGGATTATACAGTTTCTGCCAAGGCTGGAATAGCCAGTGTCCATGTGCTATTACAACAATTAATCTAATTGGTTTATGGACAAAGTGTACCATTACCGAAGCATTCCATTACCGAAAAGTACCATTTTTGGTTGAAGCGTGTCACTTAAAAACAATTCAACTGATGTCATTATTGATTACGATTGGTACATGAAAACATGTAATTCTTTTACATTTGCAGACCTCCTGCCGGGCATTGAGGAGTTTCTGTGCTCTGTGCTTGCACGAGAGACATTGTCTCCCTATGCAGAGGAGCAGCGGCAGTATTTTCTAGAACGTCTCGATATCATCAAGATGCCACCATCCATCCCACCCAGACCTCAGTGTAAGTATTGGTAAGAAAGTTGAGCGTAATTTGAGCCAGTGGGGGATAAGATGTATACATTTTCTGTTAGTTAACTCAATCCCTCTCAAACATTTATGTGTGAATTGATCTGACCTCATTAATATTCAAATACTTAAATTTTATAATGTAAATCTTGTAGCCCTTTACTCTATAAATATGCCTTTCTATGCCTTTGCAAACAGAGTAGACCCAGATCAGACGGCTCCAGTAGGAGCCATCTGATCAGGGTCTGCTCTGTTTGCCGATGGTATAATATAGGTCTGATTCTACATTTTCTGAAATGACCAATAATTCATGTGTACATATACAGTAAAACCTCTCTATAACGGCCACTAAATTGTGTTAACTAGTTAGTATTTAGAGCAGGTGGCTGCTTAAAGAAAGGTGAAAGTAAAACAGAACGCTCCCATAGGAGCGTTCTGTTTTACTTTCACCTTGCTTTAAGCAGCCACCTACCTGTAACACAAAATAATTTATGTAATTTAGTGGTCGTTATAGAGAGGTTTTACTTTATATGCTATTATAATATTGAATCTAATTGATATTGTCATTATTTTATTACACAGAAATGTTTTGCTGGGACAGAATCTACATGTATATAACTAGATCTAGATTATTCCATGAGCAAACAGAAGACTTTGATCAGATGGCTCCTACAGAAACTGTCTATCTTGATCTACTCTGTTTGCATAGGTGTTAACCCATTACCTCATAGGCTATTTTTAGATCAAACCACTTTGAATAAATCTACCAAACAGGAGCATTAACTAGAGAAAAGGATAACTTTAGAATTTTGTAGTTTGAGACCATTGTGATAAATAGAGCATGTGCTCCTATAGGAGCAAATGCTCTATTTATCCCAATGGTTTCAATAGGTTACCTTTTCAGAGGCGTCAAAAGGTGTCAATATGAGGGAAGGGGTTAAGGGACTAGTGTCTATGGAGTAAAGGGTTAAAACGTAGAATACAAGTATGAAGTCTTCAGGGGCATAAATAAAATAATTTATGTAATAATTAGCAGCAATTTAGAGAGTAGTCAAAGTAAGAATAGTTATTGAATACGACTGGAAATAGTAAGGGTACCCTTATAAGGTTGCCGTCAGTTAGTGTTTGCATTGTGGGAGTATTTGTGTGTTTGAGAGAGCCAAAGCAGAGGAAGTAAATTCTAGAAGTACAGATACATGTATATATCTTAACCCTTTATCTCATAGATCTTTCCATGTTGAATATTCATGTAAGAAATAATTACATCATGAATATTAAATTTTATTAGGTGAAATTTATAATGGTATAGTAAAACCCCTCTAATGCAACCACTTAAAGAATAACCATAGCTTATAGCAGCCCTTATAAGCAGGTGGTGGCTTAATGCAGGACAAAAGTTATGCAGAAAGATCCTATAGGAGCTTTCTGCATAACTTCCATCCTGCATTAAGCTACCATCTGCCTCTGCCACCCAGAATTATGCCCCTTTCTGGTGGTCGTATTAGAGGGGTTTTACTGTATATGTATACAGAGAGCATACTGTAGATCGAGTCAGATCTGTCCTAAATTCATTAGCAAACAGAGAAGACCCTGACCAGATGGCTCCTACAGGACCTGTTTGATCTGGTGTCTACTCTGTTTGCCAAGGCATGGGAAAGCATTTATATGAGGAAAAGGGTTGATGCCTTGCAAACAGAGTAGATCAAGTTAAGACAACTCTTACAGGAGCCGTCTGACCAGGGCCTGCACTGTTTGATTATGGAATTTTATTATAGAATTGTTTTTGTAGTTTCTTTCTGTAATGGCCAGATATTCCCTTGTTTATATGTGACATTATAACAATTCAGTTTATAACTGAAGTGAAACAGCACGACATAAATATTTATGAGGGAAAGGTTTACTTAACCCATTCCCTCATATTGACGCCTTTTGACGCTTCTGGAAAAGTCACTTTATGAAACCATTGTGATAAATAGAGCATTAATTGCTCCACAGGAGTTTAAAAACAATGGTTTAAAAACTACACAATTCTGAAATTTTCCTCTTCTCTAGTTTAAAAACTATGGTTTAAAAACTACACAATTCTGAAATTTTCCTTTTCTCTAGTTAATGCTCCTCTTTGGTAGATTTAATCAAAGAGGTAGGTCTAAAAATAGCCTAAGTGGGAATGGGTTAATACTAATGTGCCTTTTGTATATCTCAAAACGAAAAAATCTTCCCATTAAATATTCATGATTTTAAGAAAACTATTTTGAAAGTGATGGCCTGGAAGTCAAGAGAGGCTACTTTAATGAAAAACATTCATTAAAATATTACTTACAAAATTTGCAATTGTTTTATATTTGTTTTCTTATTTAAACCCTAAGAATTCCCTGTTCTGTGTTTATTTTGAATTTTAATACCTACTGAATATTCATGGACAAAATAGTTATAATAATATATGGAAGAGGGAACATTTTAGAAAGTAAAGAAACAGATCTTTTTAATTTCATTAGCAAACAGACCAGACCCTGATCAGACGTTTTTTTTTGTTTTTTTTTATTTACTGTACTGTTCAGAGCTTTGGCATTCTTTAAAATTAGTTATTATGAACATTCTAAGATATTTCTAGGATTTGTGTTAATTTTTGTTTCAAGCCTATTGTCGTCTGTTAGCTGCTGGCAAGAATATATTTTGAAACAAAGTTGAACTTTGATTATTATCATGTGAGTCGATGGTGTGACATTATGGATATATATGTTGTGTCCCTTTCAGCAATGCTTTGCATTTATTTCAGCTCTTGGAGTAAATCTGTTTCCGGTTGATTCTTCCTCGAGTCTCCCAAGTCGCAGCAGCATTCCATCCGCAGAACTAGAAGACTTTGCTGCATATCAACGAGAATTGTCCAGAGCCCTTGTTGAACCTGATGTTTCCCCAGAGCCTGTAAGTCAAATGTCAAGATATATATAAACATTTTCAAGAACAATTTCTTTATTTCTCCACCAAACCCTATGTTGTGACTAGCTATAGGGCTGTAACGAATACATCAAGAGGTGAATACAAGACATACATGTATCATGAATATGAATATCTAGTCATGAATATGAATACATATATATACTATAATCATAACTTCCAACAATATTACAGTCAACTCTAGATCTACTGAACAAATTTTACTACTTGCTTGATACTCAAACAATTTTGAATGGTACTAGAACCGGGGTCCGCTCTACGTCTCTGGGGTACTTAGCCTATAAGCCATTCGCTTGCTGTATTTCTAACTTTTACTTCATATCTTATCATATTCTTCATGTCCGCCTTATATCACTAATCTTCATCGCCTAACTTCAAACTTCTACTCTTCACTTCCACTGTTACTTCTTAACTCTCCATCTTATCTGTCCCATATTTCAACTTCAACTCTCTCACAGTTCTCCTGATTCTATGTGTCACAGAGTTATGAAAATGATATAATATATTCAAATATTCTATTATTTTCATAACTCTGTGACAGTACTGTTCAAAAGTAAATGTAAGGTTAAAGAACTGCATTCAAATGACAGAAATGTTAACTCTTTGGCAAACAAAAACTAGACTTCACTATATAGCCATGGTAAAATATTGGCCAAAACACACATGACTAGAGCAGTTACCTAAGTTGAGGGTAATACTATTAGATAGCAGGTGCTTAGTAACTTATAGTGGAATATTCTATTTTGGGAGTACAATTATGTCCACCTTTTCTGGGGAAAAAATAAACTGAGCATCTACTATCTACCACAACAGTCTATTTCCTAATGAAATCAAGATCATGAAGATTTTGGTGCTGGCACCTGTAAAATAAATCGATTTAATGAATAAAATTCAGTAGACAGTAGTAGTCAGTGCTTTCAGTGTTTTGATTGCATGTATAAGCAAGGGTCGTAATTTTCTGGTAAAGGTGACAACCGATTTCATATCCAATTTGGAAACTTCCAAATACAATGGTGGAATATTTTGCAAAACGTTTGTGTTCCATCTAAAGTTTTCGGAAAAGCAAAGTGTTTCCACAAAGTTAAAGTGTATTTTCGATTTCAACCATTTGCTTGTTGCTGAACATGTTATGTAGACCATTTTCAGATATCGTTAAATGAGAATTCCATTATATAACTAAGTTTGAAATTTAATTAAGAATTCAGTCACATTTTAAACATGCCAATATATTGGATACAGTTTTTCTGTGTTTTTTTTGGTAAACCAGCATCAAATATTGTCCCTATGACTTGTCAGTCAATGTCATGAAAATATTCTGTAAACTGTTGTGGGTGGGATAATAACCAAGAACGCTACAAAATGGTGCTATATGCGCCTTGAAATGAGGGTGTGTTCGGCAGATTTCTTATTATTAACGTACATTCAAGCAATGCCATTTTATATCATGCATTCTTCATTTGCCTAAGTTTTTGTCTGTCCAGAAAATGGTAAATACTCTACAGTAAAGCCCCTCTTAACTGGAATTTTAACAAAGAAGAATTTAGGTCTTTTTAGGCAGGTGGCTGCTTAATGCAAGGAGAAACTCATGCAGAAATTTTAGCTTCTAGAGAAGTTTTCTGCGTGACTTTAACCCTGCATTAAGCTGCTTACCTGTCTCCAAGACCAGTATGTATACTAGATTGAACGTCCGGTTTAGAGGGGTTTGACTGTGTAGCAGAAAACAATAGGGAAACAGACAACCTCTTGTGAAGGCTAAAGATAATACACCAGACACAGGTAAACCTCTTGACTTATCTCAGTATATCATATAGCCTGTCAGACCAGTGTGCTCTGCATTGCTGTTTACATGTTAGTGGTGAATAGGTGATAACCTATGCACATACAGTAAATCCCACTCTAAACGGGATGTTACATTTAGTATAAATATCGCCCTTGGAGACAGATTGCAGGGTGAAAGTCATGCAGAAAGCTATAGGAGCTCTGTAAAAGTCACTTTATGAAACCATAGTGATAAATAGAGCATTTGCTCCTTTGGAGCAAATGCTCTTTTTATCACAATGGTTTCAAAACTACAAAATTCTAAAACTTTTCCTTTTCTCTAGTTAATGCTCCTTTTCAGTAGATTTATTCAAAGAGGTTGGATCTAAAAATAGCCTATGAGGTAATGGGTTAAGCAGTAAAAGTATCTTAATTCTTCTCTCATAGAATTACGGTTTAGAGAGGTTTTGATGTACATGCAGTTTGGATCCAGATGAGATGCTGAGTAATTTGGTATCTTATGATGATCCAAATTGCTTGATTCAGCGAATATATTCAGAATTGTATCAGACAATAGTTTTTGCAGACAACACTTATTTAACCCATCACCTCATAGGCTACTTTTAGAGCCAACCTCTTTGAATGATTCTACCGAAAAGGAGCTTTAACTAGAGAAAAGGATTTTTTTTAGAATTGTGTAATTTTAAAACCATTGTGATAAATAGAGCATTTGCTCCTATGGAGCAAATACTCTATTTATCACAATGGTTTCACAAAGTGATTTTTACAGAGTCGTCAAAAGTCGTCAATATGAGGGAATGGGTTAATATGTGAAGACAAGTTGTTAGGAAGTCAAACCTAAACTTGAGCATTCAAAACTATTGTTTTCATCAGATTTTGAACACATTGTGGAGAACACTGAGTATAAAATATTACCAACTTTTACGAGTCCATCTGTCCACACAACATATGGTTTCCAATCAATAATATCTGAAAGGACTGTTGGATTAAAATCAAACAGTACACAAAACAACAACAAACAGGTCAAAAGTGCAGTACATGTACTTAACTAGTATTACAATAACAAACAGACTAAACACAATTTCACACAATATTGGAAAAACAAAATCAACTTTCTTACCCTAAACCCTTTCCCTCATATAAACACATTTTCACACATTTGCAAACAGACTGAGAGTAGACCCAGATCAGACGGCTCCTAGAGGAGCCATCTGGTCAGGGTCTACTCTGTTTGCTGATGGAATTTGATAGACCTGTTTCTTGAGTGTCTAAAATGGCTACAATATTCCACCTTCCATATTTCATTATAGCTATTTTGTCCATGAATATTCAGTTGGTATTGGAACTTGTAATAAACATAGAACAGGGAAAGGATTAACCCTTTCCCTCATATAAACACCGTTTCACACATTGCAAACAGAGTAGACCCAGATCATACAGCTCCTATATAGGAGCTGTCTGATCAGGGACTTCCCTGTTTGCTTATGGAATTTGATAGATCTGTATTTTTACTTTTTGTTACAATGTTCCACCTTTCATATTTTATTGTAACTATATAATAATTGTATTTTGTCCATAAGTATTCAGTAAGTATAGAAATTTTTAATTAATATAGATCAGCCCAGAAAGGGTTCCTGTCTGATCAGGGTCCACTCTATCTGCTTTTGATATTAACTATTGTTTCTTCCATGACTACAAATTCCCTTTTTCATTATGTAAGTTTAGCTAATTGATATTCATAAACTCATAATTTCTTACATGAATATTAATAATTAAGTCTTCTGATGAAGGGTAAATGGGGCCACCCTGAATCCTATGGACAAGTCTTGTAATTATTATACATAGTTATTGACTTCATGTTGCTGGCTTATATTTCAACTAGATTTACATTATAATCATTTGTTTGGCTTGAATTACTTGGTTACCTAGTAACCATATGAAACATGACTACTAATTTTATCAGAAATATTATGCTCAGCCGATAAAAGTCCCCCTGAATGATGGCAACAGTTTGTTTCATTTGGCAAAATAATTACATGTAACTTATTTGAGACAAATGTCATTGTTGTAATCAGAGCTATAGATTATATAAGGGTGCACATACCCAAATACTAAAATCGTCATTTCTCCACCAAACTCTATACTGTGACCACTCTTTAGAATCGTCTCAAAGAGACGATTCTAAAGAGTGGTCACAGTATAGGGTTTGGTGGAGAAATAATTGAGTTATTTTTGAAAATGTTTAAATTTACCCATCTTATCTGGAGCTCTAAGTTGTCTTTATTTAACTCTTCCCATGCTTTATATTTATAGGTAATGCAGTTAAACCTTTCCTTCATATAAGCATGTATTCATGCCTTTGCAAACAGAGTAAACCCAGATCAGACGGCTACTGTAAGTGGGGTGGGGAAGACATGTAGTCTTGCTAGTATTTATGTTAGTACATCCCATACAGCTCCTCATACATCATTGAGGCTTTTCTTCAAACTTACACAGATAAACAACTTTGATGAGAAGACATGTTGTAAACAATGGAATTTTGTGCTCTGATCATTTTTACCAGAGTTAAAAAAAAACCATGTATATATAACACTAATTACTGCTCATATTTTGTGAAACAGGTGCTTGATTTAGAGAATATATCAAAATATCGCCAGAAGGGGGCATCTGTGTCTTATGTACACAATTCTAGTTTGATTATCCCGTTCCTTTCATATAAAATTATACCGATCCTTCATATAAATGCCTTTTCAGTTTTCACTCTTTTGCAACCAGTCAGACCAAGATCAGACAGCTCCTATAGGACCCTTCTGATCAGGGTCTGCTCTGTTTTCTTATGGTATGAGATAGATCTGATTCTACAGCTTCTGCCTGAGCTAAAATGTTATATGTTTATATATGCCATTATAAAAATTAATCTAATTAATACATGCATTAACCCTTTCCCTCATATAAACATGTTTTCACACACTTGCAAACAGAGTAGACCCAGATCAGACGACTCCTAGAGGAGCCGTCTGATCAGGGTCTGCTCTGTTTGCTTACAGAATTTGAAAAATCTGTTTCTTTGCTTTCTAAAATGTCTACTGTGCTCCACCTTTCATATTTATTTATTAACTATTTTGTTAATGAATATTCAGTAGGTATTGAAATTTGGGCTAAATATAGAACAGGGAAAGGGTTAATGATATTATTATTTCTAACATAAATAGCGCACAGGTAAAGGTAACAAGTTAAACATGTGTACCCTGGTTATTACCAAAAATATTCGGAAACTCAATCTCCTCTCTCAGTCAATTTGTAAAGCTCAGTAATATAATTTGGCACCAGTTTTGTACCGTTACATCAGACTGACATAGTAACATAATAGTGTACTCCCTGGAGCAGTTTGATCTTGGTCTGCATTATTTGCCAGCAATCATTTGACCCTTTCCTCCATAGGCTATTTTAGACCAAACCACTTTGAATGAATCTACCCAAAAGGAGAATTTACTAGAGAAAAGTAAAATTTTAGAATTTTGTAGTTCGAAACCATTGTGATATATAGAGCATTTGATCCTATAGGATCAAATGCTCTCTTTATGACAATGGTTTCAAGAAATGATTATTACAGAAAGGCGTGTTTATGGAGGAAAGGGTTAATTCTCACTGGATTTACTAATTTGACACAATAACTGGTCAAGATTCAATTAAAAATAATTCAATTACAGTAAAATCTCGATGCTATGAAATTTAACTAATAAAGAATAAATGTCTTTGTAGGCAGGTGACTGCTTAATGCGGGGTGAAAGTCATGCAGAAAGCTCCTAGAGGAGCTTTGTGCATGACTTTGACCCTGCATTAAGCTGCCACCAGTCTTAAAGATCGATAATGATACTTGTTTTAGTGTTGGAACTACTGAACTGTATATTATTATGAGACTTATTATGACAGCAACCCTGGAGTCCGAGCAATGTCAGGTTAGCCTCGTATGCCTGGGGTTTTATATGGGCTTCTGTTGCAATTAAGTCTTTCCCTCATATAAATGCCTTTTCACACCATTTGAAAACAGAATAGACCCAGATCAGACTGCTCCTATAGGAGCTGTCTAATCTGGGTCTGCTCTGTTTGCTTATGGTAGATCTGATTCTATAGTTTTTGTCAAAGCAAACAAAATTTGTTGAAAGTTTTACATTTAAAAAACTCAGATAATTAATATTCACGATTTCGTTGTTTCTTACAAATGTACATGAATATTGAACAGGGAAAAGGGTCACATATGTATGCAGGCATCCTCGACGGTGACCATGATATGGGTGTTTGTGAATTATTTATGTCACACCGTTTTTAGCTGTACAACTTTTAAATGTCGACACATTAATCTTAAATCATTCTACTTTTAATACAATCGCTATTTCCTGTTGGGTCTACTTATTGGCATATTCTTAATCTGGCAAACAAATTGTTAAACTTTTTCACATATCCTTCCGCCAGATATATCCAAGATCTGAGCGGGTTGCCGGAATTATACGAGGATTTCCGATGGCTTCCATGCAGCTCTAGTGGGACATTTTTGTACTGATTTCATTTAACAATAACCATTCATTTCATAGATATGTCTTATTATGCCTTAACCCTTTACTCCATAAAAATGCTTGCCTACACCTTTGCTAACAGAGCAGACCAAGATCAGACGGCTCCTGTATTTTGTTTGCTTATGGAATAATAAAAATCTGATTCTAAAGTTTCTGCGTCAGTAAAAAATTCATGCGTTAATATGCCATTTAAAAAATTAACCTAATTAGTATTCATGATTTCATCACTTCTAAGATGAATATTCATGGGATAAGTTTAAAGGGTTAACAACAGAGTAGGCCAAGATAGCTGTTTCCTAATCTAACCCAGTTGTGCTCTGTTTACTTAACCATTTCCTCCATAAATATGCCTTTCTACGTCTCTGTAAAAGTCACTTTTTGAAACCATTGTGATAAATAGCATGGTCTCACTGTCTTTCGAACCTCTTAACCTTTGACCAGGAACAGAAAACGTTTACTTTGAACATTGAAGAAAAAAATAAATCAGCAGTTCAAAATAATCTTTTATACATACCTTGAAATGATTACGTAATTTTATTCTCATCTATTAATCCCCAAACAATCCAGTGTTCCCCACCACCCGCATAACAAAAACAAAAATGGCTGCCGGAAAAACATCACCTGCTTATCGAACCTTTATTTTAGAAACTGTTTACTGTAAAATAATACTCATAGTCACGTGATTTCATCATGGGCACGCGACCTTTGCATAAGCTGAAGGGGTCAGAGCTGTCAAACATTTTTAATGTGGTACACTTTTCAATTTATGTTGATATTCTATAACGTATTAAGAGTTTTCTCATGTTTAGCATAGTTGAAGGGAAAATAAACTGTATTGACCTGTTTATGACGTATATTTCGTTTTTAAAGCTACGAGGCGTTGTTTACAGACAAAGCAACTGTACTCATGATTTTATGACGTAGTATGCACTTGTGCATGCGTAAAAACACCCAAAAAATGAAAGGTTCGATAAACAGGTGAGGTTCGATAGAAGGTGAGTCTACGATAGAGCATTTGCTCCTATAGGAGCTCCTATATGGTTTGAAATTACAAAATTCTAAAAAATTTCCTTTTCTCAAGTTAATGCTCCTTTTCGTTAGATTTATTTAACCCATTCCCACTTAGGCTATTTTTAGACCTAACCTCTTAAATCTACCAAAAAGGAGCATTAACTAGAGAAAAGGAAATTTTCAGAATTGTGCAGTTTTTAAACCATTGTGATAAATAGAGCATTAAAATGCTCCTGTGGAGCAAATGCTCTATTTATCACAATGGTTTCATAAAGTGACTTTTACAGAGGCGTCAAAAGGCGTCAATATGCGGGAATGGGTTAAAGAGGTTGGATCTAAAACTAGCCTATGAGGGAATGGGTTAATGTAGATCTGATTCTAGTTTCTTCCATGAACAACCTATTCTTTGTTCATTTTCCGTCTAGAAAATTTATCTCTAATTAATATTCATACGTTTATTATTTCTTACATGAATATTTACAAAATAAAAGGTTAACTCACTCCTTCACATAAATGCTTTTTCATGTGTGTGTAACAAGTAAGGAGCCGACTGATCAGCGTCTGCTCTGTTTGCTTGTGAAATTATAATAGATCTGATTACAGTTTCTACATATATACCAAAAAAAAATATCCTGTTTATATGCCATTATACAAATTAAACTAATTAATATTCATACATTTGTTATTTCTCACGTGAATATTTATGAAGTAAAGGGTTAACCCTTTCTTTCGCAAAAAATGGTTTTTCATGTCTTTGCAAACTCCTGTAGGAGCTGTCTTGTCAGGGTCTGCACTGTTTGCTTATGAAACTATAATGGCCATGACTATCTAGTTATTTACGATCACCAAAAACTCCAGTGTATATACATATGCCATTATACAAATTCATCTTAATTATATTTATACTTTCATCATTTCTTACGTAAATATTTGTGAAAGAAATAATTACATCATGAATATTAATTAGCTCAATTTTCCTAAAAATGACATATGTAACCAGGATTTTTTTTGCCATGGTAAAAACTAGAATCAGACGTTTAATATTTCATAAGCATACAGAGCAAATCCTATGGGAGCCGTCTGATCTGGGTCTAGTCTGTTTGAAAAGGTATAGAAAGGCATATTTATGGAATGAAAGGCTAACTCTTTCCTTTATATAAAAGCCTTTTAATGCATTTGAAAATAGAGCAGACCAAGATCAGACAGCTCCTATAGAAGAGGTCTGATCAGGGTCTGTTTGCTTTTGTCATGGTACAGATCTAATTCTACGGCTTTTTCAATAGCAAAATAACTCCTTTGAAAAGTTTACATTATAAAAATTCAGCTAATAAATATTCATGTTGTCATTATTTCTTACATGAATACTGAACAGGGAAAGTGGTAAGCAACCACCTGCTTATGGCTTACATTTCCACCTTGGAAATTGGCAGTGAACTTAGAGTAACCATACTTTGTAAATTTCAAATTTATACTTTCAAACTGTTAATCTTAATTTCAATTTATCATTTTCATTTTGTCGGACAGTAGATCAATTTCCAAGAATGTTGTTAGGCCTATGATCATGAAAAGGAATTTGCAGAAAGTTTTCTGGCTCTGATGTTTCACGCCAGTATCTTCTTTCAATAGGAAATGTTTTTTCTAAATAATGATGGAAATTACGTCAGAGCAGTAGACTAATTCCAGGTGTGCAGATAGAGTTTAAAGTTTTAAAGCAAACAGATGTATTTTCCAAACCCTTTGAATGTAAGACACACATGTATTGTCATTTGCAAACAGTGTAGACCCAGATCAGAGGACTCCTAGAGGAGCCCTCTGATCATGGTCTGCACTGTTTGTCAATCAAAATCCTCTAGCAGATTTCCGCCTTTCATACTGAGTGGGCTCTATAGCTAAACGCTGATGGGCTATTCCACTCTGAAAATTCAGCATTGAAAGGTTTAATGACGTGGTGGGCGTGTAATGTTAACTTATACCTGAGATGTCTACATATTTCTTTGAAATCAATTTAAAAGTGGTTCTGGCAAGTGGGTTGAGTTTGCGTCAGCTTCTGTAAGCTTTTGTCCATTGTGATAAATATTTTAGTCTTAAATATTTGAAGTGCAAAACAAGGTAACATTGCTTAACACTTTCCTTCATATATTATTTTTTCATTCATTTGCAAGCAGAGTAGACCCAGCTCAGATGGCTCCTATTGGAGCCATCTGATCAGGGTCTGCTCTATTTGCTAATGGATTTTGATAGATCTGTTTCTTTATTTTTTAAAATAGCTAAAATGTTCCACCTTTCATATTTCATTATAACTATACTGTCCATGAATGATCAATAGGTACTGAAATTTGTAATAAACATAGAACAGGGAAAGGGTTAAGTCTTCAACTGTTGAAGCTTGAAACAGCAAATCAAGAGGTTGGAAGACCTTTCAGATATTTAATGGTGCAGATCAATTGTTCTTAAGTATTCATTATAGAGTTATAAAAAGCGTACCTCACCATGAGAAAATGTGCCTTTCCTAATAATCCCGCCTATTTAGCACCTTTACAAACAGATGTTGACCCAGATCCTACAAGAGCCGTAGGAATAGAGTCTGCTCTGTTGTCCTTGTCTAAAACTGAGTACAATAGAACCCCTCTAATGCGACCACCAAAAAGGGGAATAATTCTGGGTGGCAGCGGCAGGTGGTAGCTTAATGCAGGATGAAAGTTATGCAGAAAGCTCCTATAGGAGCTTTCTGCATTACTTTCATCCTGCATTAAGCAACCACCTGCTAAGTGGTCGCATTAGAGGCGTTCTACCGTATATGTAACTCTTTTCACTCTAAGTAATTGTCATCTGCAAAAATTGTTGTTGGCCTCAATTTTCAAAGTTGACTTTTCTTAAAATTACTGTTAGAAGGTCGAACAGTTTGGATCCTTTACTCGGGGTATCATTTGGATCCAGACTGTTTGCATATAGGCAGTAAAATATGACACCACAAGCATCCAATATTTAACCCATTCCTCCATAGGCTATTTTTAGACCCAACCTCTTTGAATGAATCTACTGAAAAGGAACATTTACTAGAGAAAAGGAAAATGGTATAATTGTTTAGTATAGAAACCATTGTAATAAATAAAGCATTTGCTCCTATGGAGCAAATGCTGTATTTATCACAATGGTTTCAAGAAGTGACTATAACAGAGTTGTAGAAAGGTGTATTTATGGAGGAAAGGGTTAAGTGAATTGATATTCATTATGGGTGTAGACTTGCATAAATATTCATTATGTTAAGGGTCATCCCTTTCCCAGGAGTGTTCTACATTTATTCAAACTTTCAATACCTATTCATGGACAAAATACAGTAGAACCCCTCTAATGCGACCACTTAATGAATTAACATTTCTGCCTTAAAATTTATAAGCAGGTGGTTGCTTAATGCAGGGTAAAAGTTATGCAGAAAGCTCCTATAGGAGCTTTCTGCATAACTTTTACCCTGCATTAAGCTACCACCTGCCTTTGCCACCCAGAACTATGCCCATTTTTGATGGTCCCATTAGCAGGGTTTTGCTGTAGTTATAATGAAATATGGGAGGTGGAATAATGTAGCCATTTTAGAAACTAAAGAAACAGATATTTCACATTCCATTAGCCACCATAACAGACCCAGATCAGATGCCTTCTAAAGGAGCTGTCTGATCTGGGTCTACTCTTTTTGCAAATAGATGAAAAAGGCGTTTATATAATATTTATGAAGGAAAGAGTTAACAGAGGGGTTGAAGGGATTGAAGCATAGTAACTCTTTCAGTGCAAGAAATTAGTCACAGTAGATCCAGATGAGAGGACTCATTTAGGTCTAAGTCTTATCATCAGGACCACCACCGTTTGTTACGTTACAAATTTCTAAAATTTCTTGAATATTCATAATAGGATTGACTCATTTGATTGTTTTGAATAGTCCATTTGAAAATTCAGTATTGATAGTTTTAACATCAGTTTGAAATAGTTGATCCTGAACAGTTTTTTGCCTTTAGATTTAGATCATCACTATTCAATGCTCAACACCAAGTCACACATAGAATGGCAAGGCCAGCATGGTTAGACGTTAGTTACTGTCCTTATTATTCAGCCACACAATCTTATGTAAATAGTGTAGACTCCAGTCAAACTGCTTCTGTGAAGGAGTATGTTTTATCAGTGTCTACATCATTAATTGTTCCACCAGTGTTTCATTTAACCCTTTCCTTCATATATAAACACTTCTTCACGCCTTTGCAAACAGAGTAGACCCAGATTAGAGTCGCTCCTATAAGAGACATGACATGGTATAGATCTGATTCAACAGTTTTCGGCAAGGCAAAAAAAAAAATACCTTGAAAATTTTACAATATAAAAATGCAGCTAATAAATACCGGTATTCATAGTGCCATTATTTCTTTCATGAATATTGAACAGGAAAAGGATTAAAGTTCTCAAAATGGTGCTTATAAATATACAGTAAAATCCCTCTCATGCGACCACCAAAAAGGGGCATAATTCTCAGTGGCAAAGACAGGTGAAAGTTTAATGCAGGACGAAAGTTATGCAGAAAGCTTTCTACATAACTTTCTGCCTGCATTAAGCAACCACCTGTTTATGAAGACAGCCATGTTTGTTCATTAAGTGGTCACATTAGAATGGTTTTACTGTATTCAGCTATATACACTAGTGGAGAGTGGAGAGGAAAGATGGTGAGTGTCTAGTGATACTATAATAAGAGTTTACTTCAGTATCCAAGAATAGATAAATCATCTATCACCATCTTGGTGGATGTTACAAATAACAAATTGCTTCAGTCTTTCAAACTGAGAGTTGAAATGCCAGACGTCAGGCCAGTGACAGGTCTACAGGTTTCCTGCATGTGCGGATCTTTAACCCATTAATCAATAATCACCCCTTGCATGCAAAATACTCAACCTAAAATTTAACCCTTTCCCTCATGTAAAGTGTTTTCATACATTTGCAAACAGAGTAGACCCAGATCAGACGGCTCCTATAGAAGCTGTCTGATCAGGGTCTACTCTGTTTGCTAATGGAATTTGATAGATCTGTTTCTTTGCTTTCTAAAATGTCTACAATGTTCCACCTTCAATGAAAACTTTAGAATGTTGTGGTTTGAAACCATTGTGATAAATAGAGCATTTGCTCCTATAGGAGCAAATGCTCTATTTATCACAATGGTTTCACAAAGTGGCTTTTACAGAGGCGTCAAATGTCGTCAATATGAGGGAATGGGTTAAAAGGAGTAAAGGGTTATGAACCAATAAGTGTGGGATATTGTACGGTCTTATATGTCCGTCGCGATACGACAAGTGTGGGATATTGTACGGTCTTATATGTCCGTCGCGATAGCGACGGACATGACCGTACAATATCACACTTGTCGCCAATTAACCTTACTAATAGGTAAATCCTTACAACTTTACACCATTTAGATAATATTCTCTAGAAAGGAGATAAAATGGCGGAGGTTTTAATTGCTGCTGACAAATACTGATAAGAGACTCGCCTGCAACAAAACATATGCCCATTTTAAGAAAAATCTCTCTCTTCACAGTAAACTGTTATGAACCAGATCACTGATACTGTTCTCAGTGAGTGTTAATCAAGATAAGTTCATACCAAAACTTTTATACCAATTTCATTTGTAGATCTATACATGTACATGTATCATCATATTGCGAATTTGTCACATTTTATACTCTCATTTTTTAGCAGACATCATGTAGCTCTCACAGTAAACCTGTAACCACAATGCATTTTCTGTTTTAACTTGTAACTGCCTTGAAAAATTAATTACCATGACCATGTGTCGTCTACATAATCTGACTCTTATCCATTTTATCATTGTTTCCTATTAGAGGGTCAGGCATAAATGACAGGTCTGGCACTAGATTTTGCTGTACAGGAATTTAGACCTAAAAGTTATATCAGTTGTTGTATATTGGCGACAATGATACTTATTCAGTGTTCTGATTAGCAAGGTCTTATTGTACATGTATTACCAGCATTAACTTTTTGGCTTGCTTGTAATGGAGCCACGGGTAGGCAGGAGTGCGAAATACATCATATCAGTGCATTGTAACTGGCCGATAGTTTGTCAGAATCCATCATGTTTCGGCTGCTCACTGACAGTTTCCTCGGCTCACTGACTGAGTGACTGCAGCCAGTCAGTAGAATTGATGGCTTTCCTCCCGGACTACATATGTACCGTAATGCTCTCTTTCAATGAAACATATAGCAGTATCCTAATTATCCAAAGTATTTTGACAGACAAACATAGGCAAATAGTGCAGATCCAGATTAATCCTTTACTCCAATTAATATGCCTTACTACTCCTTTGCAAACAGAGTAGACTTAGATAAGACAGCTCCTATAGGAGCCATCTGATCAGGGTCTGCACTGTTTGTTAACAAAATGATATAGCTCTGATTCTACAGCTTCTGCTATGACCAAAATTCCTGCATCCATGTGATATTTTAACCCTTTCCCAGTTCTATGTTTATTCCAAATTCAATACCTACTGAATATTCAAAAAGAGTTATAATGGAAAATAGAAGGTGGAACACTGCAACAATTTTAGAGAGTAAAGGAACAAAACTATCAAGTTCCATTAGCAAACAGAGCAGACCCTGATTGAATGGCTCCTATTATAGGAGCCATCTGATCTGGGTCTACTCTGTTTGCAAATGCGTAAAAACACGTTTATATATGAAGGAAAGGGTTAACAAATCGATGTGATTAATATTCACGGTATCATTATTTCTTATGTTAACCGTTCCCCTGTTCTATGTTTATTACAAATTTCAATACCTACTGAATATTCATAGGCAAAATATTTATAATGAAATATGGAAGTTGGAACATTAATTGCAGCCCTTTTTAGAAAGAAAAGAAACAGATCTATCAAATTCCATTAGCAAAAAGAGCAGACCCTGATCAGACGGCTCCTCTAAGGAGCCGTCTGATCTGGGTCTACTCTGTTTGCAGGTGTGTGAAAACACGTTTATATGAGGGAAAGGGTTAATACTCATGGAGGAAAGCGTTAATTATAAGTGACCCCTGTATTAGCTGTTTGATCAGGTTCTACACTATTTCCTACTATGTTAGTTTAATTAAATTTTGTTTCAAAATTGGTTTGAAATTTACTGATTCTACTGTACAAACTGGTGGAGAGGAGATATTTTGTACAGTAGAACCTGTCCTAAGGGGCCATTTATTTATTAAACAGGAGTCCTAAAAATTTAAAGCAGGTGGTTGCTTATAATGCAGGCAAAAGTAATGCAGAAAGCTTCTATAGGAGCTGTCTGTATTACGTTTGACCTGCATTAAGCTGTCACCTGTTTCTAAGCAATAAGTTTGCACAAGATCCAAGTACAGAGGTCCAGATAATACAGCTAAAATAACACATGTTCAAGAATGACTCCTTTATTTCTGCACTAAACCCCTTACTTTGACCATTCTTTAGAATTGTCTCTTTAAGACCATTCTAAAAAGTTGTCACAACTTAGGGTTTAGTGGAGAAATGACGATTTTAGTATTTAAGTATACACCTTTATCTGTTATGGTCTCTGTGTATATGGCCATTTTTAACCTTTAGCCTACAAATTTCAAGTGAACTTTTGTGAGTAGCAAAGGTCATCGACTTCAGTTGCCCTAGTTGGTTGATCAAATTGTTAACACTCTAACACACACTTTTTATTACAGAAGTTTATCGTATAATCATTTGAAAATTATAATTATGTATGGCTTAAGTCACTTTGGCCAAGTTTGATAATTATAAGAAATTTGGATTAGTCAGAAAGAAATAATGACATCATGAATATTCATTAGATGAATTTTTATAATGGCAGATATGATGTACACAGGATTTTGTGGTTATAGTGGTAGAAACTGTGGAGTCAAATCTGTTATAATTTTATAAGCAAACAGGAGTCATCTGGTCTAGGTCTACTCAGTTTTCAAAGGCTTGAAAAAGAGTTTTTATGAGGAAAAGGGTTAAAAGTAGCATGATTTAAGGTATAGAGGATCTTACATGAGTGTTTATTACAAATTGATTTTATGAAATGAGTTTACTATAATAAAATACATATAACATGAGCTTTAGCTAGTGTCATATTCATTATAGTAAATGAATTCCATAAAATCAATTTTTGTTATGAACACAAATCTAAGATTCTTTTCATCACATAACCTTTAACCCTTTCCCTGTTCTATGTTTATTACAATTTAAAATACCTTATGAATATTCATGGACAAAATAGTTATAATGAAATATGGAAGGTGGAACATTGTAGCCATTTTACGAAGTATAAAAACAGATCTATCTAATTCCATTAGCAAACAGGCTACAGAGCAGACCCTGATCAGACGGCTCCTATAGGAGCCATCTGATATTGGTCTACTCTGTTTGCAAATGCGTGAAAACACACATATATATAAGGGAAAGGGTTAAAAAGTGCCATAGAAAAAGAAATAGGCTATAGCTTACAACTGTCTCAGCCATTGTTTACAAACAGCATAGTAATATAATGGGCGATCTACATATTATGGAGCGCGTAACCATTAGCTAACGATTAAATGAGCATTACAATTGACTAATAATTAAATGATGTCATGCATTGGTTCCACGTATTCTGTGTTCAGATTCATTATCAGCCGGAGTCAAGCTGCTAATTTGAATAAAAAATGCACTATTGCATTTCTGTGTTTTACAGCACTCTGTTTCGTTACTCCCTCACTGCAGATTATGTGATAAAAAATAAAAAGTGTCTGTGTTTAAAAGTGCATTGAAAACAGCTAACTCAAGTCTCAATGGATTGACAAATAATTCATAAATACCTGCACATATGATGGCCACTGTCTAGGAGGTACCATCATTACTTTTTAATGGCAGAATAGATCCTTCATATGACTAAGGCAAGTGTAGCACAGCAGACATTGCTGAGGTGTTCCAATTGATGAACACTATAGTTATGTACCCTAGACATATGGAACAATAGTATATTTTATCATGTTTGAAACTTAGCATCTTTGTTCTAGGGTTACAGTGTTCCCAGGCTCATTTTACAAAACTTGGGCTTTGTTAACCCATTACCTCATGGGTTATTCTAGATATTTGTATTATTAAAAGGAGTATTAATATTTTACTAGAGAAAGGGAAAATTTTGGAATTGTGTAGTTTTTAAACCAATGTGATAGATAGGGCATTTGCCCCATAGGAGCAAACGCTCTATTTAATGGCTTGAAAGGTGACTTTTACAGGGATGTGAAAAGGTGTCAATATGAGGGAATGGGTTAAAGAAAAACCAGTAACATTATGTATTGATATACAAATGGATGCATACCGTATAATACGCCCTAGCAGCACACAGGCCTCATTTCCTGCTTGTCTGTTCCCAACGATGAATTGAGACAAATGGCTCTGGAACTGAAACCATTTCTTTTGTCTGCTAAAATATGTTGTTTGCTTTAATAATAAAGTACTTTTGTCTTTCAATTATTTTTTTAAAAAGAAGTACCTGTATTTGTCAAACTGTTTTCCTTCTGGTGAGATGTGGTAACTCTAGGTATCTAATCTGGATCCAAACCGTTTGTAATAGTTATTAGAAATTCAAAGAACCAGATGGCGGCTGTTTCAGGAGAGTGATTGACTGGGCTGTATTTATATAGGCACCAGGGAAATGTGCAGCCTGCTAAAAATGCTATTAGACAGTCATTTAAAAAAGTTCTTCCCATAGAATAATACAAGCTAAATTCTTTACTTCTACAACAATTTACCTGTTTAGCTGTTACCTCCATAAATAGTCTTTAAAAAATGATGTATGTATGAATTTTAAGTAACATAATTATTATACCCCCCACAACAAAGTGTTGGGGGAGCCTGTATACTGGAAACTCTCCGTCCGTCCGTCAGTCTGTAGACAAAATTTTGTCTGGAGCTTTGCTCTGCCAATCTTCAATTAAACATGCAGTATTGTTGAATACCATCTGAAGTTGTGCATCTGCGATTGCAGTTTTGATTCGTCATTACGTTATCGAATTATCTCCCTTTTCGTAATTTTAATATATGAAATTTAGTTCTGAGCTTTACTTTGTTTTGCATGAACAGAACTTCTTTAAATTTTACAGTATTTTTTAACACCATCTGAATTTGTGCACCTGTGATTACAGTTATGATTCGTCACTTCCTTCTTGAACTATCTCCCTGTTTAGCTCACCAGAGCACCAAGTTTTTATGATTGCCTGATATCCGTCGTCCATTGACGTGCATCGTCCATTGTGCGTCGTCAGTCGTCGAATCTTCTTCTCTGAATCTACAGGGTTCTCATCTTTCATATTTGGCACATAGCATCATGTTCAGGTCGTCTACAATAGTTATGTAAATTATGCCCCTGGGATCAAAATTGGCCCCGCCCCAGGGGTAGCCAGTTTTCAATAGAAACTTTGAATTATCTTCTCCTCTGAAACTGGAAGGTTCTCAGCTTTCATATTTGGCACATAACATCAAGTTCAGGTCCTCTACAAAAGTTACATTAATTTTGCCCCTGGGATCAAAATTGGGTCTGCCCCAGGGGTGGTCAGTTTTCTGTAGAAACATAAACACTGTATAGTGAAAACTGAAAATATTGTCCTCTGATTGTCTGGTGAGCGATATCAGGGCCATCATGGCCCTCTTGTTAGCTCACCAGAGCACAAAGTGCTCAGGGTGAGCTTTTGTGATCGCCTGATGTCCGTCGTCCGTCGTCGTCCGTCGTCCGTCGTCCGTCGTCCCGCGTCAACAATTTGAACCTTTAAAAATCTTCTCCTCTGAATCTACAGGGTTCTCAGCTTTCATCTTTGGTACATAGCATCACCTATAGGTCCTCTACAAAAGTTATATAAATAATGCCCCTGGGGTCAAAATTGGCCCCGCCCCAGGGGTTGAAAGTTTTCAATAGAAACATATAGTAAACCTTTGAAAATCTTCTCCTCTGAAACCAGAAGGTTCTCAGCTTTCATATTTGGCACATAGCATCATGTTCAGGTCCTCTACAAAAGTTATATAAATTATGACCCTGGGGTCAAAATTGGCCCCGCCCTAGGGGTGGGAAGTTTTCAATAGAAACAAATAGTGAAATCTTTGAAAATCTTCTCCTCTGAAACTGGAAGGCTCTCATCTTTCATATTTGGCACAGAGCATCATGTTCAGGTCCTCTACAAAAGTTATATAAATTATGGCCCTGGGGTCAAAATTGGCCCCGCCCCAGGGGTGGGCAGTTTTCAATGGAAACAAATAGTGAAATCTTTGAAAATCTTCTCCTCTGAAACTGGAAGGCTCTCAGCTTGCATATTTGGCACAGATCATCATGTTCAGGTCCTCTACAAAAGTTATATAAATTATGGCCCTGGGGTCAAAATTGGCCCCGCCCCAGGGGTGGGCATTTTTCAATAGAAATATATAGTGAAATCTTTGAAAATCTTCTCCTCTGAAACAAGAAGGCGCTCAGCTTTCATATTTGGCACATAGCATCATGATCAGGTCCTCTACAAAAGTTATATTAATTTTGACCCTGGGGTCAAAATTGGCCCCGCCCCAGGGGTGGGTAGTTTTCGGAATAGAAACAAATAGTGAAATCTTTAAAATCTTCTCCTCTGAAACTGATAGGCTCTCATCTTTCATATTTGGCACAGAGCATCATGTTCAGGTCCTCTACAAGAGTTATATAAATTATAGCCCTGGGGTCAAAATTGGCCCCGCCCCAGGGGTGGGCTGTTTTCAATGGAAACAAATAGTGAAATCTTTGAAAATCTTCTCCTCTGAAACTGGAAGGCTCTCAGCTTGCATATTTGGCACATAGCATCATGTTTAGGTCCTCTACAAAAGTTATATAAATTATGGCCCTGGGGTTCAAATTGGCCCCGCCCCAGGGGTGGGAAGTTTTCAATAGAAACAGATAGTGAAATCTTTGAAAATCTTCTCCTCTGAAACTGGAAGGCGCTCAGCTTTCATATTTGGCACAGAGCATCATGTTCAGGTCCTTTACAAAAGTTATATAAATTATGGCCCTGGGGTCAAAATTGGCCCCGCCCCAGGGGTGGGTAGTTTTCAGTAGAAACATATAGAGAAAACTTTGAAAATCTTCTCCTCTGAAACTGAAAGGTTCTCAGATATCATATTTGGCTCATAGCATCATGTTCAAGTCCTCTACAAAAGTTATATAAATTATGTCCCTGGGGTCAAAATTGGCCCGCCCCAGGGCCGGCTAGTTTTCTATAAAAGCATATAGTGAAAACTTTGAAAATCTTCTCCTCTGATTGTCTGGTGAGCGCTTCAGGGCCATTCTGGCCCTCTTGTTTAACAATATGAAATAAGTAGTTAATCATTGATCATAATGGATAGACTAGAGTCTGACATGAGTATCCATTGAGTAAAGGCTTAACCCTTTTCCTGTTCTATGTTTATTCTAAATTTTGATATCTAGTTTTGACGTAAATTAACAGTATCAAGAATAGCTCCTTAATATTTCTCCACCAAACCCTTTACTGTGACCACGTTTTAGAATTGTCTCTTTGAGACGATTCTAAAGAGTGGTCACAGTATATTGGGTTTGGTGGAGAAATGATGATTTTAGTATTTGGGTACGCACCTTTATCTGTAGCCCTGTCTACTGAATGTCATGGACAAAATAGGTATAATGAAATATGGAAGGTGGAATACTAAGTACTTTAGCCATTTTAGAAAGAAAACAGATCTTTCAAATTCCATTAGCAAACAGAGCACACCCTGATCAGATGACTCCTATAGAAGCCATCTTATCTGGGTCTACTCTGTTGGCAAATGCCTGAAAGTGTTTTTATATGAAGGAGAGGGGTTACTGGTAAGTAAGTAAATTATATGAAGTTTTCTTTTTCTTTCCTCAGGCTGAGGTGAAGGTGTATGATGACATTGATATACCTGTAGGTGAACTGAGGTAAGAGTCTATTAACCCTTCTCTTGCTGAATTTTAAAATACATTTCTCCTTCTTTACCCATGCCCTGTTGTATAATTACATATATCTTCACTGTGTACAAGTATTTCGCTGTGCAATCACTGCTGTGGAGTGCACTGGTTGCTCATCTAGGTCTTCACTATTTACAGGTAGGTATATTGACATGAATAGCAAGCGAAGTGTTAAACATTTCACTTAATACATTATGCATGGATTAACTTAATTTTTATCAGGTAATATTTTGAGAGGGAAATTTATTTCCAATACAAGCAGTAGAGAATCAGATTTGCAGTATACACATGTATAAGCAAACAGAGTAGATCAGAGATTGAGATAAGATTTCTTTTCAAGAAAATCCCCACCAAAAATTCTCCACCAAACCCTATATGTTGTGTCGTTAGAATTGTCTTTTTAAGACATAACACAGCATAGGGTTTGGTGGTGATATGACGAATTATAGAAAAATTATAGATCTGATTCTATAGTTTATACTTTTACAAAACATTCACGGTATGCCATTTTAAAAATTAACCTAATTAATATTGATGATGTCCTCATTTTTTACATGAATATTTATGGAGTAAAGGGTTAAAATACCAACATACTGACATATCCACCTTTCAAGGAGTTAACCATTAACACTTTCCTCCATAAATATGTCTTTCTACGCCTCTGTAATAAATGCTCTATTTATCACAATGGTTTCAAACTACAAAATTCTAAAATTTTAATTTTCTCTAGTAAATGCTCCTTTTGGGTAGATTCATTCAAAGAGATTGGGTCTAAAAATAGTCTATGGAGGAAAGGGTTAAGGGCAATTATAAAAAAAAAAATGAAATGTGTAGCAGATTCTAAAATTTTACTTTTCTCAAGTAAATGCTCCTTTTGGGTAGTTTCATTCAAAGAGGTTGGGTCTAAAAATAGCCTGTGGAGGAAAGGGTTAAAACAATCAGAGTGTCAGAATCAGATCTACATTTTTTCTATAAGCAAACAGAGCAGACCGTGATCAGACAGCTCCTATTGGAATACATGTATTCAGATAAAAAATAATGACATCACAAACATATTGATTCACTGATATTTCTAAATGGCACGATGGACAAAATAATTTTTTATTGTAACAGAAAATGTTGAATCAGACCTATATATATAATTATAACAAAAGTAAACATAGAAAGGCGTATTTATGGAGGTTAGCCAGGGGTTAACCAAAAGATTTTCACTGTGACTAATATAGTGTGAAGACATGCCAATAAATGACATGCCTTGAACACTAAACTGGTAAATATCAATGGCCCGTGAAAAATGCTTTTGGTGATGTGTCATAACCCTTTCCCTGTTCTATATTTATTCCAAATTTCCATAATAATATTCATGGACAAAATAGTTTGTAGCCATTTTAGAAAGTAAAGAAACAGATCTTTCAAATTCCATTAGCAAACAGCTGAGCAGACTCTGATCAGACAGCTCCTATTTTTTTTAGGAGTCGTCTGAACTGCGTCTACATGTACTCTGTTTGCATGATTATTCATGAAAGAAATTATGACATCATGAATATTAAATAGATTAAATTTTAAAATGGTATATGAATAGAAAGTTCATTTAACACCAAATAAATTTACGTACTTCTGACAGTTTCGATGACTGCTGTAACATTTCTCAAAGACTCTTCTGCGTCCGTTTATCATCGGCTATTTCCTTCAGCAGGTGCGCTGACAAAAATTGGCTCCCAGATGTTTTTAGTAGTTTGAACCAAAACCTCATGCCTGCATAAGCCATTGTAACAAATTAGGTAATAAATATTCATGATGTAATTATTTATTACATGAATATTAAAAAAAAACAGCTTTGACATTAGCTTATAAGTCAGTGGTATTGCTATATTGTAAGGTTCTCAAGAGATTATTCAATGAAAATGTTTTGCCTTGTTCTATGTAAATATCTAAATTTGCATTCATAACTATAGTAAAACCTGTCGTAAGCGACCATCAAAACGAGGTATAATTATGGATCTGTAAGGCAGGCGGTAGCTTAATGCAGATTAAAAGTAATGTAGAAAGCTCTTGTAAGTATTCCTGTGTTCAGTCATTCTATGGTCTCTTAAATTAATTCCTTGGAATGTGGGAAATGAAGGCACTGTGTTTTGCAAATTGAAGACCCAGATCAGACCTAGAGGAGCCCTTCGATCAGGGTCAGGACTGTTTATTATTCAAACTCCACTCACAGATTTAACCCTTTCGTACTGCAAACTCTCTACCAATAAACAATAATGGACTATTCCCTAATGAAAATTCGGTATTGAAAGGGTTAAGTCTGACTCTATTGTTAATCAGATTGCTTGTCTGCCCTATCAATTACCATGGCTTGAACCAGAAGACAGTTTGTGCATAATGTTGATAAAGTGCATATCAAAATTTCTCTATGTCCTTAACGTATTGCAAATCTGGGATATTATTTTCTTCTCCTTGACAGTTATTAAACTCTATATCTATATATGGGTTGATATTAGGTCGGCTACTAATATTAAGATTCCGTATGCAGAAATAGGGGAGCTACACAAATCATGTACAAATCACATTGTCAGCATTTGTGATTGTATCATGGTTATTGTATCTAATGTACTTATTTTATAAGGAGTATCAGCCTTTTATTCACTTAACCCTTTACTTCATAGAGACACCTTTTCCTGCCTTTGCAAACAGAGTTGATCCAGACTAGTTAACTAAAGGGTTAACACATTGTTTTATTACAGTAAAACCTGTCTTAAGCGGCCATTCAATTTTTGTGTCACCTGCCGAGAGGCAGTTTGTCACTTAGGGATCACTTTTCCGTCGTCTGTCTGTCCGTCACACCATTGATGTAACTAAGGTCCATCACTCTGCATGCAATACTTTTTGAGTTATTCCCCTTTGTTCTGATTTTCGTCAACTTTCATTATTTGGCTGTCATTTCTAAACTAATCATTGTAGAGCTTTCAAATTTCACATGTGTCTTCCTATCATTGATGTAATCAAAGTCCATCACTCTGCATGCAATACTTTTTGAGTTATTCCTCTTTGTTCTGATTTTCGTCTCACTTTCTTTTTTTTGGCTGTCATTTCTAAACTAATTATGATAGAGCTTTCACATATCACATGTGTATTCCTCTCATTGAGGACCATTGATGTAATTAAGGTCCATCACTCTGTATGCAATACTTTATGAGTTATTCCCCTTTATTATGATTTTCGCACTCCAGCATATTAACAGTTTTTGTGTCAGTTGCGAGTAGGTGACACATGTGTTCCTCCAAACACTCTTGTTTGAACACAGGGGTCTTAAAATGCAGGTGGTTACTTAATGCAGGACAAAAGTAATGCTGAAAACTCCTTTAGGAACTGTTTGCATTACTTTTGACCTCCATTAACCCATTCCCCCATATTGACGACTCTGTAAAAGTCACTTTGTGAAACCATTGTGATAAATAGACCTTTTGCTCCTATAGGAGCAAATGCTGTATATATCACAATGGTTTCAAACTACAAAATTCTAAAATATTCCTTTTTGGTAGATTTATTCAAAGAGGTTGAGTCTAAAAATAGCCTATGAGGGAATGGGTTAAGCTACCACTGACCTGCCTTGCAAACCCACAAATAGACCTCTTTTTAATTGCTGTTTAAGGCAGGTACTAATGTATTTTCATGGGTTTGGTTTGCTGATGATGGTTTCAATAAATACAGGCTTAAGTTTCATGTTTGAATTCAATGTTTTGGTTAAAACCCTTACCTGTTACATATTCATATCCAATTCTTTGTTCAATATTCATGTAAGAAATATGACATCATGAATATTTATTAATTTAGCTGAATTTTGATAATGGCATACTGTACACAGGAAGTTTTGTATTAGTAGAAATTGTAGAGTCAGATCTATGTCATAAGCAAACAGAACAGACTCTGAACAGGCATGAGTAATTCATGCATAAATGTTCATTAACCCTTTACACTATAAATACACCTTTCTATGCTTTTGCAAACAGAGTAGACCCAGGTCAGATGACTCCTATAGGAGCCATCTTATCAGGGTCTGCTCTGTTTGCTTATGAAATACTATATATACATAAATTTATGATTTTACCGGTTCTCAGCTGCCATGGCCAAAAATTCATATCGCCCAAATTTACTATTATAACAATTAATCTAACTTAATATGCATGATGTCAATATTTCTTACATGAATATTCATAGAGTAAAGAATTAACAAGGTTAGACATGTACAGTAAAACCTCTCTATAACGGCCACAAAGTTGTGTTAATTAGATGGTATATAGGGCAGGTGGTTGCTTAAAGCAAGGTGAAAGTAAAACAGAACGCTCCTATAGGAGCGTTCTGTTTTTCTTTCACCTTGCTTTAAGCAGCCACCTGCCTTTAACACAAACTATTTGATTTAACTTAGTTAGTGGGCCATAGTGGCCATTATAGAGAGGTTTTACTGTAATTAAAAATGTACCCATATTGTGGAAAGAGTTAATTTTAAAACATAAATAACCTTCTACTCCATGAATATTCAGCAAAGGTGTAATGACATGATTATGACCCTGATCAGACGGCTCCTGTCGGAGTCATCATATCTGGGTCTACTCTATTTGCAAAGGCATAGAAAAGCATATTAATGGAGTAATGGTTGAAGTGATTGAAAAGGGAATTATAATTTATATCTACAGTGTAAGTGATGCGGCAAAAAGCACTCAGGAAGGAGAGGAGAGTATGTACGAGATTCCGCAGCTAAAACGATCCCTCAGTGAGTCTGGCTATGAGAAAGCCATTGATCTCTCTCTGGTCTCCAAAGCTGCCAGCACTGAAAACTTATTATCTAGAGAAGGTAAGAAAACCCTTTAATTCTTTACAGGATAATCCCACCATTTTGCAGATTGGCAAACAGAGTTGACTTAGTTGGCTTAGTGGTAGAGTGTCCACCTCCGGTATGGGAGGTCTCAGGTTGATTCCCGGGACCGGGTCACACCAAAGACTTTAAAATTGGTAGTGATGGCTTCCCTCCTTGGTGCTTAGGAATTAAGGGTTAGCATTACGACTGGTTCGTCGGTGTCAGGATAAAGTGACCGGCCGGGTATTAGTCCCTGGTGTGCTCATAAGCCACAAGGAGATTAGAAGCCAGAGGTGTTGTGCCTTCACAGCACTCTTCTAACCAAAAATGCAGCACCATATGAAAACGCGCCATCAAGGCGAACGCAAAAAAAAATAAAATAAAAAAAAATGATATCTGTAGATCTAAATTGCATGTGAAGGTAATGTCTTTAATTAAGTCTATTCATTGTCCAGAAAGAGTTAATTGCTCAGGATTACATTTAGACTCATTGATATTTTAAATTTTTTATATATTGTTTAAATTCATGATCATAGTCTTTACTGTCTATTTTTAGACCTAACCATCTTGAATAAAATTTCTGAAATGGAGCACTTACTGAAAAGGAGCACTTACATGGAAGAAGGAAACATTTAGAATTGTGTACTTTAGAAACCATTGTGATAAATAGAGCATTTGCTCCTGTGGAGCAAATGCTCTATTTACTACAATGGTTTCAAAATGTGACTTTAACCCTTTCCCTCATATAAACGTGTTTTGCAAACAGAGTAGACCCAGATCAGACTGCTCCTAGAGGAGCTGTCTGATCAGGGTCTGCTCTGTTTGCTAATAGAATTTGATAGATATGTTTCTTTACTTTTTAAAATGGCTACAATGTTCTGCCTCCCATATTTCTTTATACCTATTTTGTTAATGAATATTCAATAGGTATTGAAATTTGACCTAAATACAGAACAGGGAAAGAGTTAAATTAACAGATGCATCAAAAGGTGTCAATATGAGAGGATGGGTTAATGGCCTTCACTTATATGAATTATTTTCTGCTACAGAGCCCCCACCTTTGCCTCCCCGTAGTAAAGATGACAACACCTTCCGCAGTTCCATAGGTAGCATGTTGGATGAGCGCACACAAGGTCTTGTACACAAGGACACGCCTACCCACCGTGAGCCCATAGACAATAAGAGTGAAAAGTCATCTGATGATCTCCTAGAATACAATACAGGTACAACTTGTCTAGGCAAATTGAGCTGGGTTTGACATCACCATTTGAAAAAGTGATGGCATGATGTATTACCATAGTCCATGCATCTGTGTGTCAGTGTAAACAGGTATTATTGTATGTATGTGTGTGTCAGTGCATGTGTGTGTGTGTCACCACACCCACATTTAGGTGTCACTGCATCCAAACATCACTGGTCTATGTGTCAATGGAAACAAGTATACGTTGACATGTTGTATCAAGTATGATTTCTTGGATAATCAGAGGGTAGCTATAATCCGAGCATTTTCTCAGTTCCCGATGGCTCCTGTTGGATCTGGGTATACTGTGTTTGTAAAGGTGTTAAAAGATGTTTATTTGGAGTAAAGGATTAAAAAGTGGATATGTTTACAGGTCTGTGCATAACCTTGGGCACTTTATTATTTATATGCATATGTCACACATTTATTACAAGAATATTCACACTTATAAGGAGTGGTCTAAGTCTAAGACTGTCTTGTATAAATATTCATTAAGTAAATGATTAACCTTTTATATGAGTAGACTCAGATCAGACAGATCATATAGGAGCCGTCTGATCTGGGTCTACTCTGTTTGTAAATGTGTGAAAAAGTGTTTATATGGAGGAAAGGGTTAACAGTTTTGATTCTAATGCGATTCTGAATTAGTTTGGATCGGATCTGGATCCAAACACTTTGCAAAAAAAAATCACACATTGAATTTTTCTGAATCTACAGGTCATCAGATGTGGATGTAATGTCTGTGCTATTATAAACATGAGACATCTTAACTGATGTGTGAAATGTCAGCAATAGAAAATGAAATATAGACTGTAAACAGACCATAAAATAATCCACACATACCTCAAAGCCATATCCTGCTATCCTGGCTAGCTCTGGATTTTTATACATGTAGTTACATGTACACAGTTAACATTTATGGATTCAACACAAATAATTGAGAGAGAAAAGCCCAAAATACCCTGGACTTTGATCAGTTTCGTATACAAAACAGTCTGGATTTGGATGAGATACCAAATATCTCATTTAGATGCAAACTGCTGAACGTTCTGGGTCCATGCTTATAAAACATTTAGTTGAGTCTGAGTTTGTTCTCAAGATTTTGATTGGTCAGATTTGAGCCTTTGGCTCAAATCTGACCAATCAAAAGCTTGAGAACTCAAATCTGACCAATCAAAAGCTTGAGAACGAAACTCAGACTCAACTAAAAGCTTTATAAGCATGGACCCTTATTAAGAAAGAGACCAGCAAAACTTATCTTTGATATGGATAAAAAGGCTGCAAATCGTGCAGACCCAAATCAGAATCCCTATTTGCTTGCAGGATCGGATTAGGGTCTGCACTTTTTTTCAGAAACTATTTTGTCCATAAAGCATTTCAACATTCTTGCTAATCTGGGTCTTCACTTGTTGCCCATTTTAACCCATTCCTCCATAGGCTATTTTTAGACCCAACGTCTTTGAATGAATCTACCAAAAAGGAGCATTAACTAGAGAAAAGTAAACTTTTAGAATTTTGTAGTTTGAAACCCTTGTGATAAATAGAGCAAATGCTCTATACATCACGATGGTTTCAAGAAGTGGTTATTACAGAGGCATAGAAAGGCGTATTTATGGAGGAAAGGGTTAACTCTGAAAGCTGTTATTGTGAAATTTGTGATTATCTGTGCAAACAGTTTGGAACCATATAATTATAATGATAGTACAGTTGGTAGTACAGTAATACCTCTCTATAATGGCCACTTAATTACATCAAGTATTTTGTCTTAAGGGCAGGTTGCTGCTTAAAGCAAGGTGAAAGTAAAACAGAACGCTCCTATAGGAGCGTTCTGTTTTACATTCACCTTACTTTAAGCAGCCACCTGCCCTAAATACCAACTAATTAACACAATTTAGTGGCCATTATAGAGAAGTTTTACTGTATGTACAAAATAATGTTTTATCATGACAGAAACTGGAGAATCAGATTTACATTATATCAAAAGCAAACAGAGCAGATCCTGATCAGACAGAACCTATAGGGGCCATCTGATCAGGGGTCTACTCTGTTTGCAAAGACATGGAAAGGCATATATATGTAGTAAAGGGTTAATAAGCAGGAGGCCACAACAGTTGAATGAGTCACATCCTTCCCTTCCTGTATTGGATCAGCTTTATAATTTTGACCAATTTTATTATACCCAATAAATAAACACATCAAACAACGAAATATCTATAATCTGTCACAGATTTGTCATATATTCAAATTTTTTAACCCTTACTTGATAATGTTGCCTTTGACTATGCCTTTGCAAAAAGGGTAGAGGCAGATCAGACAGATCTTGGAGATGCTGTCTGATCAGGGTGTGCTGACTGTTAGCTAAATATGTTAAATATCTCGGATAGCCATGGTAATAGATTTACTTATTTCATGGTTTGAACAGGAAAATTAATATTCCATACTAACCCTTTCTCCATAAATACGCCTTTCAATGCCTCTGTAAAAGTCACCTGTTGAAACCATTGAGATAAATAGAGCATTTGCTCCTATAGGGGAAAAGTGCTCTATTTATCACAATGGTTTCAGAACTACACAATTCTAAAATTTTCCTTTTCTCTAGTTAATGCTCCTTTTTGGTAGATTTATTCAAAGAGGTAGGATCTAAAATTAGCCTATGAAGGAATGGGTTAATGGATGGAGTCTTTCATGAATATTCATAAAGGGTTAACCCTTTCCACATTATAATTTAGCTTGCAATAATCTTGGAAATAGTATTGCTCCATGGGAGGCTGAGTAACTCCACATCTCATCCGGATGTCAAGTGTGATTCTCTGATATTGGCTTTAACCGGCATTACCTCATAGGCTATTTTTAGACCCAACCTCTTTGAATAAATCTACCGAAAACGAGCATTAACTAGAGAAAAGGAAAATTTTAGAATTTTGTAGTTTGAAACCATTGTGATAAATAGAGCATTTGCTCCTATAGGAGCATTAATGCTCTATTTATCACAATGGTTTCAACAGGTGACTTTTGCAGAGGCGTCAATATGAGGGAATGTGTTAACCCTTTACTCTATAAATGCGCCTTTTGCAAATGGAGTAGACCCAGATTAGATGGCTTCTGCAGTAGCCGCCTGAACACCATCTGCTCAGTTCTCATATAAAATTAGCCCCATATGGTTCTGGGGCGTGATTGAGTGGCACAAAAATTAGGACTACTTCTCACCGTTTGCATGATCGTAAGAGGTGACTAATTAGGGTTTAACGTAAACTGGAGCTTCTGAATCTCTGATTCTCCAGCAGGTGTTAAGTTTCTGGATCCATATCCTCGATGTAATGAGATGTGGATCCGGTAACTTTTCTCCTGTCTCGGCGCCATATAACCTATAAAGTGTTGCTGTGCCGTAAAACCCAACTCAATCAATCAATCAGTCATATTAAATAATATAGATCTACATGTAGTTCTACAGTTCTGCCATGGCCAAAATTTCTTTTGTTGATATGCCGTTATAAAATATCCTCAAATTAATATTTATGATGCCATTATTTCTTGCATAAAATATTCATAAGGTAACAGGTTAACAGGTGTGTATGTACCTTTAATACTTGAGATTGCTCTGCATACCTTTCTGCATTAAACCCTTTCCTTGTTTTACATTTATTTCAAATTTCAGTACCTGCTGACTATTTTTATAATGAAATATGGACGGTGGGACATTGCAGCCATCTAAGAAAGTACAGAAACAGATCTTGCAAATTCCATTAGCAAACAGAGCAGACCCTGATCAGACAGCTCCTCTGGGAGCTGTCTGATCTGGGTCTGCTCTGTTTGCAAATGCATGAAAACACGTTTATATGAAGGAAAGGGATAACAAGCTGTCTGTATTCAGTGAAGCATCTTTTATGACATAGATGTTTGCACCTTTAGCTGCAATAATTAATGTAACTAGGTACACTTTATTCCTTTCTCTCATTCAAATGCCATTTAATGCATCTGCAAACAGAGAAGACCCAGAACAGATGGCTCCAATAGGAGTCGTCTGATCAGGGTCTTCTCTGTTTGCTAATGGAATTTGATAGATGTTTCTTTACTTTCTAAAATGTTCAAACTTCCATATTTCATTATAATTATTTTGTCCAAGGAAAGGGTTAACCTTTTAAATGTTGGGAAACGACAGTGTACTCACATTTGCAGACAGTGTAGACCCAGATAAGACAGCCACTATAGGAGGCCTTTGATCAGGATCTGTACTATTTGCATTAATTCCTAATTCTTTAGCAATTTAAGCCTGGACTGAAATGGACTGTTACACTTATAATATTCAGCATGACAAAAGTAAACCCCCCTGTACCTGACAGAGATGTCCGCACACCTTTTCAAACAGACTAGACCCAGATCAGACAGCTTATGTAAGAGCCATGCATTAAGCAGCCACCTGCCTAAAAGTATCTAAATTCTTCTGTGCTAGAATTCCGGTTTATAGGGGTTTTGCTGTACATGTATCCGAATTATTTTTGAATATTCCCCATTATTCACATTTTGAAGAAACAAAGTTTATAAAAAACAATACAGCAGAAATAAAGCATACAGACATTGTGAAGTAGACTAATACTGAGAGTGATAAGAGTTGATGGTTGATAGTGAGACTGATGTATGAGATATATGTATCATGTTCGCTTTATAAATTATGTCATTTTGATGAGTTTGATTACTCTCTGGATCAGCACTATTTGTCAAAGTTTGTCTGGCCAATTATATCAGGTTATTAACCTTTTACTCCATGAATACGCCTTTCTATGCCTTTGCAAAACAAAGTAGACCCTGATCAGATGGTTCCTATAGGAGCCGTCTGATCAGGGTCTGCTCTGTTTGCTTATAAAATTCTATATATGTGGAGATATAAATCTACAGTTTCTACTTTGGACAACATTTCCGGTGTCCATGTGCAATTATAACATTTAAGTACAGTGCTCCCTCTCTACAACGACACCCTTTGGGATACGAAAATTGTATGTGTTGTTCAGAGGGAGTTGTTATAGGGAGGGAAAATCAAACATAATTAGCTTGTTTGCAGATCCCCAGATAGGGTGTATTTCGAGAACTAAAACCGTTATGCCTCCATCAAACTCTATGTTGTGACCACACTTTAGAATCGTCACAAAGTGACGATTCTAAAGCGTGGTCACAACATAGGGTTTGATGGAGGCATAAAGAAAATACGATGGAAAAAAGTTGTTTCTGGAGCCTTGTCGTTTCGGAAACAGTGACATGCGTTGTTGTAAGGAGGGGATCGTTATTGAGAGGGCCGTTGTAGGGAGGGAGCACTGTATTCATTATATCATTATTTCTTGCATGATTATTATTTCTTGCATGATTATTATTTCTTGCATGATTATTATTTTTTGCATGATTATTCAAGGAGTAAAGGGTTATGGTTTTAGAGTTTAACCCTTTTCCTCATGAACAGTAAGAAATGTTGACACCATGAATAATTGTTGAGTGAATGTTGTATAATGGCATTATGGACAGGGGGATATTTTTCCATGGCAGACCCTGTATATCTTTCATAGCCAAACAGAGCTAACCCTGTACAGAGAGATTTGAATATAAGTAAAACCTCTCTATGACCACCACTAAATTGTGTTAATTAGTTGGTATTTATCTCTTTCCTCCATAAATATGCCTTTCTATGCCTCTGTAATAACCATTCTTGAAACCATTGTGATAAATAGATCAGTTGCTCCTATAGGAACATTCTGTTTTACTTTCACCTTGCTTTAAGCAGCCACCTGCCTTCTACACAAAAAAAATATTTTGTGTAATTTAGTGGCCATTATAGAGATGTTTTACTGTATACCTATACAGTCAAACCTGCGAACAAAGACCACCTGTGGGAAATTGTATATTCTGTTTGTCAGGTGGTTGGGCACAAAATTTTATCCATGGCTATAACTTTTGAACATTTACAGAAAGAGACTTCAAGCATGGTATTTATTCTCATCACATGATGTTGCAACTTTTGAGTGGTGCCATGTCAAGGACAAGGTCACATTTTAAAGTCAGACGTTGAAATTGTAGGTCAAAATGCCTGTTGGGGACAAAGTGTTTTACAAACACATTTTGATTAAATTGAATAACTCTGTGATTCGTTAGGATCCAAGTTGTTTTCAAGCAATAGCAAACATTTTACAAAAACAATGTAAAAAAGCAATGTATTCTAGATAAAGTTAAAAAAAGCAGCAGCTGAGATATCAAACAGGCAATCATTTTTGTACCTACTCTGTTTGCAAATGCATTAAAACATAGGGGTTGAGTAAGTATATTGATACCTGTAACTGTGGTAAGGGAGACAATTGTGTGTGAAATTTCTATCCTTCTGTCAGAGTTGCATTTCTTGGAAAATAATGCAGCCTCAGATCACACTGCTCAAGAAGGAGCAGTTCTATCAGGATTTACACTGTATCAGTCTAATATAAAGTAATCAAAATGGTACCAAATTGAATTACTAATCTTTAGAATCCAATGGAGAGAAGAGAATGGATATTAAATATCTTATTCTCTGACGAACAACTGGTCGTATCAAAGGCTTGTACTGTTCAGATGCTGTGTCTTTGATACTGCCACAGACCTGATAAAGGCCAGCACTGACCAGATGCCATGTCTTTGGTACTCTGGCCTTAGTCTTCACTGTTTGTCGAGCAACTTTTCCTATAGTGTAGCTGATGTAAAGGCTTTGTACTGAAACCACACTATATTGACATTGACTTCATGAATATTCATGTAAGAAATAATGACATTATGAATATTCATTACCGGAATGTTTTTAATTGCATATACATTGTATGAACATAGGATCTTTTAGAATAAAAATCTGAATTAGAATAAACTGTAGAATCAGAGATAAATTTGTATATAATTCCATTTGAGCAAACACAGCAGTCCTTAATCAGATGGCTCTGATCTGGGTCTGCTCTGTTTGCAAAAGCATCTAAAGGGTCTCTGTGGAGTAAACTTTCTTCCATCATAATAAACCAGTAAATTTGAACAAGTTCTTTGAAAACATATGAAACATTTTCATGCTTCATATTATGATACATGGTTGTATTTATTCACAGATGAACCTATGGGTATGTCATGTGACTCAATTGATGGGGTTGGATTGGTTGATGCAGAGACGGAAATGTTGAGAAAGCTTGGTGTTCAGCTTCCACAGTATGTACAGAGCTTGTGTGAAAAGTTACATCTGACATTTCTTAGAATCATCTATTAACCCTTTTCTCCATAAATACGCCTTTTTACGCCTTTGTAAAAGTTACCTGTTGAAACCATTGTGATAAATAGAGCATTTGCTCCTATAGGAGCAAATGCTCTATTTATCACAATGGTTTTAAATACAAAATTCTAAGTTTCCTTTTCTCTAGTTAATGCTCCTTTTTGGTAGATTTATTCAAAGAGGTAGGATCTAAAAATAGCCTATGAGGTAATGGGTTAAACAGTAAAGATTTGTATGATGGTGCTATGTTTAACCTTATACTTCATACATATGAATTTGTATGTTTTTGCACACAGGAGACCCAGACCAGACAGCTCATATAAGGACTGTCTGATCAAAATCTACAGTTTGTTTATTGAATAATAAAGGTCTGATTCTACAGTGTATTAAAATGGCCTTGTTCATTGGTCATTATAAAGAATAATCATGAAATCAAGATACAGCAGAACCTGTCTTAGCCCATTACCTCATAGGCTATTTTTAGATACAACCTCTTTGAATTGATTGTGCAACCAGTGCACTCTACAGCAGTGATTTCACAGTGAAATGCTTCTACACAGTGAAGATATATGTAATCATACAACAGGGCATGGGTAAAGAAGGAGAAATGTATTTTAAAATTCAGCAAGAGAAGGGTTAATAGTAAAACTGTTACGGTTCATTGATACGCAATTCCATATGTTTTGTATAGATATATCAATAGTTCATTAGTGATAAGTGTTTGAGTTGTTCTTAATTTTTCTGAAAAGTCCCTGGAAAAAACTCATTGATAGTCGTGAAATACTGTTAACCCTTCGCTTGCTATTCACGTCAATATACGTACCTGTAAATAGTGAAGACCCAGATGAGACAGCTCCTGCAGGAACTGTCTCATCAGGGTCTGCACTATTTACAAGTTGATTGTGCAACCAATGCACTCCACAGCAGTGAGTGCACAGCGAAATACGTGTACATAGTGAAGATATATGTCATTATGCCACAGGGCATGGGTAAAGAAGGAGAAATGTGTTTTAAAATTCAGCAAGAGAAGGGTTAATGCATAAAATTCAGATACAAACAGACAGTCATTGAAAGTCCAAACATTATCAGTGTTTCTTTGGGATTTTTTCTCTATCTCTAAAGAAGTATTGCACTTGTTTTATTTCAGGCCTAAATTGAAAAAAAGAAAGAGCACCCGTAGAAAATTGGGACATTCCTTATCAGCGTTGAAAGAATCCAATACATCATTCCGCGCTCTTGAGGAAGTAGTGCTTTCTGGTGAGCTTCACTATCGAAGTAAATTATCCTGGACCAAGAAACTGGTTGCCCTTACAAATGGTCGCCTTGTGTGTTACAAAGCAGATAAGCCAGATTGTCGGCCTTCACAGATCGTTGTTCTTACTGGATACCAAGCACTATACCACAAACGAGATAGCAAGCGAGGCTTTGAAATTAACCTTCACCATGACAATTTTGAGTCACATACTTTTCTGTCAGATTTCAAGGAGTGGGCGGAGATTTGGTGTCAGGTAATTCTGGAGTACAAGAGTTATCAGATTCAACAACTCTGTACCTTTCTGCTCTTCATGAAAACTACTTTTTTGATTCAAACTGATATACATGTTTCCACAAGGTGGAAATTAAAAGCTTTTAAAATCATTGTTTATCAAAACTGTAAACAATGCTTGTAACGATATTATTGGGATCTTGAAATAAATATTGTTATATCTGAAAACAGTAAACCCCCTATAAACAGGAATTTTAATACCTGACAATTTAGATCTTTTCAGACAGGTGGCTGCTTAATGCAGGTTGAAAATCATGCAGAAAGCTCCCAAAAAGGTTTCTGCATGATTTTCAGTCTGCTTTAATAAGTTGCCACCTGTCTGTATGACTGGTTTTCATACTAATTTTATCGCCGGGCTAAGAGGGGTTTTACTGTATTGTTACAAGCATTCTTCAATGTCATGGCTGTGCCATGAGAATATTATGCTATCTGGAAATCTGGTTACTATGTACATGTATTTTATAGTGTAAATTACTGTTTGATTTATAAGCATCAATGAGTTTTAGGCTTATGAAAGAACAGGTACATATAGTAGCTTACGGGATGAAAGTCATGCAGAAAGAGCTTACTTAGGAACTCAATGAATTACTTTCATTCTTCATGAAGCAACCATCTGTTCTTGTAGACTATCATGTTCAACAGTTGGTTCATGATGTGCGTGCTATACACAGAGAAACCCCTCTAAACTAGACATAATTAGTATCAATACTGGTCTTTCAGACAGGTGGCAGCTTAATGCAGGTTGAAAGTCATGCAGAAAGCTCCTATGGGAGCTTTCTGCATGACTTTCAGCCTGCATTAAGCAGTCACCTGTCTAAAAAGACCTAAAATCTTCTTTATCACAATATCGGTTTAGAGGGGTTTTATTGTAGGAAACATATTGATATCATAAAAAGTTTATTTGTTTATTTAAGGATGGAGGTATGCAATAATTTTCTTTTCTTTTTTTTGTGTGACTTTATAGCACATCAATGCAGCTGCCGAGGGTAAGAAGGGGCCAGGGCCTGTTCTACATCTGGTGAGAGGCTCCACACTAGCAGGCAGCGAAGGGGAGTGCACACTTGGAAGGGTCAGTCTCCATCTGTTCTAAAATGTAACTCATCTAGTGCTAATTATTTACCAGAATTTAAAAAAAAGGTAGTGTTGTTATTATACCTCTGTAAAAAAAAGTCTGTCCATCCACATTTAAACATTGGTTACAAAGTTGGTGTTGGAAACTCATCTCTTCCTACAGTCAGAAAGTTATTCAGTTTATATTTAATATATATAACCAAGAATAACGGATGTGCAAGGTGCACTTTTCATGTGTTTAGGACTGGGAATTGTAGAGTTATCTCCCTTTGTACTTTGAGGTGTTTTTTTGTCATTTTGGCATGAAACGGTTGTAGCTGGTGTAGCAAACTCCTCCTTAAATTTGAAAGTTATTAAATTGATACTTGTCATACATTATAACCACAAATAGTAGATGAGCAAAACACAATTTTCATGTGATCCAGATGAGAACTAACTTGGCATCTCATCAGCATCTTGTGTTTACAGTAAAACCTCTGTATAATGGCCACTAAATCATGTTAATTACGGTAGTTGGTATTTAGGGCAGATGGTTGCTTAAAGCAAGGTGAAAGTAAAACAGAACGCTCCTATAGGAGCGTTATGTTTTACTTTCACCTTGCTTTAAGCAGCCACGTGCCTTTAACACAAAATACTTGATGTAATTTAGTGGCCGTTATAGAGAGGTTCTACTGTACTGATGTTGGTATATATTATCCTGTGTGGGTGAATCATGCAACAACGTGCATGTTTGTATACTGAAGCAGTACTGGTATTTTTGTGTATTACAGACAAATCTGGACTCCTCTAGCTCCAACCTGTCTTTGGCCAGCAGTGATGGGTTTGACTGTGATCCAGGAACTGTTAAAGTGAAAAAGAGAGGTATGATAAATGGGGCAGCTAGCCCATGGACTCCGTAGGACAAACACTTAACTGTTACTTACAGCAGAACCTTCTCCACATCAACTACTTTTGTATATCCCTGTATTTGATAACCTGTCCTGTTACACCTATGCAAACAGAGCAGATTCAGATCTGACAGCTACTGTATGAGCTGTCTGATCAGGGTCTACTCTTTTTTAGTCTCTGAGACACTGGCCATGGGAGGGGAACTATAGGTTTGCACTCCGTCCGTCATCCATCCTTCCTTCCATCACTCTACCCAGTCTTGTATCTTGTCTGTCCTTCTGTCCCCGTTTTTGCCTGGATGATTTCTCCTCAACCACATAGTTGTTATTTCCAATTGAAATTGGCAATAGTTCCTGTTTTCATATATCATTATGATGACATTATTTCTGACATGAATATTCATTTTTCATTCACTTAAAGATTTAAAAAATTTCGGAAAGGAAAATGAATTTTTCATTGTGTCTTGAAGCTACTTTCTGTATTCCAGCCCTACTGTGCACTTACCACCAAAATTGCAGCTTAAGTTATAAGTGAAAATGAAATCCAGTATATTTTCTTTTTTCTTTGATAAAGGCTCATGTTTGAAATATAGGCGAGAGTTTCAGATTTAGTGTGTTTTCAGATGTGTCAGGCACTAGGATGGCAAGGATTTGAAAATATAGGCGAGTCTTTCAGATTATTTAGTGTGTTTTCAGATGTGTCAGGCACTAGAACGGCAAGGATGGGAAGTTTTGCTTACAAGGCCACTCAGTTCTTTGAGTCTTTAGGCAAGAGGTCTCTGAGGAAGTCGACCTCCACGGAAGTGTACCGACAGCACACCCTGTCTGCCTCACAGACCTCTTTATCTGAGTCCCAGAGTCCTGTTACACCGGAGTCAGGCATTGCAGAGGAAACTCCCGCAGTGTTAGCCAAACATATCAAACACCAGGGTAAATGTTTCTTTGTCAACTCAACAACTGTCAGCTTGTTTTCTGCTTAACCCTTTCCTCCATAAATACGCCTTTCTACGCCTCTGTAATAACCACTTCTTGAAACCATTGTGATAAATAGAGCATTTGCTCCTATAGGAGCAAATGCTCTATTTATCACAATGGTTTCAAAACTACAAAATTCTAAAATTTTCCTTTTCTCTAGTTAATGCTCCTTTTCGGTAGATTTATTCAAAGTGGTTGGATCTAAAAATAGCCTATGGAGGAAGGGGTTAAACCTTTACCTGATAAATATTAATGTATGAAATAATGACTGTATGAATATCTCACTTTGCTTTAAGCAACCACCTGCCTTTAACACAAAATACTTCATGTAATTTAGTGGTCGTTATAGAGAGGTTTACTGTAGATAAGATTCTACAGTTTCTGCCATGGCCAAACATTCATGTACCCACTTTCGTAACAATTTATCTAATTGAATGTTCTATGATGCCATTGTTTTTACATGAATATTCACGGGGTTAAAGACAGTGTAGACTGAACTGCAATGTCTCCTTGTATATATTCAGGTTACCTGGACATATACAGCAGCTTCAACAAGCGTAAATGGGGCAAGCGATGGTGCATGGTCCATGACAACAGTTTTGAGTGTTACAGAACCCAGACTAGCGATGTCTGTGAGCTAGAGTTCTTGCTACAAAACTGTATCCTGAGACGAGCTATTGAGGAAACCAAGAGTGAACTGGGACTAGTGCTTATTGAAAACCAGAGAGAGAAAATAACCATAGAGGTTTGTAGTCATTTCATTCAGAGGTCCTAATAAGGTGCATAAATTAAAACATTTTCAGGAATATCTTCTTTATTTTTTCCACCCAACCCTATGTTGTGACCACTCTTTAGAATCGTCTCTTTGAGACGATTCTTAAGAGTGGTCATAACATAGGGTTTGGTAGAGTCATGATGAATTTAGTATCTGAGTATGCACGTCTATCTGTTGCTCTGTCATTTGTTAACTGGTCACTATGTGCTACTGTGTCAGTCAAATTTAACCCTTTCCTTGTTCAACATTCATGTACGAAATAATGACATCATGATTATTTATTAGCTGAATTTTTATAATGTAAACTTTTCAAGGACACGTTTTGCTTTGACAAAAACTGTAAAATTAGATCTTGGTCATGTCACAAGCAAACAGCAGACCTTGATCAGACAGCTCATATAGGAGCCCTCTGATCTGGGTCTACTCTGTTTACAAATGCATGAAAAGGCATTTATATGAGGGAAAGAGTTAAAGATATCAAAATTTTGTCAATACATGTATTGTGGTTTAGTGTATAATGTTTGCATTGCATCTGTCTGTGTGTCTGTTGGATATAGCCGGGCTAGACATTTATTTTACAGTGTTCAAAACTATTTGGCATTGATCTTATTCATGAGTAGACAGTGTGTCCTATCCAGGATGTATAACTCCAGCATCATCATTAACTGTTAAATTGTCTCCAGTTTCTTATAAAACTTCTGCTAATTAATATGCATGAAGTATTAATTATCTTATACATGCATATTCATTAGATAAATTGTGTACACATATCTTTGAATCACATGTCAACAGGTTGCCGATAAACACTGTTGACCTTTTACTCCATGAATACTCATGTCAGAAATAATGATATCATGGATGTTAATTAGATGTGAATATAGAACATTTTGTCTATGACAGAAACTGTAGAATAAGATCTATATTATAGGGTCCGAATACCATATGTAAATGGAGCAAACCCTAATCAGACCCTAATTCCTGCTTGAACCATCTGACATTAGTCTACTGGGTTCACAAAGGCATTAACCCTTTCCTCCATAAATACGCCTTTCTACGCCTCTGTAAAAGTCACCTGTTGAAACTATTGTGATATATAGGAGCAAATGCTCTATTTATCACAATGGTTTCAAACTACAAAATTCTAAAAAAAATCCTTTTCTCCAGTTAATGCTCCTTTTCGGTAGATTTATTCAAAGTGGTTGGATCTTAAAATAGCCTATGGAGGAAAGGGTTAAAAGGCATATTTATGGAAATAAGGGTCAATAATTGAATCATATTTCAGCCTCTGAACTGGACTGAGCTGGGCTCCTGGTTGCGGGTTCTTATGCAAGAGACATCAACACCCACAGTACCTGATGGGCTACAGGGCTACATGGATGAAACCAACCCCTACCATGAAGCCATTGAGATTACCCGCCTGTCAGACCCCTTTCCTGCTTCTCCACCTATTGTAAGGGTTGTTTGTCTGATTCATTTTGTAGTGGACACCCTGATCAGAGAGTTCCTGTAGGAACTCTCCGATCAGGGATTACATTGTTTACCAATTATCTGCCTTCCCAAATGAATGTGCCTTGGTGTGTATGATAAGAGAGATAAGTCGTAAAGCTAAGGACTGATGGTCAAAAAAGACATATGATACAGGATTATTTTTCTGTAAAAATAGCTGTGGTGTTGTTGGAATGATTTGCATTTAGAAATATGCAAATATTTCAGACCTGATTTCATTGTGATAGCCAGTCTAAATCTACACAGTTCACAAGTTGGCAGGCGGGCGGCGGGTCGTAGTTAACAAAACTTTAACATTGTTTATAACTTCTGAATTACTTAAGCTAGACAATTCATATTTGGTATGCAGATAGCTTGGATGAAGGCCTTTTACTTGGTACAAGGATACATGAAATCAGGTCAAGGTCACTATTTCGAAAACTTTGCCGTTTTTAACATTGCTATAACATCTGAACTACAAATGCTAGGCAATTCATCTTTGGTATACAGATGGCTTTGGTAAAGGCCTTTCAGTTGATATAAAGATATTTGAAATTAGGTCTCTGTCAAGGTCATTATTTTGACAAGTTGGCCATCATTGACAAACTTCAACATTTTGTTGAACCACATATGCTAGACAATTCATATATGGTATGGAAATAGCTTTGGTGAAGGGCTTTCATTTGATACAAGGATACATGAAATTGGGTCAAGGTCACGGTCACTATTTGGAAAACTTGGCTGCTTTTAACAAACTTTAACATTTTACTATAACTTCTGATCCATGAATGCTAGGCAATTCACCTTTGGTATTCAGATAGCTTTGGAAAGGTCCTTACAGATGATATAAAGATACCTGAAATCAGGTCAAGGTTAAGGTCACTATTTCGAAAACTTGGTTGTCATTAAAATTTTGTTATAACTTCTGAACTACATACAATGTATATGCTAGACAATTTATATTTGGTATGCAGATAGCTTGGATGAAGGTCTTTCAGTTGAAAAATCTGACTTTAATGCGGTTTCTGCATTTTTTACTTGTTTATGTCAAAGCAGCTATGTTTGGTATTACTCACCTCCATTTATGACTCTCTGTTCATTTTGCAATTTCAGATATCACCAGGAGTTAATGAACGAACCTTGGTCAATAACAACAGTGATGATGAAGACCACAGACACAGCACCCCAAGCAGGAATCGGGATAGTGGAAACTGTTCTGCGGAGTCCATGTTTGGATCACTTGAAAGAAAGTCAAATGAAACTAGAACTCACCCAAGTTACTCAGACTCTAGTTTACCTCGTGTCAGTATAGGAGGATCTGGTGATATTTATACCCAAGTTCGAAAACCCAATCTAACTTTGGAAAACCGAGCCAGGTCTAAATATGGAACAGAAATGACTGAGAAAGATACTGGCTCAACTAAATTTGACTTTGATTTTAGTACAACTGTTCCAGCAATAAAACCAGGAGAGAGTTTGATGGATGAGATTATGTCACAGTTTAAAACTCAGATTGGTGAACCTTTTGAATCAGAACACAAAGAAAATGATTTTACTAATGAAAATGACAATTTCAACACTAGTGTGAACAGGAAACCTAGAAAATTGTCAGATCCAAAGGAGATTTTGTGTGAAATAGAAACTGTTGTTAGTCCAATTAAAGACAACACTGCTGATACTGCAGTGGCATCAACCACCAAGAATGTGCTATGTTCAAGTTTTCTTGATGATAGCACTAACACAGATACTGCTGATGAGCAGAATAAAGACAAACTTGACCATAAATATGAATTAAATGAAGTAGAAGCAAATGAAGACAATGCAAACTGTGATAGTCAGTCTCTTGGACCCAATGGTGCTAATACTCATGAAACTGAGGTCAGCCTGAGACCTCATACAAGAGACAATTCGGAAAGAGTGCTTCGCAAGAATTCCTCAGTTGTCCATGATGCAGAAACTGTGCAGAGAAATTTGGATGAACTACGCACAACACTTGTTCAGCTCAAGAAAGACAGGTAAAGTTAGGGATAATTACATAGTCACATCAGAAATGAAGGCATTCCTTCATCCACTGACATTGCTAAGCAAAGCTGTTGTGGTGATAAATTTAGTTTTCTGATTTCATTGCCTACATACAGTAAAACCCTTCTATGGCAACATCTTAGCCCTTCCCTGTTCAGTATTTATGTAAGAAGAAATGACAACATAAATATTTATTAGCTCAAATTTTATAACGTAAACTTCTCTAGGGAACGTTTTGCTTTGACAAGAACTTAAGAATCAGATCTACGGTGTATCATGTCAAAAGCAAACAGAGCAGACCCTGATAAGATGGTTCCAATAGGAGCCATCTGATCTGGGTCTACTATGTTTGCAAATGAGTGAAAAGGTGTTTATATGAGGGAAAGGGTTAACCCTTTCTGTAATGAATGTTAATATGTGAATTGGTTTCTTCATGAATATAAATTTAAGTTAATTTTTATGATGTAAAATTCTCATGGGAAGTTATGATTTTGACAAAGCCCATAGGATTAGATCTGAATTATTCCATAAGCAAACAGCAGACCGTGATCAGACAGCTCCTATAGAGACCTTCTAATCTGGATCTACTCTGTTTGCAAAGGCATGAAAAAGCATTTATATGAAGGAAAGGGTAAATTATTAAATGCATTTGAGGATTTTGAATGAGAAGCAGTGCAGACCTTGATTAGAGGGCTTCTCCAATCTGGGTCTACACTGTTTGCAAATATCAGTTAATGAATGCATATACGAATTTGTAAGAGCAGTTGGCTGCTTAATGCATGATTAAAGTAATACAGAAAGCTCCTCTAGGAGGTCTCTGATCTTGGTCTACACATAAAGGGTTAATACATAGTACATGTATATGTAAATGAAATATGAATGGCATACAAATGTTGTTATACCCCCCACAACGAAGTTTGGGGTGGGGTATACTGGAATCAGGTTGTCCGTCTGTCCGTCTGTCCACCAAAGGGTAGTTGTGTGACTTTTTCTAACTAGTCCCACAAGTAAAATCATTAACCTGGCCATCTCTTGTGACATTAACCTGGCCATTTCTTGTGACATTAACCTGGCCAGTTGTGGGACATAGGGTTAGGGTTAGGGTTAGCTTCCAGATCATTCTTTTCCAAAGTTAGAGCCAAAAATAGTTTTTCTTGTGGGACTAGTCACACAAGAAAAGATCAAAGGAAAAAGTCACACAACTACCCATTTGTTAGTATGTCCGTCCGTCTGTCCGTCCGTCCGCACTCACCAAAGGGTAGTTGTGTGACTTTTTCTAACTAGTCGCACAAGTAAAATCATTAACCTGACCATCTCTTGTGACATTAACCTGGCCATTTCTTGTGATATTAACCTGGCCAGTTGTGGGACATAGGGTTAGGGTTAGGGTTAGCTTCCAGATCATTCTTTTCCAAAGTTAGAGCCAAAAATAGTTTTTCTTGTGGGACTAGTCCCACAAGAAAAGATCAAAGGAAAAAGTCACACAACTACCCATTTGTTAGTATGTCCGTCTGTCCGTCCGTGGACACAATTTTGTCCGGCCTTCTTCTTCTACAGTTTTGCTTCAATTTTGTTGAAAGTTCATATATAGCCATATGACCATATAAACCTGTGCACCGCATATTTCCGTTATGATCGGACCACTACTTCAGGAGTTATCTCCCCTTTTTAGTCCCGTACCAATGTTTTCCGGTTTTCTGGACTTTTTATGGAAGTGACTCCAGATATCAACTCTATATTTAGTACAAAGCTAAATCGGTATAAGTTACAGCTTATGTTACAATCTCAGTCCGGTTGAATAATTATTTCCAGAGTTATTGCCCTTGTACTTTAATTTTTTTCTTCAAATTTGGGATTTTCCGGGCTTTTCTTGGAAGTGGTTGCAGATATTAACTTTATATTTGGCATAAAGCTAACTCTACATGATTTACAGCTTAATTCCCAATCTCAGTCTGGTTGAATAATTTTTGCCAGAGTTATGGCCCTTGAACTTTAATTTTTTTGTCAAATTTTCAGTTTTCCGGACTTTTCTTGGATGTGGTTGCAGATATTAACTTTATATTTGGCTAAAGCTAACTCTACATGATTTACAGCTTAATTCCCAATCTCAGTCTGGTTGAATAATTTTTGCCAGATTTATGGCCCTTGAACTTTATTTTTTTGTCAAATTTTCAGTTTTCCGGTCTTTCTTTGGAAGTGGTTGCAGATATTAACTTCATATTTGACATAAAAATAAATCTAGATGAGGTACAGCTTAAGTTCAAATATCGGTCTGGTTGAATAATTTTTGTCAGAGTTATGGTCCTTGAACTTAATGTTTTTCTGAAAAGGTACCTAGCTTTAGAACTTTGGATTTGACAAAAACCTCATGAAAGGGTCTTATTTCTAAGAATTATTCTTCATTTTTATTACATAAATTGGGTTGGGGCATGTATTGTTTTTAAATCTCTTCACGTTTCTGTATGTACATATGTTCAGATTGATGATAGGTGTTCTGACAAGCAGACAGGTGGGGGGGTATTCGTTAGCCTTTGGCTTACAGTTCTAGTTACATAATAATTCGGTTCTTTTTATAAAATGACTGGCCCCTTTAGGCCATTTGCAAAACAGCTAAAATTTCTGGCTTTTTAAAGAATGCCTTATTAGCTCATCTGTTTTGAAGAAACATCGAGCTATTGTGATAACTGGGGCGTAGGCGTTGTCGTCTTAGTCGGCGTGCTAAAACTTTAATGTAGCTGATTACCCAAAAAGTATATGAGGTATCAACATGAAACTTCATAGGTGGTAGATCTCATTGAGGAGAAGGCCCCTTACATAAGAACCATAACTCTTGATTTCAAAATTTTGGAGTTATGGCCCTTAAATTTTTTCAGTGGACAAGCACCAAATCAGACGAGCGTTGGCGCCGCACACGGCTCTTGTTTTTACTTTTACTTTTTAACCCCATACCTGATAGAGACACTTTTGATGCCTTTGCAAACAGAGTAGACCTAGATCAGATGAGTCTTGTAAAAAATGTCTTATAAGGGTCTGCTCATTTTGCTTACAAAATAATATACATGTAGATCTATATGATTGTACAGTGTCTACCATAGGCAAACCTTCTGTGTTCGAATATGTTCATATTCCGTTATGAATATTCCTCTAATCGATAGCCATGTCATTATTTCTTACCTGAACATTCACCTGGTAAAAGGTTAACCCTTCTCTTGATGAATTTTAAAACACATTTCTCCTTCTATACCATTGCCCTGTTGTATAATTACATATATCTTCACTGTGTACTAGTATCTCGCTGTGCAATCACTGCTGTGGAGTGCACTGGTTGCACAATCAATTTGTAAATAGTGCTGACCCTGATGAGACAGCTCCTGCAGGAGCTGTCTCATCTGGGTCTTCACTATTTACAGGTACGTATATTGATGCGAATAGCAAGCGAAGGGTTAAAATGTACATTGTTCTGCATTGCATTAGAACTTTTATATACAGTAATACCCTTCTAATGTTACCACCAAAAAGAGGCCTAATGCTGGGTTGGTTATACAGGCAGGTGGTAGCTTAATGTAGGATGAAAGTTATGTAGTACGTTCCTACAGGAGCTTTATGCATTCCTTTTGTCCTGCATTAAGCAGTCACATGCTTCAAAAGATGCCAGTGACTATTCATTAAGTAGTCGCTTTGAGGGATTTTATTGTAAGTTTGTAGAAAAACATCACAAGATATATATAATACTGGTACGTGTATTTTATTTCATATTGAAGTAATCTTCAGTGGTATTTTGATTTGTTTCAGGATTTCTATTAGAGATCGTAAACAGAAAACAACATCAGAAATAGATAGGGAGTACCTTGATGCAGAGTTTAACAGACTGAACAGAGAATGCAACAAAGTTCAGGAGGAAATAAACTATTTTGGAAAACTGCAGGAGACTCAGACAGCAGTTAGCAATATAACTGATATTGGTACTGAAGAACAACAGACTGAAAATGATAAGGAGAAAACAGCCAACACCAATGTAGGTAAAATTCAGGAGACAATAAATTATTTTGGGAAACTGCAGGAGACTCAGACAGCAGTTAGTGAAACAACTGATATTGGTACTGAAGAACAACAGACTGGAAATGATAAGGAGAAAACAGCCACCACCAGTGAAGGTACTGACCAGGAAATACGTGATAATGATGGTGCTAGTGTAGTAAAGGAATCTGCATCAGTAAAGCCAGATTCAAAGGGGGATAAATATGATGCAAATAAGAATGATTCAAATCAAAATGTGAATTGTGCTACAGAAATACATAATGAGATAGTGAGCAAACTGAAACGAGACGATATGCATAGAACTGAAGAGATGCTTGAAACACATGAATGCACTGGTGCTGAAAAGAATTTTCCAGATAATGTAAATAATGAAAAAAATCCTGAGCATGAAAGTGATGATGAATATGTTGAAATTAAAGATGTCATTAGAGAAGAATTGAAACATGAGTCAGACAATCCTATTTCAAAGTCTTTACTCAAAGCAGTGGCAATGGATGAAAACAAATGCAATGATTCCAAAGTGTCTGATGTTGAAAAAGATAGTAAACTGAATGGTACCTTAAGTGACAATGATGGGATAAATGAACTTTTATGTGCCTTTGAAACCAAGTTAACGATTCATTCTTCAGAGTCAGAATGAGAAACATGAAAACATAGATTGATTGTTGTTTAACCATGGAAATGTATGTCTTATATTAATAACAAGCTCTTGACTTGTAATACTCAAAGCATTTATTGTTTCCTGTTACATTTGTTCCCTCATATAAATACTTTTTCACACCTTTACAAATAGAATAGACCCAGATCAGATGTCTCTTGTAGGAGTCATATGGTCCGTGAATATTTATGTAAGAAATGATGATGTCATGAATATTAATTAGTTTAATGTTTATAATGACACATGAACATAGAATTCTTGGTCATGGAAGAAACTTTAGAATCACATCTACTATATTATATCATAAGCAAACAGAGCAGTCTCTGATCAGACGGCTCCTATAGGAGCCATCTGATCTGGGTCTACTCTGATTGCAGAAGTGTATAAAGGCATGTTTATGGATTAACACTTTCCCTCATATAAACGTGTTTTCACGCATTTGCAAACAGAGTAGACCCAGATCAGACGGCTCCTAGAGGAGCCGTCTGATCAGGGTCTGCTCTGTTTGCTAATAGCATTTGAAAGATCTGTTTATTTGCTTTCTAAAATATCTACAATGTTCCACCTTCCATATTTCTTTAGTAGGTATTGAAATTTGAACTAAATATAGAACAGGGAAAGGGTTAAATTGTCACTTATTCACCTTATTCAAACTTGTTGAGAAGGGAGAAGGGGTTTATTCATTCCTGATATTTAATGCAGAGTGAAAATCATGCAGACAGCCCCCAGAGGAACTTTCTGCTTGACTTCCATCCTACATTGACCCTTTACTCCATGAATATTCATGTAGGAAATAATGACCTCATGAATATTTATTTGATTAATTGTTATAGTAGCACATTGACAGACAAACATTTGGCCATGGCAGAAACTGTAGAATCATATCTATATCATATCATGATCTGAGACCCTGATCAGAAAGCTCATATAGGAGCTGTCTGATCTGGGTTTACTCTGTTTGCATAGAAAGCTGTATTTATGGAGTAATGGGTTACGCTGCCTCCAGTCTGACACTTATATGAGTGTAAGTTTAGCAAAGCTTTACTGTAGTTTCAAAGAAACAACACTACATGTATATGTTCTTAACTCTATGCATGCCAAGTACTGTACTCTGCATTTATTGCTCTCTACAACTGTTTAGATTCATTTTTTATTCCATATTTCTTTGAAAATACAGTGTGAGTGTCAAACCTATTAGATTCAGATGAGAGCCTCATTTACTCAACATCTCATTTGGGTCCTTCCTATTAGAATATGTTATTACAAATTGACTCTAGCATGTGAATAAGTTATTTTCAAGTGATTCATTAACCCTTTTCTCCATAGACGAGCCTTTTAACGACTTAACAAATAGAGGAGACCCAGGTCAAATGACAGTTTAACCCTTCGCTTGCTAATCGTGTCAATATACCTACCTGTAAATAGTGAAGACCCAGATGAGACAGCTCCTGCAGGAGCTGTCTCATCAGGGTCTGCACTATTTACAAGTTGATTGTGCAACCAGTGCACTCCACAGCAGTGATTGCACAGCGCAATTCTTGTACACAGTGAAGATATATGTAATTATACAACAGGACATGGGTAAAGAAGGAGAAATGTACTTTAAAATTCAGCAAGCGAAGGGTTAAGTGTAATCAAGCTTTCAAATATAATACTTTCATAAATTACTGACATCATGACTATTTATTAGCTGAAAAATTTATAATGGTGTATGTACACAGGATGTTTTGTTATTGATAGAAACTGTAGAGTCAGATCTAAGCAAACAGAGTGGACCCTGATCAGACGGCTCCTTTAGGAATTGTCTGATCTGGGTCTTCTCAGTTTGCAAGACACGAAAAAGCATTTATATACGGGAAAGGGTTAAGAGCATCCTGTGACTTTTCATGCGATACAGACCCAGATCAGCTGCTGTTTTCACTCTAACATTTGATTTGCGTATGCACTCTTTGTCACTCAATATTTTTGTAATACTCAATATATTTATGCAACATTTGTTTTGTCAAACAGTACAAACAGTGTAAACCCTGATCAGATGTGTCTCTAACATGGTGGTTGATTTAGGTCTACACTGATTGCAAAATGGTAGAACCATTTAGATATGAATCAACCCTTAACCCTTTCCTCCATAAATACGCTTTCCTATGTAAAAGTCACCTGCTGAAACCATTGTGATAAATAGAGCATTTGCTCCTATAGGAGCAAATGCTCTATTTATCACAGTGGTTTCAAACTAGAAAATTCTAAAATGTTCCTTTTCCATAGTTAATGCTCATTTTTAGTAGATTTATGCTAAGTAGTTGGATCTAACAATAGCCTATAAAGATTCATGGAATAAATAGTGACAGTATGCATATTTATTATCTGAATTTGTTTTATAATGATGTATGACCATGTTATGTTTTTACCATGCCAGAAAGTGTAGAATCAGATTAGTATTAGGGAATACATGTAAACAAACAAGAGTCTGATGAGACGGCTCTTATGGGAACCATTTGATCTGGGTCTACTCTGTTTGCAAAGGAGTGAAAAGGCACCTATATAAATTAAAGGGTTAACTTGTTGAATATTCATACAAAACTCTGCCAATTATGAATATTAATTATTAACCATTTACTTCATGATTACACCTTTCTATGCCTTTGCAAATAGAGTAGACCCAGATCAGGTGGCTCCTATAGGAGCTATCTGAACAAGGTCTGTACTGTTTGCTACTAGTATTATATAGATCAAATTCTTCAGTTTCTGCCCGAGTCAACACACTCTGTTCATATACCATTTTAAATGATAATCTAATTAAAAGTAATAAGTCTTAAATGAATATTCAACAGGGAAAGGATTAACCCTTTGCTTGCTATTCACGTCAATATACCTACCTGTAAATAGTGAAGAGCCAGATGAGACAGCTCCTGCAGGAGCTGTCTCATTAGGGTCTGCACTATTTGCAAGTTGATTGTGCAACCAGTGCACTCCACAACAGTGATTGCACAGCGAAATACTTGTACACAGTGAAGAAATATGTAATTATACAACAGGGCATGGGTAAAGACGGAGAAATGTGTTTTAAAATTGAGCAAGAGAAGGGTTAACTTAGCTAATGTATCGAAATGTAAAATTCAGACTGGTTTAACAATAATTTGTATGAATATTCAGACTGGTTTAACAATAATTTGTATGAATACAAACAGTGCAAACACATAGGGTTTTAAGTATTTTTTTATTCATGACTAGCATCATTGCTGATCTGAGGTGGCCTTCCAGTGCAGTCTTCTGCGCTTTAAACTATCCAAGTGTCCTTAATCTGATGTTACAAATTACAGCCTCCCAAGTACAATCATTGTTATAATGAGCTATATTTTCTTTACACTGTGATTGTTCAAGTAAAGAATTATGGCATCATGAATACTGATTAGATAAATTTTATAATGGCATAAAAAAAAAAGGTTTGGCCTTGACAGAAACTGTTGAATCAGATCTATAGTATATCATAGGCAAACAAAACAGACTCTGATAGGACAGCTACTACTAGAGCCATGTAATCTGGGTCTACTCTGTTTACAAATTCATTAACCCTTTCCTCCATAAATACACCTTTCTACGCCTCTGTAATAACCACGTTTTGAAACCATTGTGATAAATAGAGCATTTGCTCCTATAGGAGCAAATGCTCTATTTGTCACTATGGTTTCAAACTACAAAATTCTAAAAAATTTCCTTTTCTCTAGTTAATGCTCCTTTGTGAAGTAAAACAGAACGCTCCTATAGGAGCATTCTGTTTTACTTTCATTTTGCTTTAAGCATCCACCTGCCTTTAACACAAGATACTGGATGTAATTTAGTGGTCATTATAGAGAGGTTTTACTGTATTTTCCTTTTTCTCTTTCCTTTTCTCTGTTGAATTTGCATTTAATCTCTTTACATTACATTTCTGATGTCTGTTTTGGTATTGATCTGGTTAAAGGTCATAAATGAATATGCATGAATTATTGATTTTAATGTAAAGTTTATCAGGTAAAAGACGGGCGATGACAATTAACATATACCACATACTGTTGCTGTTGACTTCAATTACTCTTTTCTTTTTACCCTTTACTCCATAAATACACCTTTCTATGCCTTTTCAAAGAGAGTAGACCCAGATCAGACGGCTCCTGTGGGAGCGGTCTGATCATGGTCTGCACTCTTTGCTAATGAAATGAATATAGATATATGACTCACAGTCAGTTTCAACCATGGCCAAAATTGTATGTGCCATTATGAAAATGAATCAAATTATTAACCCATTCCCTCATATTGATGCCTTTTCACGGCTCTGTAAAAGCCACTTTTTGAAACCATTGTGATAAATAGAGCATTTGCTCCATAGGAGCAAATGCTCTTTTTATCACAATGGTTTCAAACTACAAAATTATAAAAGTTTCCTTTTCTCTAGTTAATGCTCCTTTTTGGTAGATTTATTCAAAGTGGTTGGAGCTAAAAATAGCCTATGAGGGAATGGGTTGATTATGATATTGTTATTTCTTACTTGAATATACATGGGGTAAAGTGTTGATGAACTCTTTTTTTATGCTCTTTGTTAACTCAGAAGATATTATATATACTTTATATCATACAAAAAGTGTGTTTTAATACTTTATTCTATATTTACATTCTTGATGAGTTTTGTTTTTATATTGTATCATGCTTGTTTTTATATGACAAATAGTCATGTGCTGATAATTTTATATTGCTGAAATAGATATCATCAAATGAAACAAGCATTTGTTGTTTATGCAATCATGTATAATTATGAATTATGAATTACTTACAAGCAGAGAAAACCCTGTATTTGATTAACCCTTTACTCCATAAATACAGCTTTCTATGCCTTTGCAAACAGAGAAAACTCAGATCAGATGGCTCCTATAGGGACCATCCGATCTGGGTCTACTATGTTTGCAAAGGAGTTAAAAGTTGTATTTATGACTAGAGGGTTAAACATATTTCCAAGAATAGCTTCTTTATCATATCTACTATTGCAGCGCGACACTTTGGACTCGCTTCTCTGTTGCAAGTTTTTTCATTAGTTTCATGTAAAGCAGAATAAGTCAATTTTACACCATATTGATACTTTTAAAATAGACTGACATAGTAGTAAATAGTGCAGACCCAGATCAAACTGCCTCTTTAGGAGCAGATTGATCTGGGTCCGCGTTATTAACATCAGTTGATCCTTACTCTTACTCAAGTTCAAAGTGAAACAAACTAATTAGTCAGTTTAAGGGAAAAAATAATTAGCTAGTTCAAAGCGAAAGAAACTAATTAGCAAGTTCAAGGAGACAAACTAATTGGTTAGATCAAAGGAGACATGACTTAATAACTAGTTCAAGTAGAAAACAATTTTAAACAAAAGAGTTTGATAGTTCAAAAGGAAATATCACAATCAGCTTTAATGATATGTAGACAATTCTGTATTGTTATCAACACAATTCACATTGGCAATTAAAACTCTGTGTATACATTATTTGTTTTAATTTCCACGCAAACTGTTTAATATTCTTTTAATAAACTATTCCATCGTTTTTAAAAGTTAGTTCTATTCGGTTCAGCTAACTCATGATCTTTTAAAACTAAATAATTACTTGATTGAAAAATGATTGTCTTACAGTAGAACATGTCTTAAGCTGCCATCAAACAGGTCTAATTATGAGTCTGTCAGATAGGTGGTAGCTTAATGCAAGTAAAAAGTAATGTGATATTTTTGCCCCGGAAGCAGACACGACTCTATTTGCAAAATGTGTTAAAATGTGTCGCCTCTATCCAGTAAAGGGATAATAAATAAAGTCTAATCTGAGTCTACTCTGTTTTCAAATGTGTCTATCAAGGAAAATGTTAATGATCGTTCATGAAAGTTGCTACATGTATTTTGAAATTCAGTTAAAAGACATATTATTCCGAGTCGGATTTGATCATTTCACTTGCGTCCGTTGTTCTACTAATTGAGCTAACACGGGATCCAACTATTCTTAAAATTTTATTCGCCATGATTTTGTCTTCCCGGGTCTGTACTATTTGCCATTCATTATCCTCTAGTCAAATTTAATCTATTTGTATTCCAATTTTCACTACCTTCTGAATATTCATGAGCAATTGAAATGTGGAAGGCTGAACATTGTACATAGCAATTTCAGAAACAAAAGAAACGGCTATCAAATTCCATAAGCAAACAGAGCAGACCCTGGTCAGATTTGACCTGCTGTTCCGGTTCCGGTTATGGTGGTTGGTTGGATATTTACGAGCTCCTAAATAACTTTATGAACAGAGCAGAATAGGATCATAATGGCATCGAAACAATTTGCAAAGGACACCGAAACATCACTCTCAGGATATGAATCTGGTAAGGAGCCCAAACTACCCACTGTTTTGACCCAGAACAAATATTCTTTATTAGACCGTAATAATGCGGGCGACAATGGCGACAGACATGGCGACAACAATGATGTGTTCATGAATGAGCAAGATTGGCAAACAGTAGAGAACAGAAAACGCAAGAAAATTAGCTCCAGTGGTGCCAGCAGTCACAGCATAGACTCTTTTAGGGGTATGGACACTGATGAAAAATTGCTAGTTCTGTATACTACCATTAATAACCACAAAGCAAGCACGACCAATATTGAACAAAAGCTAGACAAATGTTTACAATTGCATAACAGAGTCAGTGACATTGAGAGACATGTAGATCATGTAGATAGCAGATTACTCCTATTAGAATATAAGTCTTTGGATCTGGAAGCTCGTTCCCGAAGGAAGAATCTCATTTTCATGGGTTTCAGTGAGGAGCAATCGGAAAACTGTGGATCCAAAATTAAATCGTTTCTATTAGACAGTTTGGGCATAGATCAAGATATCGTCATAGATAGAATACATAGACTTGGCAAGTACAAAAGGAGTTCGCAACGGGCAATTATTGCCGCATTCCGTGACTACTCGTCCGTTGAAACCATTCTCTCACACGCGTACAGGCTTAAGGGTACAGACTACAGCATCAATAAAGATTTCCCGAAGGAAATAGCGCAAGCGAGAAAGTCACTGTGGGGCAAGTATAAAGACTTGAAACGCGATAACCCCAAGAGCAAGGTCATCATGGTTTACCCTGCGAAAATCATTGTGGACGGGAAAACTGAAGCAGACAAGTTTCCGTTATGGGACAGGGTCATGTTAGGCAACCGTGTACCTGCCGACAAACCCCGTTTGTCGAACGGTACCCCCAAGAACACTTTTCACCGGCAGGCACGTGCACAGACAAACGCTTTCGACCAAAACGCCTCAATGACCAGTAGTCAAACTAGCGTTGCGACGAATTCGGAACGTATTCCGAGTGCTGACGGTAGTAGTCGGACACCCACGGAATTTGCCGGAAACCAGCGGAGACAGTCTCGGTCACCTCGTCGACGTTCGTTTCGTTCCGTGACACGTTCACGTGCCCCGGCCAGGACCAGTCCGACGGCAAGATTTCGCCGATCTTCTTCGGATACAAATATATGCAGACCGTGGGATAATGACTCGAATACCCAGGATACCCCAACTACCGCTAATAATGTCAGGTGCTAGGACAGAAGGGGGAAACAATTTGTAAATGACTGTAATAAAACGTGTAATTCTTTTGCTGACGGTCAAATTCTCTTTTGTTCATTAAATGTGTGTGGTCTTAAACGCAGACTTCTGTACCCTGAGTTTATAGAAATGATAAAAAAGTACGATTTCATGTGTGTCACTGAAACAAAAACTGATAACTGTGATCTAGTAGATATAGAGGGTTTTACATTTATTTCTAAACATAGATCCCAAATTTACCAAAGGAAGTCGGGGGGCATAGGTGTGTACGTTCGAAATAGCATGGTTAAACTTGTGGATACTATACCGAGCAATTCAGAAGATCGGAAAAGTTGGCTACTAGTAACTGGCTACTTGTAGTAGGAAAACTTGGCTACTAGTAACTGGCTACTTGTAGTAGGAAACATTGGTTACTAGTAACTGGCTACTAGTAGTAGGAAAAGTTGGTTACTAGTAGCCAGCTACTAGTGACTGGCTACTTATAATAGAAAACTTGGCTACTAGTAACTGGCTACTAGTAGTAGGAAAGGTTGGTTACTAGTAACTGGCTACTACTAGTAGGAAACAAGTAGCTGGGTAGACCTAGTCATATTCAAGCCAACTCACACGTATTTGGAATTTCTACAAGAGAAGAGTGTCTGCTTTCTAAAGATAACGTAGTTACTTTGCTAAATTCATGTATCTAGTCAGCTACTCGTACCTTTAAAATGCCGATGTGATATTTTGAGCACAATCTGATGAAACGAAACAAGTAGCTGGGTAGTTTTATTGAAGCAAACGCAAAAGTATATAGAATTTCGACAAGAGGAAAGTGTCTTCTATCCAAAAATACCATAGTTACCTTAATTACTTCATGTAGCTAGTCAGCTACTCATACCTTTTGAATGTCGGTATGATTTTCTCAGCACTATATTCTGAACGAAACAATGAGCTGGGTACTTATATTCAAGCAACCTCAATTATATATATAGAATATCTACGAGAGGTAAGTGTCTGCTGTCTAAAGATACCGTAGTTATAATAATTACTTCATGTACCTAGTCAGCTACTCATACCTTTTGAATTTTGGTATAATATTTTCAACATTATATTCTAAAACGAAACAAGTAACTGGGTAGTTATATTCAAGCAAACTCAGATTTATATAGAATTTCGACAAGAGGAGAGTGTCTGCTGTCTACAGATACCGTAGTTATCTTAATTACTTCATGTAGCTAGTCAGCTACTCATACCTTTTGAATGTTGGTATAATATGTTTAACACTATATTCGGAAACTAAACAAGTAGCTGGGTAGTTATATTCAAGCAAACTCAAATGTTTATAGAATTTCGACAAGATGGGAGTGTCTGCTGTCTAAAGATACCATAGTTATCTTAATTACTTCATGTAGCTAGTCAGCTACTCATACCTTTTAATTGTTGGTATAATATTTTCGACACTATATTCCGAAACGAAACAAGTAGCTGGGTAGTTATATTCAAGCAAACTCAAATATATATAGAATATCTACAAGAGGTAAGTGTCTGCTGTCTAAAGATACCGTAGTTATAATAATTACTTCATGTACCTAGTCAGCTACTCATACCTTTTGAATTTTGGTATAATATTTTCAACATTATATTCTAAAACGAAACAAGTAACTGGGTAGTTATATTCAAGCAAACTCAGATGTATATAGAATTTCGACAAGAGGAGAGTGTCTGCTGTCTAAAGATACCGTAGTTATCTTAATTACTTCATGTAGCTAGTCAGCTACTCATACCTTTTGAATGTTGGTATAATATTTTCAACACTATATTCGGAAACGAAACAAGTAGCTGGGTAGTTATATTCAAGCAAATTCAAATTTATATAGAATTTCGACAAGAGGAGAGTGTCTGCTGTCTAAAGATACCGTAGTTATCTTAATTACTTCATGTAGCTAGTCAGCTACTCATACCTTTTGAATGTTGGTATAATATTTTCAACACTATATTCTGAAACTAAACAAGTAGCTGGGTAGTTATATTCAAGCAAACTCAAATGTATATAGAATTTCTACAAGAGGAGAGTGTCTGCTGTCTATCGATACCATTGTTATCTTAATTACTTCATGTAGCTAGTCAGCTACTCATACCTTTTGAATATTGGTATAATATTTTCAAAACTATATTGTGAAATGAAACAAGTAGCTGGGTAGTTATATTCAAGCAAACTCAAATGTATGTAGCATTTCGACAAGATGGGAGTGTCTGCTGTCTAAAGATACCGTAGTTATCTTAATTACTTCATGTATCTAGTCAGCTACTCATACCTTTTGAATGTTGGTATAATATTTTCAACACTTTATTCTGAAACGAAACAAGTAGCTGGGTAGTTATATTCAAGTAAACTCAAATATATATAGAATTTCTACAAGAGGAGAGTGTCTGCTGTCTAAAGATACCGTGGTAATCTTAATTACTTCGTGTAGCTAGTCAGCTACTCATACCTTTTGAATGTTGGTATAATATTTACAACACTATATTCCGAAGTGAAACAAGTAGCTGGGTAGTTATATTCAAGCAAACTCAAATGTATATAGAATTTCGACAAGAGGAGAGTGTCTGCTGTCTAAAGATACCGTGGTTATCTTAATTACTTCATGTAGGTAGTCAGCTACTCATACCTTTTGAATTTTGGTATAATATTTTCAACACAATATTCTGAAACTAAACAAGTAGCTGGGTAGTTATATTCAAGCAAACTCAAATGTATATAGAATTTCGACAAGATGGGAATGTCTGCTGTCTAAAGATACCGTAGTTATCTTAATTACTTCATGTAGCTAGTCAGCTACTCATACATTTTGAATGTTGGTATAATATTTTCAACACTATATTCTAAAACTAAACAAGTAGCTGGGTAGTTATATTCAAGCAAACTCAAATGTATATAGAATTTCGACAAGAGGAGAGTGTCTGCTTTCTAAAGATACCGTAGTTATCTTAATTACTTCGTGTAGCTAGTCAGCTACTCATACCTTTGGAATGTTGGTATAATATTTACAACACTATATTCCGAAGTGAAACAAGTAGCTGGGTAGTTATATTCAAGCAAACTCAAATGTATATAGAATTTCGACAAGATGGGAATGTCTGCTGTCTAAAGATACCGTAGTTATCTTAATTACTTCATATAGCTAGTCAGTTACTCATACTTTTTGAATGTTGGTAAAATATTTTCAACACTATATTCTGAAACGAAACAAGTAGCTGGGTAGTTATCTTCAAGCAAATTCAAATTTATATAGAATTTCGACAAGAGGAGAGTGTCTGCTGTCTAAAGATACTGTAGTTATCTTAATTACTTCATGTAGCTAGTCAGCTACTCATACCTTTTGAATGTTGGTATAATATTTTCAACACTATATTCTGAAACTAAACAAGTAGCTGGGTAGTTATATTCAAGCAAACTGAAAAGTATATAGAATATCGACAAGAGGAGAGTGTCTGCTGTCTAAAGATACCGTAGTTATCTTAAATTACTTCATGTAGCTAGTCAGCTACTCATACCTTTTGAATGTTGGTATAATATTTACAACACTATATTCCGAAGTGAAACAAGTAGCTGGGTATTTATATTCAAGCAAACTCAAATGTATATAGGATTTCTACAAGAGGAGAGTGTCTGCTGTCTAAAGATACCATTGTTATCTTAATTACTTCATGTAGGTAGTCAGCTACTCATACCTTTTGAATGTTGGTATAATATTTTCAACACAATATTCTGAAACTAAACAAGTAGCTGGGTAGTTATATTCAAGCAAACTCAAATGTATATAGAATTTCGACAAGATGGGAATGTCTGCTGTCTAAAGATACCGTAGTTATCTTAATTACTTCATGTAGCTAGTCAGCTACTCATACCTTTTGAATGTTGGTATAATATTTTCAACACTATATTCTAAAACTAAACAAGTAGCTGGGTAGTTATATTCAAGCAAACTCAAATGTATATAGAATTTCGACAAGAGGAGAGTGTCTGCTTTCTAAAGATACCGTAGTTATCTTAATTACTTCGTGTAGCTAGTCAGCTACTCATACCTTTGGAATGTTGGTATAATATTTACAACACTATATTCCGAAGTGAAACAAGTAGCTGGGTAGTTATATTCAAGCAAACTCAAATGTATATAGAATTTCGACAAGATGGGAATGTCTGCTGTCTAAAGATACCGTAGTTATCTTAATTACTTCATATAGCTAGTCAGTTACTCATACCTTTTGAATGTTGGTAAAATATTTTCAACACTATATTCTGAAACGAAACAAGTAGCTGGGTAGTTATCTTCAACCAAATTCAAATTTATATAGAATTTCGACAAGAGGAGAGTGTCTGCTGTCTAAAGATACTGTAGTTATCTTAATTACTTCATGTAGCTAGTCAGCTACTCATACCTTTTGAATGTTGGTATAATATTTTCAACACTATATTCTGAAACTAAACAAGTAGCTGGGTAGTTATATTCAAGCAAACTCAAATGTATATAGAATTTCGACAAGATGGGAATGTCTGCTGTCTAAAGATACCGTAGTTATCTTAATTACTTCATGTAGCTAGTCAGCTACTCATACCTTTTGAATGTTGGTATAATATTTTCAACACTATATTCTAAAACTAAACAAGTAGCTGGGTAGTTATATTCAAGCAAACTCAAATGTATATAGAATTTCGACAAGAGGAGAGTGTCTGCTTTCTAAAGATACCGTAGTTATCTTAATTACTTCGTGTAGCTAGTCAGCTACTCATACCTTTGGAATGTTGGTATAATATTTACAACACTATATTCCGAAGTGAAACAAGTAGCTGGGTAGTTATATTCAAGCAAACTCAAATGTATATAGAATTTCGACAAGATGGGAATGTCTGCTGTCTAAAGATACCGTAGTTATCTTAATTACTTCATATAGCTAGTCAGTTACTCATACCTTTTGAATGTTGGTAAAATATTTTCAACACTATATTCTGAAACGAAACAAGTAGCTGGGTAGTTATCTTCAAACAAATTCAAATTTATATAGAATTTCGACAAGAGGAGAGTGTCTGCTGTCTAAAGATACTGTAGTTATCTTAATTACTTCATGTAGCTAGTCAGCTACTCATACCTTTTGAATGTTGGTATAATATTTTCAACACTATATTCTGAAACTAAACAAGTAGCTGGGTAGTTATATTCAAGCAAACTGAAATGTATATAGAATATCGACAAGAGGAGAGTGTCTGCTGTCTAAAGATACCGTAGTTATCTTAAATTACTTCATGTAGCTAGTCAGCTACTCATACCTTTTGAATGTTGGTATAATATTTACAACACTATATTCCGAAGTGAAACAAGTAGCTGGGTATTTATATTCAAGCAAACTCAAATGTATATAGAATTTCTACAAGAGGAGAGTGTCTGCTGTCTATCGATACCATTGTTATCTTAATTACTTCATGTAGCTAGTCAGCTACTCATACCTTTTGAATATTGGTATAATATTTTCAAAACTATATTGTGAAACGAAACAAGTAGCTGGGTAGTTATATTCAAGCAAACTCAAATGTATGTAGCATTTCGACAAGATGGGAGTGTCTGCTGTCTAAAGATACCGTAGTTATCTTAATTACTTCATGTATCTAGTCAGCTACTCATACCTTTTGAATGTTGGTATAATATTTTCAACACTTTATTCTGAAACGAAACAAGTAGCTGGGTAGTTATATTCAAGTAAACTCAAATATATATAGAATTTCTACAAGAGGAGAGTGTCTGCTGTCTAAAGATACCGTGGTAATCTTAATTACTTCGTGTAGCTAGTCAGCTACTCATACCTTTTGAATGTTGGTATAATATTTACAACACTATATTCCGAAGTGAAACAAGTAGCTGGGTAGTTATATTCAAGCAAACTCAAATGTATATAGAATTTCGACAAGAGGAGAGTGTCTGCTGTCTAAAGATACCGTGGTTATCTTAATTACTTCATGTAGGTAGTCAGCTACTCATACCTTTTGAATGTTGGTATAATATTTTCAACACAATATTCTGAAACTAAACAAGTAGCTGGGTAGTTATATTCAAGCAAACTCAAATGTATATAGAATTTCGACAAGATGGGAATGTCTGCTGTCTAAAGATACCGTAGTTATCTTAATTACTTCATGTAGCTAGTCAACTACTCATACCTTTTGAATGTTGGTATAATATTTACAACACTATATTCCGAAGTGAAACAAGTAGCTAGGTAGTTATATTCAAGCAAACTCAAATGTATATAGAATTTCTACAAGAGGAGAGTGTCTGCTGTCTAAAGATACCGTGGTTATCTTAATTACTTCATGTAGCTAGTCAGCTACTCATACCTTTTGAATGTTGGTATAATATTTTCAACACAATATTCGGAAACTAAACAAGTAGCTTGGTAGTTATATTCAAGCAAACTCAAATGTATATAGAATTTCGACAAGAGGAGAGTGTCTGCTGTCTAAAGATACCGTAGTTATCTTAATTACTTCATGTAGCTAGTCAGCTACTCATACCTTTTGAATGTTGGTATAATATTTGCAACACTATATTCCGAAACTAAACAAGTAGCTTGGTAGTTATATTCAAGCAAACTCAAACGTATATAGAAGTTCTACAAGAGGAGAGTGTCTGCTGTCTAAAGATACCGTAGTTATCTTAATAACTTCATGTAGCTAGTCAGCTACTCATACCTTTTGAATGTTGGTATAATATCTTGAACACTATATTCGGAAACTAAACAAGTAGCTGGGTAGTTATATTCAAGCAAACTCAAATGTATATAGAATTTCCACAATATGGGAGTGTCTGCTGTCTAAAGATGCCGTAGTTATCTTAATTACTTCATGTAGCTAGTCAGCTACTCATACCTTTTGAATGTTGGTATAATATTTTCAACACTATATTCTGAAACTAAACAAGTAGCTGGGTAGTTATATTCAAGCAAACTGAAATGTATATAGAATTTCGACAAGAGGAGAGTGTCTGCTGTCCAATGATACCGTAGTTATCTTAATTACTTCATGTAGCTAGTCAGCTACTCATACCTTTTGAATGTTGGTATAATATTTTCAACACTATATTCCAAAACGATACAAGTAGCTGGGTAGTTATATTCAAGCAAACTCAAATGTATATATAATTTCGACAGAGGACAGTGTCTGCTGTCTAAAGATACCGTAGTTATCTTAATTACTTCATGTAGCTAGTCAGCTACTCATACCTTTTGAATGTTGGTATAATATTTACAACACTATATTCCGAAACGAAACAAGTAGCTGGGTAGTTATATTCAAGCAAACTCAAATGTATATAGAATTTCGACAAGAGGAGAGTGTCTGCTGTCTAAAGATACCGTAGTTATCTTAATTACCTCATGTAGCTAGTCAGCTACTCATACCTTTTGAATGTTGGTATAATATTTTCAACACTATATTCTGAAACGAAACAAGTAGCCGGGTAGATATATTCAAGCAAACTCAAATGTATATAGAATTTCGACAAGAGGAGAGTGTCTGCTGCTGTCTACCGTAGTTATCTTAATAACTTCATGTAGCTGGTCAGCTACTCATACCTTTTGAATGTTGGTATAATAGTTTCAACATTTTTGTCTGAAACGAAACAAGTAGCTGGGTATGGGTAGTTATATTCAATCAAACTGAAATGTATATAGAATTTCGACAAGAGGAGAGTGTCTGCTACTGCTACTAGTCAGCTACTGATACCTTTTTAATGTTGGTATAATATTTTCAACACTATATTCTGAGCTGGGTAGTTATATTCAAGCAAACTCAAATGTTTATAGAATTTCGACAAGAGGAGAGTGTCTGCTGTCTAAAGATACCGTAGTTATCTTAATTACTTCATGTAGCTAGTTGGAACAACCCTGAACTCTGATCGGCTATGACGTTCCCATCACACGAAAAATGTCATCTAAATTGATAAAACATTTCTTACTGTATCCTGCTCAAGTGCTATTCTTTTTATCGCCAAAAGAACAGTATCAGGGACTCCAAACCATCATGTTATCTATAAGATTCGCTGGACGTCTTATTTTTAAAAGTACTTGACATTGAATTCTGCAACATACATGCCTTTAGACAAGACCTTCCCAACCATGTGAAAGTTTTAACCCCTGTGACATTGACCTTCACATCAGACTGTGTTTTGGTTTCTAAAATGGCTTGAATTTTTACTAGTGTTTACAATTTGTATGCCTTTTGAAGTACAGCTTTTGTATATGACACATACATGCATTTTAAGAAAACCTTTATATCCCTATGAAAATTTGAATCCTTCTGACCTTAACCTTTACCTCAGTCTCTGCATTTAAGTTTCAAAATGTTCCCCCGGTCAGTTTTGTTATCTACTGACAACTCTAAGACTTGTATTTTAAATTGTGGGCAAAATATAATATGCCATAGCTATCCGTGGTATATTAAAAAAGAGATCATAATTACCCTTGACGCCTAACATGGTGACATCTTTATGAGTCCAACGACAAACTGATCGTATAGCAAGTCAATTTAACATTTGTTCATAAGACAATGTTTGGGATAAAGTAATATCTTAAATACTTTGCAAGATATCTTTTCAACTTTTTAAATAAGACATTTTATAAAGGATATAAGATATCCTATACATTTAGAAGACATCTTTGAAAGTTTAAATGAGGTATATAACAAGCTTTACTTTACTTATCTCATACATAGTTTTAATTAATATATACTTAACAAGATATCTTTAAAACATATCTCGTTTAGAATATAATAAAAACTTTAAAATATATCTCATAAACAGTTTCTAATAGTTTCAAATAAGATATAAACATAAAAAGATATCTTTAAACCTGAAATGAGATATAAGATATCTTATAAACAACTGATCGTGATTTTGTGTAATTTACGTCTTGTTATTGTACATATTGTAATAACTAAATGAAACCTTGTTGAAAAGAGTATCAGATAAAAATTCGTATATGATATATCTTGTTAAGTTTATATCACATAAACTTTTAAAGATTTCAAAGATTTCATGTTAAGTTTATAAGATATTTAACGATATTTTATAAACATTTTATGACATTTGTATAATAACTAGAGGTAAATTGCACACACTCACGTTCAATCATTTATAACATGTATGTGGCATTGCACATTCCACTGACCTATCCGAAATCATTTGTATGGAAACATATGACAAATACAAGATAAATGTTTGTTAATGGGCATTTATTTAAAATGCCATAACCATTGGCACAACAATCAATCATATATTTCCTATATCTGGGCGACAAACAATTTCCACCCAGGAAAATAAAAAGATAATACACTGTATATGCATAACAACAGAAATATAAAGTGAAGTTATATAAAATGCAAAAGTGGGGAGGAAAGGATGTGTTGGTTGTTGCGAAGTATAGGTCAGCGACCTTTCTATATTAGTGTACAAAGAATGGCTTGTCATCCTTCTGTTTGACATGGCTGACCGAGATTGGGATGCGTTCCCATTGGTCACATATATCCCTTCTTCCTCGAGACTGGCTTTATAACTTTTCATTCTAATCATAGGACTGACTGGTTAATACTAAAGAATTACCGGAATGATGTTCAATGACATAAATCATTTTATGTTGGCATTAAATACATTTACGAGGGGCATTTAAAAAGTCACAAAGCAGCCACAAGGGAATTGGAAGAGTGGGCCAGTATGTGAAGGGGTTTGATAGACTCGATGAAGAGCTCGGACAGGACCAATAGTGTCACCTGACTCTAACTACAAGGTGTTTTACATATACCAGATGGACAACTGTCTCACTAGTCTTACAACACAACCGACTCATTCTGATAAATCTGTTCCATCGTCTTATTCCATCATATGAATACCATGGTCCAGTAAGATCTGATCTGACTTGCATTCGAAAATGATCATTTTTATTCAAAGTTGCAGCATACAAATCGTATTGCGCGCTTTCAACGGTTATTGGGTCAGGCAAGGATTCTGTCCTAAGTCTGCCTGCTGCAGACGCCAGATCAGCTGCTATAAACAGTAACACTGGGAGGGAGTCCAATATTTGTCTAGTACACGTAATGCATCCACACTTGACTGAGCATGGGGTTGGATTTCCGCGCTTCCATTCAGCGAGAAGGTCTTGGATTGTGTTTTGACTTTTCTTTCTCATCCCCAGTTCTATAAGTTCACGTTGAAAACATCTGCTTTGCAAGCATTCCATACAATACACTTGGGTTGTATGCCTTTGTGGTCTCATTAGATATTGTACTGCCATCTCAAACCCGCTTCCATACAGGTCTACATTTGATCCTTTTTTCTTAATCAAATCTTTGACAAACTTTACTTTGGCTTCTGTCCATTTTCGCTGCAACATTTCATTGAGACAAATCTCTAAGACAACTTGTGTTGATGTGTCAGTACATTTGGAGAGGTTCTGAAGAACGCCAGCACGTGAACAAATAATAATGAATATAGCTGTCAGAATGTTGTCTATTGTTGCAGTTGAATTCTATATACATTTGAGTTTGCTTGAATATAACTACGCAGCTACTTGTTTCGTTTCGGAATATAGTGTTGAAAATATTATAGCAACATTCAAAAGGTATGAGTAGCTGACTAGCTACATGAAGTAATTAAGATAACTACGGTATCTTTAGACAGCAGACACTCTCCTCTTGTCGAAATTCTATATACATTTCAGTTTGCTTGAATATAACTACCCAGCTACTTGTTTCGTTTCAGAATATAGTGTTGAAAATATTATACCAACATTCAAAGGTATGAGTAGCTGACTAGCTACATGAATTAATTAAGATAACTACGGTATCTTTAGACAGCAGACACTCTCCTCTTGTCGAAATTCTATATACATTTGAGTTGGCTTGAATATAACTACGCAGCTACTTGTTTCGTTTTAGAATACACTGTTGAAAATATTATACCAAGATTAAAAAGGTATGAGTAGCTGACTAGCTACATGAAGTAATTAAGATAACCACGGTATCTTTAGACAGCAGACACTCTCCTCTTCTCGAAAGTATATATACATTTGAGTTTGCTTGCATATAACTACCAAGCTATTTGCTTCGTTTCGGAATATAGTGTTCAAAAAATATTATACTAACATTCAAAAGGTATGAGTATCTGACTAGCTACATGAAGTAATTAAGATAACTACGGTATCTTAAGACAGCAGACACTCTCCTCTTGTCGAAATTCTATATACATTTGAGTTTGCTTGAATATAACAACCCAGCTACTTGTTTCGTTTCAGAATATAGTGTTGAAAATATTATACCAACATTCAAAAGGTATGAGTAGCTGACTAGCTACATGAAGTAATTAAGATAACTACGGTATCTTTAGACAGCAGACACTCTCCTCTTGTCGAAATTATATATACATTTGAGTTTGCTTGAATATAACTACCCAGCTACTTGTTTCGTTTCGGAATATAGTGTTGAAAAATATTATACCAACATTCAAAAGGTATGAGTAGCTGGCTAGCTACATGAAGTAATAAAGATAACTACGGTATCTTTAGACAGCAGACACTCTCCTCTTGTCGAAATTCTATATACATTTGAGTTTGCTTGAATATAACTACCCAGCTACTTGTTTTGTTTCAGAATATAGTATTGAAAATATTATGCCAACATTCAAAAGGTATGAGTAGCTGACTAGCTACATGAAGTAATTAAGATAACTACAGTATCTTTAGACAGCAGACACTCTCTTCTTGTCGAAATTCTATATAAATTTGAGTTTGCTTGAATATAACTACCCAGCTACTTGATTCGTTTCAGAATATAGTTTGAAAATATTATACCATCATTCTAAAGGTATGAGTAGCTGACTAACTACATGAAGTAATTAAGATAACTACGGTATCTTTAGACAAGAGACACTCTCTTCTTGTCGAAATTCTATATACATTTGACTTTGCTTGAATATAACTACCCAGCTACTTGTTTTGTTTCAGAATATAGTGTTGAAAATATTATGCCAACATTCAAAAGGTATGAGTAGCTGACTAGCTACATGAAGTAATTAAGATAACTACGGTATCTTTAGACGGCAGACACTCTCCTCTTGTCGAATTTCCATATACATTTGGGTTTGCTTGAATATAACTACCCAGCTACTTGTTTCGTTTCGGAATATAGTGTTGAAAATATTATACCAACATTCAAAAGATATGAGTAGCTGACTAGCTACATGAAGTAATTAAGATAACTACGGTATCTTTAGACAGCAGACACTCTCCTCTTGTCGAAATTCTATATACATTTGAGATTGCTTGAATATAACTACGCAGCTACTTGTTTTGTTTCGGAATATAGTGTTGAAAATATTATACTAACATTCAAAAGGTATGAGTAGCTGACTAGCTACATGAAGTAATTAAGATAACTACGGTATCTTTAGACAGCAGACACTCGCCTCTTGTCGAAATTCTATATTCATTTCCGTTTGCTTGAATATAACTACCCAGCTACTTGTTTCGTTTCAGAATATAGTGTTGAAAATATTATGCCAACATTCAAAAGGTATGAATAGCTGACTAGCTACATGAAGTAATTAAGATAACTACGGTATCTTTAGACAGCAGACACTCTCCTCTTGTCGAAATTCTATATACATTTGAGTTTGATTGAATATAACTACCCAGCTACTTGTTTCGTTTCGGAATATAGTGTTGAAAATAGTATACCAACATTCTAAAGGTATGAGTAGCTGACTAGCTACATGAAGTAATTAAGATAACTACGGTATCTTTGGACAGCAGACACTCTCCTCTTGTAGAAATTCTATATACATTTGAGTTTGCTTGAATATAACTACCCAGCTACTTCTTTCGATTCAGAATATAGTGTTGAAAATATTATACCAACATTCAAAAGGTATGAGTAGCTGACTAGATACATGAAGTAATTAAGATAACTACGGTATCTTTAGACAGCAGACACTCTCCTCTTGTCGAAATTCTATATACATTTGAGTTTGCTTGAATATAACTATCCAGCTACTTGTTTCGTTTCGGAATATAGTGTTGAAAATATTATACCAACATTCAAAAGGTATGAGTAGCTGACTAGCTACATGAAGTAATTAAGATAACTACGGTATCTTCAGACAGCAGACACTCTCCTCTTGTCGAAATTCTATATACATTTGAGTTTGCTTGAATATAATTACCCAGCTACTTGTTTTGTTTCGGAATATAGTGTTGAAAATATTATACCAACATTCAAAGGTATGAGTAGCTGACTAGCTACATGAAGTAATTAAGATAACTATGGTATCTTTAGACAGCAGACACTCGCCTCTTGTCGAAATTTTATATTCATTTCAGTTTGCTTGAATATAACTACCCAGCTACTTGTTTCGTTTCAGAATAAAGTGTTGAAAATAAAATACCAACATTCAAAAGGTATGAGTAGCTGACTAGCTACATTAAGTAATTAAGATAACTACGGTATCTTTGGACAGCAGACACTCTCCTCTTGTAGAAATTCTTTATAAATTTGAGTTTGCTTGAATATAACTACCCAGCTACTTGTTTCGTTTCAGAATATAGTGTTGAAAATATTCAACCAACATTCAAAAGGTATGAGTAGCTGACTAGCTACATGAAGTAATTAAGATAACTACGGTATCTTTAGACAGCAGACACTCTCCTCTTGTAGAAATTCTATATAAATTTGAGTTTGCTTGAATATAACTACCCAGCTACTTGCTTCGTTTCAGAATATAGTGTTGAAAATATTATACCAACATTCAAAAGGTATGAGTAGCTGACTAGCTACATGAAGTAATTAAGATAACTACGGTATCTTTAGACAACAGATACTCTCCTCTTGTCGAAATTCTATATAAATTTGAGTTTGCTTGAATATAACTACCCAGCTACTTGTTTCGTTTCGGAATATAGTGTTGAAAATATTATACCAACATTCAAAAGGTATGAGTAGCTGACTAGATACATGAAGTAATTAAGATAACTACGGTATCTTTAGACAGCAGACACTCTCCTCTTGTCGAAATTCTATATACATTTGAGTTTGCTTGAATATAACTACCCAGCTACTTGTTTCGTTTCGGAATATAGTGTTGAAAATATTATACCAACATTCAAAAGGTATGAGTAGCTGACTAGCTACATGAAGTAATTAAGATAACTACGGATTCTGCAGACAGCAGACACTCTCCTCTTGTCGAAATTCTATATACATTTGAGTTTGCTTGAATATAACTACCCAGCTACTTCTTTCGTTTCAGAATATAGTGTTGAAAATATTATACCAACATTCAAAAGGTATGAGTAGCTGACTAGCTACATGAAGTAATTAAGATAACTACAGTATCTTTGGACAGCAGACACTCTCCTCTTGTAGAAATTCTTTATAAATTTGAGTTTGCTTGAATATAACTACCCAGCTACTTGTTTCGTTTCAGAATATAGTGTTGAAAATATTCAACCAACATTCAAAAGGTATGAGTAACTGACTAGCTACATGAAGTAATTAAGATAACTACGGTATCTTTAGACAGCAGACACTCCCATCTTGTCGAAATTCTGTATACATTTGAGTTTGCTTGAATTTAACTACCCAGCTACTTGTTTCGTTTTAGAATAGAGTGTTGAAAATATTCTACCAACATTCAAAAGGTATGAGTAGCTGACTAACTACATGAAGTAATTATGATAACTACGGTATCTTTAGACAGCAGACACTCTCCTCTTGTAGATATTCTATATATATTTGAGTTTGCTTGAATATAAGTACCCAGCACCTTGTGTCGTTCAGAATATAGTGCTGAGAAAATCATACCAACATTGAAAAGGTATGAGTAGCTGACAAGCTACATGAAGTAATTAAGGTAACTGTGGTAATTTTGGAAAGAAGACACTTTCCTCTTGTCGAAATTCTACATGCATTTGCGTTTGCTTCAATACAACTACCTAGCTACTTGTTTCGTTTCAGCAGATTATGCTCAAAATATCACATCGGCATTTTAAAGGTATAAGTAGCTGACTAGCTACATGAAGTTAGCAAAGTAATGACGTTATCTTTAGAAAGCAGACACTCTTCTCTTGTAGAAATTCCAACTACGTGTGAGTTGGCTTGAATATGACTAGATCTACCCAGCTACTTGTTTCCTACTAGTAGTAGCCAGTTACTAGTAACCAACCTTTCCTGCTACTAGTAGCCAGTTACTAATAGCCAAGTTTTTCTATTACAAGTAGCCAGTTACTAGTAGCTGGCTACTAGTAACCAACTTTTCCTACTACTAGTAGCCAGTTACTAGTAGCCAAGTTTTCCTACTACAAGTAGCCAGTTACTAGTAGCCAGCTACTAGTAGCCAACTTTTCCGATCTCAATTCAGAATATGTTCTTTGGCTTAATATTGATAAATCTATTACCAATTATTCAGAAAATTTGGTCCTTGGTATTGTCTACATCCCACCCGAAAACTCACGGTTCTTCAACGATGAGGATCTAAACCAGTTTGAAAACGAAATCTCGAATATAGCCAGAAAATATAAATACGTTTGCATTGCCGGTGATCTAAATGCACGCACATCCGGACTTCCTGATTTTATTCCCTCGGATTCGTTTATTAATGATTTTTTAGGCCTTGATACAGATGCACGGGCGCACCTGGATAAATTCACTATATTAGAAAATTTGTCATATCCGTTGCAACGAGTCTCGATGGATAAAAAAACGAATACTCATGGAATGCTCTTAATCGATATGTGTAGGAATAATAATTTATTTATTCTCAACGGGCGATCTGGAAGTGATAGAGGTAAAGGTCAAATGACGTTTCGCGATAAATCCGTAATAGATTACGTTTTAAGTTCAGCGGAATGTTTTGAGTACTTAACATCGTTTAATGTAATTGAAACAGACGCTTTGTTCAGTGATGGGCACTGTGCGCTTGAGTGGTCGTTTCAAACGCACGCTCAACCAAGGGCGAATAACTCATATGTTCCTCCAAGTGAATATAATTATCCGTCTTGGAATAGCAACTTAGCAAGTGCATTTACTCAAAGTATTAATATGGATATCATAGCAAATATTAACAGTAACTTGTCAACGGCTCAAACACATCAAAGTATCGACGATACATGCACCCAACTACAAAGTATGTTTCAAAGTGCAGCCGCTGCTTCATTTCCTCCAAGATACTCCAAATTTTATAATGGTAAAAAGGGAGGTAATACGTGGTTTGGGTCTAAATGTGAAAAAGCAAGAGAAAATTATCATGAGGCAAAAAAGATGTACCATTCAAACAAAAATGAAGTAAATAGATTAAGACTGAAAAACGCTAGTAAACAATACAAACGAACAATGAACTACTACATAAACGAATTCAAACACCAACAAACAAAAACATTACGGAATATGAGTAGTAATAATCCAAAGCAGTATTGGAAATTTCTTAATAAACTAAACCCCAGAAACAAAACCAATAATTCTCCGTCAATTGATAACTTCTTTGAACATTTCAAACAAGTAAACACAAATGAAAATGATGATTATTTTATGCTCGAAGAGCCGTTAAACCTTATTAATAACGAAATACTTGACACGGAAATCACGGTTTCAGAAATATCTAAATGTATTGACCTGCTGAATAATGGAAAGACCCCTAGTCCAACCGACAAAATATTAAACGAATACATAAAGTGTACAAAAGATATGCTCATAAACGTGTACTGGAGATTGTTTAATGCTGTTTTTAATACAGGATATATTCCTAGCAGCTGGCTAGAAGGTTATATTATTCCTATTTACAAAAATAAAGGAGATGTCAAAGAACCAAATAATTACAGGCCAATTACCATCCTTAGTTGCCTGGGCAAGTTATTTACAGCAGTTATCAACCAAAGACTTACAACATTTCTCGAAACTAACAACCTTTTAAATGAAAATCAAGCTGGTTTTAGAAAACACTATAGCTGCGCAGATCATATTTTCACTCTATATTCGCTTATTGAGATTCTTAAGAAAAAGAAACAAAAACTCTTTTGTGCTTTCATCGACTTTAGCCAAGCTTTTGATAAAGTCTGGAGACTCGGGTTATGGCAGAAACTCCTGAAGATAACTGATGGAAAATTGTTTACTCTAATTTTTAATATGTACAAGAATATTAAGTCATGCGTAATGTACGGAGGGGTATTGTCTGATTTCTTCAGCTCAGATATAGGTGTAAGACAGGGTGAGAACTTATCACCTGTACTATTTTCCATCTTCTTAAATGACTTACAGAATCACCTGGAAGCAAATAATATTAATGGAATACAACTAAAAGACGATGCAACTGCAACTGTCTGGCTTAAACTTTTGACATTATTGTACGCCGATGATACCATTATTGTCTCAGACAATGCTGCTGATTTTCAGAGAGGTCTCAATAGTTTCTATAATTACTGCATGGAATGGAAATTGAAAGTTAATACTAATAAAACTAAAGTCATTGTATTTGGATCGAGAAATAATGCTAACTATAACTTCATACTTGGCAGCGACTCCATTGAACTCACAAATAAATATCAATATCTAGGAGTCTTTTTCTCTAGTAATGGCTCATTTCTTCAAGCTCGCAAACATGTAGTCGCACAAGCTAAAAAAGCAATGTATCTCCTTTTCACTAAAGTAAATAACGCTGATCTCACAGTTGACCTTGTTCTAAAACTATTTGATCATACTGTAGTCCCAGTTCTTACTTATGGATCCGAAATATTTGGATTTGAAAATGTTGAAATTATCGAAAAAGTACACAAAGAATTCTTACGTAAAATAACTGGGGCCAGGAAAAGTACCCCTTCGTATATGTTATATGGTGAACTAGGTCGATATCCACTACACATTATAATAAAAACCAAAATGGTATCATTTTGGAATCGTTTAATTACTGGTAGAGAACAGAAACTATCATTAAATATATACAAATACATGCTTAACCAAAACATTGAATGTAAATGGTTAAATAAAATTAAAGAAATCCTAGATTTGACTGGAAAATCTAACATCTGGAATGATCAACCTTTCTATAACACAAAATATATCCACAAACATATAAAACAAATATTAATTGACCAGTTCAAACAAGAATGGTCCGCAGAACTTGATAAATCAAATAAAGGACACATTTATAAAAGCTTTAAAAACGAACTTAAGCTAGAAGATTATTTTAAAATCCTTAACAAATCAGAAAGCACTTCTTTATTTAAATTCAGAACTGCTAACCATCGCTTACCAATAGAGACTGGAAGGTATGATGGCACCTTAATCGAAGATAGAAAATGCCAGATCTGTAACAACGGTGATATAGGTTCAGAGAAGCATTATTTACTCACCTGTTCATATATCAGTGAATCGAGAAAAAGACTTCTAAACAAACAAGAATTCCAAAATAACAATTTTCTTCTCAGACGCTTCTTAACTCTTACATCGGATGTTAAATTGAGAAAAGTGAGTCAATTCGTCAATATCATAATGCGCCATTTCTAACTCAATCGTTAGTATTATATACTTTACCTAGTAGTCTCTGAATGTACACACCTATGCCACCTAGCTGTATATACACAAATCAGTTTCACTGTTTTTAATAATAGTCTTACCTATACGAATGCAACTATAATAAGTTTATTACCGCAAGCATTGGAATTTTATCCCGTGTTTAGATTACTTACTCACTGTATGTAAACTCTCGTCAAACTGAATGGTTATCCGATATCCGAACTATGTATATATTGTCTAATTGTAGTCAGTTATTCTTCCCGAACTTGTTGTCTTTAACCCTTTCCCTCATAAAGTGCTTTTTCGCGCAATTACAATCAGGATAGACCCGGAGCAGACATAGTCTGTTCTGGGTCTGTCCTAATTGCTTACGAAATAATAATTATACTGATTGTACAGTCTCTATCAATACCGGATACTCGTGCGCACACGCCGTCATGTGACATCAATCAGTAAATATCCATTGTGCCTTTTTTACCTTCATTCCTATTGAACAGGGAAAGGGTTAAACATTTACATTTTAGCTGTTTTTAACTGTATAACACACTTTATTCTTTCGCTGCCCAATTTGTTATATATAAATCAGTCGTCTGCTACAATTTTCATTTGTTCACATACTAACAACCAGTCTGGATCCTGGTGAATGCCGAGTTGCACGCGTCTCCTCTGGATCGAAACTGTTCGCATGGAGAATCACAGATGCTAACTCTCTCGCTGCCATATACGAACCCATGGTAACAGTTGCAAACAGTTTGCGTCCAGACAGAATGTCGGCTGCCTCGTCGTCTTATCAGGATCCAGACTGCCAGAATACTTACCTTATTTGGCAGCGAAATGTGGAGTCACCTTTCAATGAATATCTTGGCTTTCCCCCTATTTCGATTTCTCTATTTCCCCCCTTACTTAGATGCTTTCTTTCTTTTCTATCTTTCTTTCTTCTTTTCTTTCGTTCTTTCGTCCAGTGTTTAACCAAATACATGTATATCTAGTAGTTTATGTCTCCAACCATCCTTAACCTTATTAATAACATTATTAATTATCATGATTGTATTTTGTCATAGTGTATGATTATCGTGTGTATTGCATTTCCTCTTGTTGCACTTCGGTGCCTGAGATGTAATAAAGTTCAGTTCAGTTCAGTTCAGTTCAGTTTAAGGGAAAAAATAATTAGCTAGTTCAAAGCGAAAGAAACTAATTAGCAAGTTCAAGGAGACAAACTAATTGGTTAGATCAAAGGAGACATGACTTAATAACTAGTTCAAGTAGAAAACAATTTTAAACAAAAGAGTTTGATAGTTCAAAAGGAAATATCACAATCAGCTTTAATGATATTGTAGCGATCCGGGGAGAAATTCTGGTCACATGTTTACATGCAAAACTAACATATTTGTAACTGTACTATCTGTCATATAATTATTGCGTACATGGAAGTATCCTTCAGAGATGCCTAATTAATATACTTCAGTACCTTGATCATAAGTAGTCCGTATTCAGCCTCCAGATCGGTCATTTACATGCTTATTTTCCATCTCTTTCTGTTTCACCATCTACAGAGATGCTACAACTTCCTGTCCATACACTAATATCCGGTCCCTTATGAATTGATCCCGGTATCACCATATAGTGTGAATATTTGGTAATCTGATCTTATTAATGTTTTTACTTGAAAGGTTCGTATAAAGCCTTAATCCGCGACTGTTTAACACTTGTCGACATTTATCTATCAACGCCGCCATTCTGTACTTTTGGATCTTTGGTGAGCTTCGGATGTCTTCGTTATCGGTGAGTAAGTATTATTAGCTAATCATATCACGTCATTTTGGACGATAGTCCGGACGAATATAGTTCATTGGTTCTGGTTCTTCTAACGTCCACTTCAACCAATGAAAGTTCTTAGAACTGGACCGTTCGTCCAGTGAAGTCTATAAATACAAGTCAGAGTTCTAGGCGCGCTGAATTTGATTCCGGTCGCGTATGCACCAGTCGTCTAGAGCAAACCTCGCTTTGAATTATCTACTAATACTTTTAACAGCTATTCTATAGTACTATTATAAATCACTCATCACTACTGTAGTAATACTTATATAGATCCTACTGTGTTATATCTATTTAGTCTACTAGAATCTACGCTAGATATTTGAGAGAATGAAGTAAGTTCTTATCAACGGATTCGACGCCATCTTTAGTTGCTTTCTAAGGGTATAGCTCCGTGGTGACAACCGCTTGTAATTGTAGCCGCATTAAATTGGGTGTCCGGGTAAGGGTTCACGATTAAATACCTGATTCGCTGGACTGTGTTTTCAGAGTATTTCTAGATATTAGAGAGAGAGATTTTTATAGAGTATTTTAGATTTGTACCTGGACGCAGGTACTGTTGGGGTGCGCCGGGAACCCCCGTTATTTGGGAATATCTACGGGATATTGCCCTGGAGTCCGCCTGGGCCCTGCAAGTAGCAGATACTGCACGGGACCAAGGGTGCTTCAAGCAAATCAGTTGCATTCTTCACCCAAGTGTAAGCTGTGTGCAGCAGTAACGGTTGTTGAGACAGCGAATCTCGTCTTTAAAGGTATAACGTCACCACTGATCTAGACCCGAAATCTAACTCATATTTCTAGCTCCCTCCTTCTTAACCTCTATCCTCTATTAAGTTTAACCACGCTACTTATCGCTTTGCTATCGGACCAAAACATATAGATTAAAGGCATACTTCCATGTTCGTGAATTGTGAGAGTGCGTGCGCGTAAGTTGTCCCTCGTCAGTATAGAAGTGAATAAATGGTATAAATGTAGAACTGGCCCATGTAATCTTTTAATTGCCTAATTGTGTTATATAGAGTTTAAGTGATACGCTCGGCGGATCTGGAAGGTGAGCCAGATCGAATCAGAGTAGGGTTTTAAGGTAGACCCGTAACGCGTGGACGTTACATTTGGTGGCAGCGGTGCAGATTTTTCTCAATTAAAATTTGAGAAAATTTATTCCTAAAACTGTTGAAGGAAGACTCACGAGAATTTTTAGAAGTAATATGTAGCTGCAATTACTTTATCGAACTAAGGCGCCCGTTCTTTAAATTATATTGCACCTACAAATCAAGGCTAGATCTTTAAGTAAGCTCTGAAATTATTGTAGGCTAGCTACGTAGTTAGGATCGAGAAAAGCACGTGCTCTCACATTAACTTGGAGTGGCCTTACAGTTTAATTTTCTGTCTATCCCTTCGTAATCGTATTAGATCTACTGGTGCATAGTAATCAGAAAACATTTTGTAATTTTCGCTGTGTGTGCATGCGTGTTGTTTATTTTCATCCTACATAAAAATGGCTTCAAATAGTTTGAACCATGATAATGATACTACCGCAGAAGAGTGTCCCTCCGATGGGGAAGGTCGTAACAGCAGTACTGTAGCGACCGGAACCACTTTCCCGTCCTTCCCCGCGGAATCGTATTGCACTCTTGATGCAACCCCGAGTGGCCAAGTCCAGTTCCGTATTCCCTCATTTTCTAGAGTTAATACTCAAACTCAATTAGATGACACAGAATTCGCGCGTGAGCGAATAGGTCAGAATTTAGAACATGACGAACGTACAGTTAATTCAACGGAATTGCTTGCTGTAATCCAGTCTTTAAGGGCTGAGAATATGAAACTTAAATCAAATCTGCAAGACGTTGGTCTATACAGTTTGCAGAATAGGAATCAGAATAGAGCGACAGAGTCGTGCTCGCTCAGTCGTAGCGATATTCATAATGATAGAATGAATGATTTTCAACCCAGACTTGCACGTGCGCGTTCTCATTCCCCGACCACGTTTTTGGATCGTAATACATTTTCACGTGCAAACGATAGAAGTCGTGATCGAATGGCAGATACGTACCATGATGCCGACAATTCTCACAATTTCACTTGTGCAGAAAGGCCTGTCAAAACTAATTTTTGTAAAGTTGCATCGTTCGATGGATCCGAGGATATAGATGATTATTTAGTGCAATTCGAAATTGCCGCCGCCGAAAACCGATGGAGTCGTCAAAGCATGGCCAGGCAACTTAGCACTAGACTCCGTGGTCCGGCAACTTCAATTTTAACTGACATGTCCCATGTGTCTCGCAGTGACTATAATGCTATTGTTGAAAAACTTAGGGCTAGATTTCAACCAGGTGAACAATGTGCGTTGTCTAGGGAAAAGCTAAGACAAAGACTGCGAAAACAAAATGAAAGCCTGGTTGAATTAGGTGAAGAGATTAAACGATTATCTCGGAAGGCATATCCCCGTGTCCCGGGCGACGTAAGAGACGAATTGGCAGTAAATCACTTCTTAGATTCTGTCAATGATTCATCATTGCGCGCATTCATCGAAATACGTGATCCAAAAACTGTAGATGAAGCAGTGCGCGCTGGACTTAAGAGTGAGAAAACTTTGAGCTCGGGTAGTAAGCAAAATAAATTTGCGCTGCGTATGCAATGTGAGAACGATTTTTACGATGATTCTTCCATGCAGCGCAAAATTCTTGAACAAGATCAAAAACTTGATCAGATAATGGGCACACTTCGAGACATTAAAGGTGTGGGGTCTACACAGAGTAGGTCTCACACCAGAAATGACCCGAATGTTTTCAGGCCTCACACAATTACTGATTCAAATAGGTCTCACACAAGAACTGACTCAAATACTTTTAGGTCTCACAACGGTAATAATTCAAATAGGCATCACACCAGTAATACAGACTCACTACCCCGTAGTCCCCAAAGGTCTCACACAAGTACTCAGATGTACTATCCAAATTCTAACTTTACAGGCAATAAAATTTGTTGGAACTGTAATGAAAGGGGTCATGTAGCTAAAGATTGTAGGTTCCAAAATTACCAGCCACATGGTGGATCCTCCCACAGATACAGAGGTAACAGCCACCATTTCTCTGGTAATGGAAATTTTGCCCAGAGTTTTAAAAGTCATAATCCTAACACTTACAAGTACCAGGGAAACTAGAAGTAGCTGAGACAGAGGGTCATGTTTCAGCTAGACAAAAATCAACTACTAGACCCAATGACAATTTTGATGATGCACTCAGTAGCCCACCTGGTCATACCAAAGGTGATGGCATGTTTATAGATGTAGAGATATGTGGAATTGAAACTCATGCATTACTTGACTCAGGCAGTACAATAACTGTTATAAAACCTGAAATATTTGACAAAATAGACTCATCTTCTAGGCCACCAGTTAAATCTGGTACAGGAAATTTAAGAATGGCAAATGGACAGCAGTCTCAATCTGTTGGCCGATCAACTTTGCCAATTAAAATTTTGGCAGCAGGTGATTTGACTTTCACTCATGATGTAGTAATTGCTAATATTGAGGTTCCTGTAATATTAGGCAAAGATTTCATGAAGACAAATCATTTTCATTTGAACTTAGGAGAAGACATTGTTGAAGTAGGTGAGTTTTCAATAAAATGCAAATTAGAGAAGGATTTCAATTCGGTCTTCCGTATTGTATTTGATTCAAAAGTAGTTATTCATCCACAAACTGAAATGATTGTAAGAGCAAATGTTTGTCGGAGTAAAACCGAAACTGGTGATATTGTAACATCAGCAGTTATTGATAATATGTCTGACTCACTGCTCAAGAAGGGCATTTTAGTTGCAAAAACTTTAATCAATCCGGCAAATGACAAAGTACCACTAAGACTGATGAATTTGTCAGAAGAAATTCAAACAGTGTATCCCCAAACTACAGCTGCCTTTGCAGCCCCTGTAGAGTCTATTAGTCCTGTACAAAATGTAAAAACAGAAAATGAAGTTGAGAATAAAGATCAATTGTTATTGAGAAATATTGATCAAAGTTCTGGCAATCTTTTAGCATTATTGCCTGAACATTTGCATCAACTATGGGAAAATAACACATCAGGTTTGAATGAAGAGCAAAAAGTCATGTTCTTCAATCTGCTGATCAAACATCAAAATGTGTTTGCAAAATCAAAATATGATTTGGGTAAAACAGATATTGTTAAGCATAAGATAGACACTGGTAGCTGCAAACCAATCAAACAACCCATGAGGCGTCTGCCCCTGAACAAACGTGAAACTGCTGATAGGGAAATAAAAACCATGTTAGAACAAGACATCATTGAACCCTCTACTAGCCCGTGGGCCAGTCCAATTGTTTTAGTAACAAAAAAAGATGGCTCTCCTCGTTTTTGTGTTGATTATAGGGCTATAAATGTTGCTACTATTAAAGATTCATACCCATTACCAAATATAAATGACTGCTTTGATTCACTAGGAGGTGGAACAAAATGGTTCTCCACTATTGACCTGCAAAGTGGGTATTGGCAGGTTGCCATGGATCCAAATGATGCAGAGAAAACCGCCTTTACATGTCCCTCCGGGCTTTTCCAGTTCAAGGTCCTCCCATTCGGCGTCTGCAATGGGCCCCCCACCTTTGAACGCCTCATGGAACACATTTTGTCTGGTTTGCAATGGACCACATGTTTGCTTTACCTTGATGACATTATATGTTTCTCAAAAACCTTTGAAGAACACTTAGAGCGGTTAGATCCAATTCTTTCAAGACTTAGTCATGCAGGTTTAAAGATTTCAACAAAGAAATGTCATTTCTTTCAAACTAAGGTCAACTTTCTAGGGCATGTAGTATCTGAAGAAGGTGTGTCCACAGATCCAGAGAAAATTTCAGCTGTTAAGAATTGGTCTGTTCCAAAAACTGTTAAGCAGCTCAAAAGTTTCTTAGGGTTTTGCTCCTATTATAGGCGCTTTGTACCATCATTTGCAGACATTGCCAGACCTTTGTACAGACTTTGTGATAAAATTACAAAACAAATTTCAGATTGGAACCAAGAGTGTCAAGAATCATTTGATAGGTTAAAACATTTGCTAACAAGTTCACCTATACTAAGCTATCCAATTATAGGGGAACCATACATTCTTGACACAGATGCTTCCTCATGTGCTGTTGGTAGTGTGCTTTCCCAAATTCAAGATGGCAAAGAGAGAGTAATTGCATATTTCAGCAAAGCCTTGCAAAAGCCAGAAACAAATTATTGCATTACTAGGCGTGAACTTTTAGCCATCATTCTGAGTGTTAAACACTTTCATAATTACTTGTTTGGTACAAAGGTTTTGATTAGAACTGACCATGGAGCTTTGTCATGGCTTATAAAGTTCAAACACCCTGAGGCACAACTAGCCCGATGGCTAGAAACACTATCAAATTATGATTTTGAAATTCAGTTTAGACCTGGGAGGTTGAACAGTAATGCTGACGGTTTGTCTAGGCTGCCCTGTGATAACTGTGCTTTTTGTCAAAAGAAACAAAATTTTGAAGATGCTCAAAATGCAAAGAAGGGGGAGACAATTTCTTTCATTCGGAAAATGAAATTAAGGTCAGATTCTGAATCAGTAGATGATGGTAGTACAGAAGATTCTAATCTTGCATTACAATGGGTTCAGTCAAAATCCAGGGAGGAATTGAAGGATGCACAGAACAATGATCCTTCAATAAAACCTGTTTTAGACTGGTTAGAACATAAAGCATTAAGGCCCACCTGGAGAGACATTTCTCATTTAGGGTCGTCAAGCAAATACTATTTTGCACAATGGGATAGATTAAAATTGCAAGATGGCATTCTTTACCGGCAATATCATGACCATGATGGTTCTGTCAGAATTCAATTAGTTTTACCAGCCATTTGGAGAGCTGAGGTCATGACTTCATTTCATAATGATATCTGTGCTGGTCATCTTGGCATTACCAAGACAATATCTAGGGTCAGAAGTAGATTCTATTGGGTAGGCTTTAAGGAAGATATAACTAATCATTGTAATCAGTGTTATGCATGCCAAGCTCGGAAAATGCCGCCTCAAACCTCTAGGGCTGAAATGAAAACTTATCATGTAGGTATACCTATGGAAAGAGTAGCTATTGACATCCTGGGTCCGTTACCTCAAACTAAACAAGGGAACAAGTATATTCTTGTAATAACTGATTACTTTACCAGATGGACCGAAGCTGTACCCCTACCCTCAGTGACTGCAGAATCAGTAGCTAGTAAATTTATTGACAATATAGTTACAAGATTTGGCATTCCAAGAGAAATACATACAGATCAAGGGAGACAATTTGAGTCTCAGCTATTTCAGTCTCTATGTCAGTACCTTAACATTCAAAAGACTAGAACAACACCTTTTCATCCTCAAAGTGATGGAGCTGTAGAACGTTTTAACAGGACTCTTGAGGACATGTTAAGTAAATATATCTCTCCATCACAGAAAGATTGGGATGAATTACTTCCCTTGCTGTTAATGGCTTACCGTTCTTCAGAGCATGATAGTACTGGAATGACTCCAAATATGCTTATGTTTGGCCGTGAAGTAAACTTACCCGCAGACTTGCTGTACCCACCCCCACCAGATCAGAATGCAAAACCTATTTACCAGTATATAGACCAGTTTCATGATAAATTGTGCAAAGTTCATGACATTGCACGAGAAAAGATGCTAAAGGCCAGTGAAAAGCAAAAATTCTACTATGATCACAATAGTAAGAAACCATCTTATGAAGTAGGTGATCTCGTCTGGTTAAGAACATTTAGAAAGACTGTAGGAAAGTCCCCTAAATTACAATTCAGATGGGAGGGCCCCTACAAAGTCATTGAAAAGTTGTCAGATGTTACAGTAAAGATTCAGAAAAATGCAAAGACTACCATGAAAGTGGTACATGTAAATAAACTGAAACATTTTAAAGGAAAGTAACCTTTATGATTCAGTAAAGTTTTCAGTAAATGTGACAAAACAAAACTGTATATTGTTATTATTAAGAATTCACAGTCTTAATTTACTGTGAATGCAAAAGAAAAAAAACTTTAAAAAAAAAAAAAAAACTGCCTTGTGTAAAAGATTTTGCACAATCTTGAATAGAATAAACTAACATATTCTTATATGATTAAATGAGTACCAATTTAATGTTAGTTATGACAGTAATGATTAAATGTCTATTTGTAAGTGCGAAAGTTTAAAACAAACATCCCCCCCCCATAAAACAAACTTTCATGTCAATATTTTGATATCATACCTATTAATAATAGGGAATAATTATTTAATTACTGAGATGGTTTGCATTTCCTAATGTAAAAGGAGCCTTTAATGCCTAAAGGATTAAGAGTCCCTGCATTGTTTATCTAAAACTGTAACAAGCAGTTATACTTATAACCTTAAAACACAGTCTGATATACTGGGCATATATCAACTTTCAATAATATAAGTGCACAAACCTAATGGATTCAGTATTGTAATAGATAAATTAAAGTATCTATACATTCTATTCGTGTCAGCATAGTCTGCAGGAATACCTGAATCATTCATTTGAATGCTTCAATGAATTACATTCATTGAACACGTCTGTATTGTTTGCATTTTTTCATTTCAGCAGCCAATTCAGAACCGTGGTCCCAATTGCCCCATACCGGCTGACTGCCCCCTACCCCGTGACTAGGTTCGGGGCACCTAACAATAGCCTGCCACCACCACAACCTGCTGGTATGGGGCCAGTGTTCCAATGTTGGAAGTGCCCTAAAACCAGTAGTAGTATGGCCTCCCTACGGAGACATTTTAGGGATGCGCATGGTCCAAGAGTGAGTTGTGACTTTTGTGAATTCTCGGTGGCAAGATCTAGGAAGGGGGAGTTGGACTCTCACATCAGGAAGCAACATTCATTCCCCACCCCTATCAAATGTGCCACACCAGGCCCCCTGGAAGACATTTTCGGCAAAGATTATTTTTCTGATATTATTGACAGTGAAGTAAATGTATCCACCTTTGAAACAGTCCAAACCCCAGTGCCATCAAAACAGAAACCCAATACGGAAGACAGCTTAGAAACCCGGAAGGTCAATGTACTAACAGAACCAGTAATTGACCTTCCGGAGATTGACAAGGAATTGGACTATATAGATGACATCCTCCTTGAGGAGACAACCACTCCAGCATTAACCCTGCCAGCCCCTACGAATAGTCCCCGAGTTGATACCACCCCAGAATTGACCCCACCAGCCCCTATGACCAACCCTCGAGAGAAGGAAAATGACAAACTCGCAAACGATCCCAACTACTTCTTTCTTGGTGCCCCCAGCTGCTACGAGCCTGGACCCATTCCGGACATTATTAATCAGGCTAGAGAGCGGGCTCGTAGCGCTGGGGTGAAGGACAGACAGGTAAAATTCATCCCACATAATTTACTGTGTATCCAGAAAGTTGAAAAGGTGCAATTGGACACTGGTGAGAGATATGAACTATCCAGTTTCTGGATTGAGAAGCCAGATTGTAAGAAGTGTTGAAATATTAATGTGATTGTACCTGTATTGTCTATGGTAAGTGTGTGTGTGAGAAAGGGTTGATGAAAGTGAATTTTAAATAATAATTTGATTGTGTATTCTGATATTGACAAATTTACATTTAATACAACACTTACAAAATTTAATCAGTATTGTCACATTTATCATGATCAGAAGTCAAGAAATATTCATGACAAATGATCATGATATTTGGAGGTTTCATATTTCATAACTGTTAACTGAGAGTACATTTGATATTAGATTCATCTTAATAATTAAATTTAGGCAAATACTATAGAATGTTCCTGATTAAGTTTTGTATTTCAATGTCATTGTAGATATGTGAATTTATTAAATTTATGTCCTTAGATTCCATGTTAAATAGAGTAGATAGAGTAGATACATTGAGTGTATGCATTTCTTATATATACACTAGATGTATGCCTCTATTTATTTTTCATTAGGCATTGAATTTGATTTATTTCATAAATGTGTTCATTACAAAGTTTCTATGCAAACAGACAGTAAACTTCTTTAGTGATATTGTCTTTGTATCAGTTGGTAAAAGCATGGATACATAGAATGTACAAGAATTTACTTCTTTATGCATTATATGTATGCTGTCTATTACTTGTGACATAGGTGAATATTTACTGTCATTCCATGTATAGGTGTTACTTTTCATACTTAAGTTAAAAGATATTCTTGTTCAAAGTTAAAATGTTATTATAAGTTACAGTAATTGTTCTGAGAATGTGCATACATTATGTGTATGAACACATACTTATTAATACACTCGGTGTATGCAGTATATCAATTTCCATTAATTATTACCATAATTAGTGCATAAAACAGGTATGGTGACTTATAAAATTATCAGTCTTTGAGATGTTTTTCTCAATGTCAGTTAAAATCAGTCAGACAAATATATACAGTAAAATGTAAGAACAAGACTTTGTTCCAGCATATTATGTATGTAGTTGTTAACTTTCTAATAACTGATTCCATGATTATTGATTGTATACTACCTATTATTTGTACAATGAGTGTCCCTGAAAGTTACTTTTTCTAAGTAATTTGTATAATTTGATACCTTTCAAAATCATTAGGAAGACAGATTGCATGCATTATATGTATCAGACTTATTTAGTCTGAGCATTAAGTGTACATGTATGTCTTTTATCAATTATCACTAATTGTTAATAGTAAGTTAATTGGCCTGTTATATTGACCGAGTTGAATTTCTCCCATAGTCTTTGCTACTTTTCTCAAAAACATTATAATGATTTTTGTTCATATGGCGCATACATTATACGTATAGGAATTATTTTTAATGCAAAAGTGTATGCCCCTATGATAGTCCAGTAGTTCGGGACGAACTTTTTTGAAGACGGGGGGATGTGTAGCGATCGGGGGAGAAATTCTGGTCACATGTTTACATGCAAAACTAACATATTTGTAACTGTACTATCTGTCATATAATTATTGCGTACATGGAAGTATCCTTCAGAGATGCCTAATTAATATACTTCAGTACCTTGATCATAAGTAGTCCGTATTCAGCCTCCAGATCGGTCATTTACATGCTTATTTTCCATCTCTTTCTGTTTCACCATCTACAGAGATGCTACAACTTCCTGTCCATACACTAATATCCGGTCCCTTATGAATTGATCCCGGTATCACCATATAGTGTGAATATTTGGTAATCTGATCTTATTAATGTTTTTACTTGAAAGGTTCGTATAAAGCCTTAATCCGCGACTGTTTAACACTTGTCGACATTTATCTATCAACGCCGCCATTCTGTACTTTTGGATCTTTGGTGAGCTTCGGATGTCTTCGTTATCGGTGAGTAAGTATTATTAGCTAATCATATCACGTCATTTTGGACGATAGTCCGGACGAATATAGTTCATTGGTTCTGGTTCTTCTAACGTCCACTTCAACCAATGAAAGTTCTTAGAACTGGACCGTTCGTCCAGTGAAGTCTATAAATACAAGTCAGAGTTCTAGGCGCGCTGAATTTGATTCCGGTCGCGTATGCACCAGTCGTCTAGAGCAAACCTCGCTTTGAATTATCTACTAATACTTTTAACAGCTATTCTATAGTACTATTATAAATCACTCATCACTACTGTAGTAATACTTATATAGATCCTACTGTGTTATATCTATTTAGTCTACTAGAATCTACGCTAGATATTTGAGAGAATGAAGTAAGTTCTTATCAACGGATTCGACGCCATCTTTAGTTGCTTTCTAAGGGTATAGCTCCGTGGTGACAACCGCTTGTAATTGTAGCCGCATTAAATTGGGTGTCCGGGTAAGGGTTCACGATTAAATACCTGATTCGCTGGACTGTGTTTTCAGAGTATTTCTAGATATTAGAGAGAGAGATTTTTATAGAGTATTTTAGATTTGTACCTGGACGCAGGTACTGTTGGGGTGCGCCGGGAACCCCCGTTATTTGGGAATATCTACGGGATATTGCCCTGGAGTCCGCCTGGGCCCTGCAAGTAGCAGATACTGCACGGGACCAAGGGTGCTTCAAGCAAATCAGTTGCATTCTTCACCCAAGTGTAAGCTGTGTGCAGCAGTAACGGTTGTTGAGACAGCGAATCTCGTCTTTAAAGGTATAACGTCACCACTGATCTAGACCCGAAATCTAACTCATATTTCTAGCTCCCTCCTTCTTAACCTCTATCCTCTATTAAGTTTAACCACGCTACTTATCGCTTTGCTATCGGACCAAAACATATAGATTAAAGGCATACTTCCATGTTCGTGAATTGTGAGAGTGCGTGCGCGTAAGTTGTCCCTCGTCAGTATAGAAGTGAATAAATGGTATAAATGTAGAACTGGCCCATGTAATCTTTTAATTGCCTAATTGTGTTATATAGAGTTTAAGTGATACGCTCGGCGGATCTGGAAGGTGAGCCAGATCGAATCAGAGTAGGGTTTTAAGGTAGACCCGTAACGCGTGGACGTTACAATATGTAGACAATTCTGTATTGTTATCAACACAATTCACATTGGCAATTAAAACTCTGTGTATACATTATTTGTTTTAATTTCCACGCAAACTGTTTAATATTCTTTTAATAAACTATTCCATCGTTTTTAAAAGTTAGTTCTATTCGGTTCAGCTAACTCATGATCTTTTAAAACTAAATAATTACTTGATTGAAAAATGATTGTCTTACAGTAGAACATGTCTTAAGCTGCCATCAAACAGGTCTAATTATGAGTCTGTCAGATAGGTGGTAGCTTAATGCAAGTAAAAAGTAATGTGATATTTTTGCCCCGGAAGCAGACACGACTCTATTTGCAAAATGTGTTAAAATGTGTCGCCTCTATCCAGTAAAGGGATAATAAATAAAGTCTAATCTGAGTCTACTCTGTTTTCAAATGTGTGTCTATCAAGGAAAATGTTAATGATCGTTCATGAAAGTTGCTACATGTATTTTGAAATTCAGTTAAAAGACATATTATTCTGAGTCGGATTTGATCATTTCACTTGCGTCCGTTGTTCTACTAATTGAGCTAACACGGGATCCAACTATTCTTAAAATTTTATTCGCCATGATTTTGTCTTCCCGGGTCTGTACTATTTGCCATTCATTATCCTCTAGTCAAATTTAATCTATTTGTATTCCAATTTTCACTACCTTCTGAATATTCATGAGCAATTGAAATGTGGAAGGCTGAACATTGTACATAGCAATTTCAGAAACAAAAGAAACGGCTATCAAATTCCATAAGCAAACAGAGCAGACCCTTGTCAGATATATTTATATTTATTTAAGTCTCATCCAGGTACATACACAAATAGTAACGAGCATAAAACGTCAAGCAATATAGCATCCATTCTTTAAAGAATTATAAGAGACTATACGTCAATATATCACAAATCATTGCACTAAATACCACATATTTACAGAAATTAAAACCATGTGAGTTAAAACCATGTGAGTGTAACTAATCTCACGTTAAGAACTGCAATGTAACCATTTCGTTAAAACCTGGTTTGGGAAAAGTACACAAAACGTGTTAAATGTCTTAAAGGCACCATGACGAACTTTGATCAGATCAAAGATAAACTGATTAGCTAAAAACACATGGAATAGAGCTAAGCATGTAAAACAAGAATATGAATAGAGGACATTATTTACATAAAACAGCATTGAGCATCGGGATAGACCTCTCTATCTATTTACAGACAGCATTTTCTCCTATTGAGAATCTTAAAACAGGTTTGGCACATTCTCTGATTGGATCTTTACGGGTAAAAAGAAACCTTAACCTAGCAATATCTTCTAAAACAGGAAAATTGTGATCTGACTGTTCTGCTCTATGAAAGAGACTATCACATACATCATCAGAATCAGAATTATAATGGACAGTGAAGAATAACATGAATCTCGGATCTAACCTCCTCACAAAATGAGCCTTTCCTATCCACAAGAGGCAATTTTCGTATCTGCCCGTTTCTGTTCTGATGATTGCAACACCACATCTACAAAATGCAGATCGATGTCTAGGTGGTAGAATGATCTTGCAGTACTTTTCAACTGTATTTCGTCTTTAAATAGGCAATATGCTCTTAATTTGTGTCCACCTCATTCAGATGGGGTTATTTATATTATTTTTCCATTGTTCACCATATTCAGTCATCAAATAGGAGTCATCTGATCTGGGTCTTCTCTGTTTGCAGATGCGTGAAAACACGTTTATATGAAGGAAAGGGTTAACTCTTCGCTTGCTATTTACGTCAATACACATACCTGTAAATAGTGAAGACCCAGATGAGACAGCTCCTTCAGGAGCTGTCTCATCAGGGTCTGCACTATTTACAAATTGATTGTGCAACCAGTGCACTCCACAGCAGTGGTTGCACAGCGAAATACTTGTACACAGTGAAGATATATGTAATTATACAACAGGGCATGGGTAAAGAAGGAGAAATGTATTTTTAAAATTCAACAAGGAAAGGATTACTATTTACTCTTTAGTTACATAGTTACATACTAATGGACTATTCCATTCTGAAAATTGATGAGTTTAATTATCCTACGTGTTTTAACCCTTATCCCGATCGGAATTAAATGGGGTTTTTAAAACAGATCGGGGGTTAGCAGGTATATCAGAATCCGGGATGGATTGATTCTTTATTTGAATAATCATTTAACCATGCCTTCCATATAAACGTGTATTCACGCATAATTTGCAAACAGAGTAGACCCAGATCAGACGGCTCCTATCAGGGTTTGCTCTGTTTGCTAATTGAATTTGATAGATCCGTTTCTTTACTTTTAAAATGGCTACAATGTTCCACCTTCCGTATTTCAGTACAACTATTTTGTCCATGATTATTCAGTAGGTATCGAAATTTGGACTGAATACAGAGTAGGGAAAGAGTTAAGAAGTAATGACATGCTGAATATTTTAATGTTCTTATAGCATATGAACACGTACAAGGGGGTGTGGGGGTGGGTGGCCGTGGCAGAAACTGTAGAATCATACATATATCATAAGCAAACAGATTATATCCTGATTAGAGGGCTCCTACAGGAGCCGTATGCAATGGGTCTACTCTGTTTGCATAGGCGTATTAATGGGTTTAGTCATCACACGCCCTTAACCCATTCCCCCATATTGACGACTTTTGACGACTCTGTAAAAGTCACTTTGTGAAACCATTGTGATAAATAAAGCATTTGCTCCTATAGGAGCAAATGCTCTATTTATCACAATGGTTTCAAACTACAAAATTTTAAAAGTTTCCCTTTCTCTAGTTTATGCTCCTTTTTGGTAGATTTATTGAAAGAGGTTGTATCTAAAAATAGCCTATGAGGTAATGGGTTAAACTTTCATAATAAGGCCACTTTTAGAGGTCACCCTAGATAGAGAGAGTTTACTGGAAATGTCTATAACTATATGTTTGCTAGCAAAATAGATGTAGTGGAGTTTGAAATAATTTTGCAATACAGTAAACCTTGTCTGAAGCGGTCATTCATTTATTGAACATAGTCCTGAGTCTTAAAAGCAGGTGGTTGCTTAAAGTTGGAGCTTTCTGCATTACTTTTGACCTGCATTAGGCTACCACTTGCCTTACATACCCATAATTAGACCCCTTTTAATGACCGCTTAAGACAAGTTCTACTGTACTTATATACTGGTATAAGCTCTGTAAAAGAAGCTCTATATGGAACTCCAAGTAAAATTCAAATATAACAGAAAAAATTAAATATCTAATAATTACATAATTGTAGTTATATGCTATATTTCAAACGCAGTTTTCATTAAATGTAGCGCTATTAGCAATTACTTAAAGTATTATTTATCCAAGTTTCTTTTGAATGTATGTATTTGTCTTATGATTACTTATATTCGCAAGGTGTGAAAACTCATTAGACAATTAGGCACGTGCAAGTCGGTGTTTAGAGGATGATTGTCCATCAATGAAAAGGACGGCTTGGTAGTGAAAGGGTTAAATTACTGATTTGATAATTGCATACCTTCTCCTTAATTATCACTTTATAAGTTTGATCCAATTAACGCATCTCTGGCCAAGCGTATTGGGCGTGACATAATTCATTATATGAGTAGTGGGCTAAATAGTATAAATAGCAAATAAAAATGCATACATTTATCAGTAAGCATAAAAGCATACTATATATCGTGTCAGTATATATCAACAAGTGCTAAATATTGTGTCTACATTGAAGGATTGGATTTTGATCAAAGGACAGGATGGACGGAAGAAGTAAGTATTTTTTCTAATTACTTAATCTCTAATAGTCGTAGCCCTCTTGGTTCTTCATTGTGAACATTCCGGCCTGCTGATTTGTAAACCTTTACTGCAGAGATTCATGGCCGAGTTCACCTTCATTATAAAATAAGTTATAATGTTGGATCATTAATAACATGTGGATACAGAAGAAACTGTCTTAAGCGATCATTCATTTATTGAACATTGTATTAATAAAAAGCATGTAGTTGATCCTATAGGAGCTTTCTACATTATTTTTGACCTGCATTAAGCTACCACATGCTTTACAGACTCATAATTAGGCTTTTATGGCCGCTTACGTACTTATGCCAAATAGTATCTGATCAGATCATCATTTTATAAGCAAACGGACAGTTGCTATGAGAGCTAGACTAAAAAAATGGAGTAACTGGCATGTCTGTATTAAAGGTTAATAACCAAACTTAATATTCCAACTGATACAATTTGGCATATGAATAGTTTTCTCTCAAGGGCAATTGTCAGAAAGATGCATCTGCGGCAATCTTCGTATCAGGGTTGAATACGTTTTTACAAATATTCAAATAATGACTAAAATGAAGGGGTTGTTACTCTAGCGCCAGTGTGTAAAGTACAGCTGAACTTCGATATCTCGAACTTCAAGAGACCATACAAATTAGCTCGAGATAACAGATTGGTGTTATCCGATTTCTAATCTGGACAAATTATCAAGTTCACAGCATTACTTTAGACCTGCATTAAGCTGTTTCTATATACCTGTATTCGTAGTAATGCATTTTATAGCAATTCTGTATTGCAAGTATTGGAAGGACTGAATGTTATCCCGATGTTCGAGTTCGAAGTTCAACTGTACACGCATTCGCTCACAAGGCTATAAATATGTATTTTATGCCGAATAATCTGTATGATATGTTATATATACATGTATTCTCTAATACGTCACATATTCTGACTTCTGGCTTTGCTAGTCTTAACCCATAAATACTCATTTCTACGCAATCGACAGAGCAGACCAAGATCAGACGGAACCGTCTGATCAGGGTCATAGGGGTCTGTACCGCTTCATGAGAGTCTATATATACTATATTAGTATATTATTATATAGTATATATAGACTCCCGTGAAGCGGTACATACCCCCAATGTTCTTTTTGCTTATGCTATATTATAAATACGGTTCTACAGTTTCAGCCATGGCCAATAATTCCCGTGTCCTTAACAAAGTAATTAATATTTCATGGCGTTATTATTCTTTAGTTGATTATTCATAGAGTAAAGATTCAATCCCTTATTTACATTCCCACTTTCGTTAGCCCTTTACCTGATGAATATTTATGGATGTTCAAGTCACGGCAGATACCTCAGAATCACATACAATTCAGGCCCGTACCCAGGTGGGTAACATTGGTGATCATACATCATGCTTTAAGTCTATACACTGAAATTCAGGTGTAAAAAGGAGCCGATTTCCTATATTATAACATAAAATTATATCTTGATAGAGTGATTCAGATAGCAGGAAATTGCACCATTCAGTGCGGCATACCAAAAAAAAAAAATCGACTACCGGGAGGGGTCACCCCTCCCATGCCCACCCCCAACTCGGCCCCCCAGCAAAAAAATTCTGGGTACGGCCCTGCAATTATATATATAGTACTCCATGTGCGGATCCGGACCCTGATCTGGATCTACTCTGATTGCAAAGGCGTGAAAGGGGCTGCTATTAAACAAGCAATGGGAATAGTAAATCATCATAATGGCTTGGCTTCGCGAACGAAGATCTAAGATGGTGTCCCACAATAACGGAAGTAAAGAAAAATTGAGTACTTTTTAGGCAGATGGTTGCTTAACTCATTCTCGCCTAGGCTAAACCTTTTTTAGTTAATCTACCGAAAAGGATCATGAACTAGAGAAAATGAAAAAGCTAGAATTTTGTGGTTTGAAACCATTGTGATAAATATAGGAGCAAATGCTCTATTTATCACAATGGTTTCTCAATGTGAATTTTATAGAGACGCAAAAATGCGTCACTAGGGGTAATGTGTTAATGCAAGTCGTACAGAAGCTCCCACGACTTTCGCCCTGCAAATTCTATTAGCAAACAGAGCACTGATCAGACGGTTCCTATAGGAGACGTCTGATCTGGTTCTACTTTGTTTACAAATGCGTAAAAACGCGTTTATATGAGGGAAAGGGTTAAAGACTATTTGATATTTGCATTATAAACTGTCCTAAGCGGCCATCCATTTATTGAACACAAGTCTCAAATAGTGGTTGCTAATACAGGCTGCAGGTGGTTGCTAATACAGACCAAAACACTCCTATTGGAGTTTTGCATTACATGTACTTTAGACCGGCATAAATCCACCACCTACCCTACAGACCAAGAATTCTTTTTGATGTCCGCTTAAACATTTCCCTGATATGAACGTGTTTTCACGCATTTACAAACAGAGTAGACCCAGATCAGACTGCTCATATAGGAACCGTCTGATTAGGGTCTGCTCTGTTTGCTTATGGAATTTAATTGACTTTTTTTTCATTACTTTCAAAAATGGCTACAGATCTTAGTGTTCCACCTTCCATATTTCATTTTATTCATGAATATTCAGTAGGTATTGAACTTTGAAATAAACAGGGAAAGGGTTAAGATTGTTCAGATAAGCGAGATTTTTTCTGAGGTTTTACCGTAATGGACAATTTATGAAAAAAGGTTATTTATCTCAGTTCCTTATTTTACCGAATGAATCAACAAAGTTGGTTTGCAGGCGGCAATTAGAAATTTGGCGCCGAAAGGGTTAAAACATAGATGCATATATGATATATGATGTAGTTCAAATGCTTAACGGGTTAGTATTTTTTTAATCATGCAAATTACAGTATATTATGTTTAGAAACTTACTTGCAGCTGAGTAAATGCAGCTGAGTTAAAACATAATATTTATTTATTTAAATACTCACTTTAAAAGAATCTCGCTCACGCTCACTGAGGATGGATCTGTCGGCTACATCTGGTTTGGTAGCAAAAACAACATAATTATGTTTTATGCAAAGTTCCGAGATGAGCCAATCACACCGAAATTAGTAGTCCAACCAGAAATCGTATACGCAGAAATTTTGTGTACGCAGACATTACAGTTAGGTGAACATTTTAAAAAAGTTTGTAACGACTGTCCGATTCCATTATAATTTTACAGAATTGTTCATTGGTTGACCATCGTAAAACCTTTTGGCGCCAAATTTTGGCGCCTTGAAAAGGCGGTATCTGACCTGGGGTTGCACTGTTTTCAATGGTGCCAACAGGCGACATTGGCGCCGAAAGAGTTAACCCATTCCTACATATACGGTTCCACACATTTTGCAAACCGTGGAATAGGAGCCGTGTACTCCTATAGGAGCCGTCTGATCAGCGTCTGCTCTGTTTGCTAATGGAATTATAAAGATCAGTTTCTTTACTTTAAAAATGGTTACAATGTTCTATCTTACATATTTCATTATAACTATTTTATCCATGAATATTCAGAAGGTATTAGATATATAACAGGGAAAATCGACGAATACATAGCTGCCTTGCATTGTGCTACTTTTCAAAATACATTAAACCCTAGCTCTCTATAACGGCCACTAAATTGTGTTAATTAGTTGGTATTTAGGGCAGGTGGTTCCTATAGGAGCGTTCTGTTTTACTTTCACCTTGCTTTAAGGAACCACCTGCCTTTAACAAAAATACTTTAGAGAGGTTTTACTATACGAGGGGAGGGGTTTAATGCAGATGGTTACTTAACCCCCTGTTAGATCTATTTATCAGCTCAATTTGTACACATAATATTTTGGTATTGGTAGAATCAGATCTATTATAAGTTCATAAGCTAACAGAGCAGACCCCGGTCAGATGGCTCCTACAGTATATTAGTATATGAGTCCCGCTTCACGAACACCACAAACAGACCAATAGCCGTGTTTTAAATGCGGTGTCTGATTAGGTTATATGCACTGTTTTTGTGTTTTGCGGACTTCTGGTCTGGATATCTGTCACAATCACTGCAGAATATGACAACATGTCGACAACAACAAGTCCCTTGAGTATTATTTATAAATATGATGTATAAACATTGTATTCAAAAAAATGATTAGATCACGGATCCAAGACGTTTCACACTAGGCAAAAAAAAACCAAAACCACACACACAAAACAAACCAACAAACCAAAACAACAACATTGTACTAACTGAAAGTAAGTAAAACAGTAGCAGAACAGGCTTTAAGCAAATCTACCCTCTCCCTGTTATATATTACCGGGGTATTACGTTGCTCAGTGCTTTTGATAAGCTTTTCAATAGTTTTGACGAATAGAGTAGAAAAGTAGTTGAAAATATTTTTTGTCAGGTGCACAGTTTGGGTTTCGAAAAAAAGTCCGTAGTACGGTGGATGCCGCTTTTGTTTTACTAAACCTGAATTGAGAGTGCGTTGTGCAAAAAATACGTCTACCATGTGCTTTCTTATATTTCAAAAAGGCCTTTGATTCAGTTTACCAGAATGTTTTGTGGAATAAACTTTATATTGGGATTAGATGGTAAAATTGAGTTAATATTTAAAGCAATGTATGCTGTTGTCAAATCATGTGTTAAGTACTGTATTTCATTTTTGTAGTGTTTATATATTCTTTATTCTCCCGGTGTGGATGGGTCGGGGAACCATCCCATTACACACCTTACATATACAGATATTAAAATGCATACATAGATATAAATACGCACAAATATAATTATATAAGGTGTCAATATATTTATCTTTGTTTGGGAGAGGAAGATTTTAACATACAAAATAAATAAATGCTTACGTACATATATAAACACAACATAAAGAGACTTGTCTCAGATTAGTAATAGTATCGTAGACTCACCTTCTATCGAACCTCACCTGTTTATCGAACCCTTCAATTTTTTGTGTTTTTACGCATGCACAAGTGCATACTGTGTCATAAAATCATGAGTACGGTTGCTTTGTCTGTAAACAACGCCTCGTAGCTTTAAAAACGAAATATACATCATAAACAGGTCAATACATTTTATTTTCCCTTCAACTATGTTAAACATGAGAAAACTCTTACTACGTTATAGAATATCAACATAAATTGAAAAGTGTACCACATTAAAAATGTTTGACAGCTCTGACCCCTTCAGCTTATGCAAAGGTCGCGTGCCCATGATGAAATCACGTGACTATGAGTATTTTTTAGTTTACAGTAAACAGTTTCTAAAATAAGGGTTCGATACGCAGGTGATATTTTTCTGGCAGCCATTTTTGTTTTTGCTATGCGGGTGGTGGGGAACACTGGATTGTTTGGGGATTAATAGATGAGAATAAAATTATTTAATTGTTTCAAGGTATGCATAAAAGATTATTTTGAACTGCTGATTTATTTTATTCTTCAATATTCAAAGTAAACGTTTTCTGTTCCTGGTCAAAGGTTCAGAGGTTCGATAGACGGTGAGACCATGCTATGTAAATATTTGCAATAGTTTCCAATTCTTAAAAAATATTTCTAGCGTCCTATTGTTTGAAGTCTTTGTACTTCAAAATGATGTTTTATGAATGCACCGAAGGATAACCTTATTGATATTGAACTGGTATCTTTTAGGTTGTCTTTAATATGGTTAAAAAAGTTTTACTTTTTTTTCAGTCTAAAACCAAATGTGTTATTGTTTCTGTTTCCTTAGTACAAAGCGTACACACGTCATCATTTCTTATTTTTAGCATTTTGAGATATTTGTTCAGTGGTAGATATTTGAACTTGAAATCATTGAAGGTTGCTATCGTTTGTTACTTTGAATGACATGCTATAAAAATTCTTCCAATGCGCATCTGTAAATTTATATTGAGCATTCCATTTATGTTTAATAGTAGGAATATCTACATTTCTATTTAATATATCGTACACGGATCGACTTCCTGAATTGTTCTTCAAGATAATCTGGACATGATAAGGTATAAAAGGCATTGATAATTGGTCATTACTTAGATTTGCACATTGTTCTCCTACAAACGACTTTAACAAATTATTCAAGACAGTTTTAATCCACAGAGTGATGGGGGTAATTTACTCTAATATTGTATGTCTGAAGAACTTCGTTTTCCTGCAAAATCCTATCGTTTTTAAACAGATCATTGATATATCATTGATTTTAAGAAAAAACTACCCACGAGTAATTTGTCGTTGTGAAAATTTGGTAATGAGAGAACCTCTGAAAAGGTTTTAAAGAGTATCATTGCTATTAAATTCGAAAAAGCCTTTAAAACATCTTTCTAGAAGACATTTGTAATTTTATTACTGATGCTATCCGGATAAAGCTTTCCACAGTTGACCAGTTTTTTCATATCAAACATACTTTGTGTTAAGCTGATCCAGTTTCCATTTGTAAGAAAAAGCCTTCTGATCCATGTACATTTCTGATACTTTGGATGAAATTGAAAATGTTTATCATTCTCATTCCTCCTTCGCTACAATCCTTTATGACTACACCTTTCTTTATTTTCGCTGGACCGTTCCACAGGAAATCAAAGAGTAAACCATTTATTTAAGATTCGATGTCCAGGATCTGGCAATGAGATCAATAAATGATTGAACATTGGTATTAACAAGCTTTTTATGATTGATTGTCCCAATAGGACTTATGTACCTTCTTTTCCAGTACGATATTGGTTTCTTTAAAGACTCTATTCAATTCAAATGAATCATGTTACTTTCTAACATTTTAAATTCATTTGTGTCCTAGCTGTTTGAATTTGGTTTTGATAGAATCAGAACTATATTTTTAACCTAACCAAACAATCTGTGTTTTATCGAAATTAATGTTTAGACCTGATAAGCTAGCGAATTTAACTAATTCGGATAGCGTTTCATTCAAAGACTCGGATGTTCCGTCTAAAATGATTGAAGTGTCATCAGCAAAAAGTGATAATAGGTGCTCGACTCCATTGATTTTGACTCCCTTGATTTTTCTATTACTTTTTATTTTCTTGTAAGAATAAATTTACAACAAGAGAGGATCACCTTGCCTACCTATACTACTATATGTATAAGTTAATAATTAACTATGTCAATATATTCATATAAGAAATAATGAAGTCTTTCGTTTTTTGACTTTACGTTAATAGATATGTGCAAATGCAAATGGTTAAATATGAGTTTAAATTATTAAAACAGAGAATATCATTTAAAAAAAATATAACAGTATGCGTATGAACAATGTTTGAATGGGGTGGGTAACTGGGTAAAAATAAATATTTAATGGATAATTATGGATTTTCTAATATTTGGGAGAATCCCGAGAGTATAGATTCAAAATTGTTTATTTGTGAATTCAAGCAGCGTGTTATTGATTTTTTTCTCCAGAAATGGCGGTCCGATAAAACTGTTCTGAGTACTCTTTATATTCATGTTAAACAGAATATCTCGAACTCGTATTGGAGATTATCTTAATATTAATAATTCAAAAGATTTGCGCCAATATCTGACAAGAATTCGCATATCAGCGCACAATTTACGCATTCATACTGAAATATATGGTAGGGTCAGAATACAATTATGCAATGAACATGCTATTGAGGACGAGTTTCATTTTATTACTAAATGCAGAGCTGAGGGTTAAGTACATAGAACCATATTATAGGTTAAGCATAGGTTTGGACTGTAGAAATGAAACTATTGTAATTTATGCAAAATTATTAAGTATGCTAATATTATACGCAACGATTTACTACTTGCACTGCCAAGCAAAATCAATAGTAGTAATAATGGTTAGCTTGGACGACTGAAATTTAAATACAGCCTTGGATATGGTGCCCATTCTCCACAGTGTCTATAGTCTCCAAAGTGTCTATAGTATTCATATTAGGTATTTTTTCCATAAAACTTCTTAAGCGTGTTGTAAATGCCTACTAATGAGTTGCGATTCATGCTAAAAGATGTGTTCGATTTAATTTCTACATATAGGGCATAATAAAATGTATTCTGTTACGATACAATGCAGCTCATGTGGCTCGATTTGATAAACTGTTTTGATTATATATATGAACGAGATACTATATGTATAAGTTAATAATAAACTATGTCAATATACTCATATAAGACATAATGACGACATGAATTAATATTAATTAGATTAACAGCAGACCCTGACCAGAAGGATCCCATAGGAGCCGTCTGATTTGGGTATACTCGTTTGGAGATGCGAAAAATGCGCCTACATAAGGGAAAGGGTTGAAACGTTATTCCATACAATCGCCATGTAGAAGCCGTCTGATTTGCTCTGTTTGCTTATGACATAATATAGATACATGTATATAGATATGATTCTACAGTTTCTGGCATGGCCAAAATTCCTGTATATATGCGCCATTATTAAATATGAATCTAATCAATATTAATGATGGCATTATTTCTTACACGAATATTCATGGAGTAAAGTGTTAAGCAGGATATGCGTAAATCTCTTCTTCGTTTGATATTATAGGTTAGGATCTGATATGAGGTCTGTAGAAGATGGTTCAGTGCCAAAAGTTGTTGCATCGTTCACTTAAACCTAGAGTTTATATGTATTATTACTGTAAACATGTACAACGAATACGGTACTGGTCTAGATTTCTGATACCTGGGGAAATAGTGCAGACCCAGATTTAACATTTGACCAGGTTATACACGGTTTTCCAAAGTTCTATGTCACAAACATTTATCACACATATATGAAATATTGTAAAACACCAGTTCTTATAACTGTTACAATAGCGCAGTCCTACTAATGCGTTCACATAAAAGTAGGTATTGCGGGGCAACAGTAGTGCAGAACGCCCCATCACTTCACAACCTCAATGAAACTACCATGCCATAATTGTTTGAAGTCGTATGAGTGATATGAAATACTTTATAACTATAATTGAACTTCGATATCTCGAACTCGTATAATTCGACTTGCTGGATAACTCGACGCCAAAGTTCGATCTTTCCAAGGTTTACAATACAGAATTGTTCTAAAATGTTTCACTGCACATATCTAGAAATACATGCGAAAGCTGAATGCAGATCAAAAGTAATGCTGAAAGTTCCTACAAGTCCATTACTCTAGACTTGCTTTAAGCTGTGAACTTGAGAAATTATTCAGATCAGAAATTGGATGACTTGAATCTCTGTTATGTCGAAGTAACAGCAGAAACTGTCCTAAGCGGTCATTCATTTATTGAAGTGTGTTATTGAAGGAGTGTTAAAACGCAGGTTATTGCAATGCATTTGGAAAAAAGTTCCTATAGGAGTTTCTCCATTACTTTAGATCTGTATGAAGCTACCACTTGCTTTACATACCAATAATTAGATCTTTATATGGTTTTACTATACACAAAATTCTTTGCGATCGCAAGGGTTTTGATACTGATAAAACGTTATTCATTTGAAACATTGTATATTCATGAATGAATTTAAATTATTATCTGCTCTGGTCGGATGTGACCTGGGCTCTATATGACAAATCTGAAAATTTCCACTTGTCTTATTGTCCTTGATCAGTTACTGTATCTGTTTCGCGAAAACAAGTCAAAATACTACCAGCATTTTTCATCATCTTCTCAAACCAGATCAGATGACTCCTGTATGGACAATCTGATCGTTGTCTATATTCCTGCATTCCTGTTACCATAGTAACATAAACACTTTCATGATGCAATTCTAAAACAGTCAGTATCATTTCTATATAATTACGTGAACGTTTAACCCTTTCCCTGGTGAATATTCATGTAGGAAATAATGACGTCATGAATATTAATAAGATTATTTTATTATAATGGCATATGAACGCAAGTCATTTTGGCTCAGGCAGAAGCTGTAGAATCGAATCAGATCTATATTACATCATAAGCAAACAGAACAGACCCTGATCAGACGGCTCCTATCTGGGTCTACTCTATTTGCAGATGCGTCAAAATGCGACTACATAAAGGAAAGGGTTAAGTGCGCCTTGGTTGACTCAGTAAAATAAATGATCGAATCGGAAGTCAATATCAGATAGGGCAAGCATATAAGGACATAAAAGCTCAGAAACACAAACGGTCTTTTTTTTTTTAAATCGTATAGGAATAAAGGGATTATCTCGATTTTTCAGATATAATAGCACGTGTTTAGTCAGGTTTTTATTAAACACTTACTGTGTTAAATATTCCGAATACATTCCATGATTCTTTCAGATTAATTTGTACTTTCTGAAACTGAAGAAATAATCTGTCGTTTCACTTGGCTCAATAATAATCAAGAATAATATGACACAGTTTATTCAAAGGTGATAACCACTGAATTAAAACGACAAATGAAAAACAACACCAATTCGACAATATACTAAATTACATTTCTGTTTTATTGTTTTCAGTGGACCTGCAGAGTATAATGTCCGGCCTTTTGGCGAGTGCAGCCGGGAAACAAGAACCATGTACGCCAGTAATGTCCAAACACACTCACTCCGACAGCTTCATTATTCCCGGAGAGTACCGACAGGAATCTGCAAGTCTCAGTTCAGAGAAAGAGAACCATACGGTAACTGAACCCAACATTCAACTACGCTCGCCATCTGAGGAAAATCTTCCGAGTTATGTACCTTGCTATGGATTCAACGGATACTCCTCACCACCGTCGTACATCCGAGGAGACTTCTACCACCTATCTCCACCTGAATCAGCGGCGCCAGTTGAACGGAGTGATAATAAACGTGCAAAACCTGCCAGATCTTTCACAATCGACTCGTTGATTTCTTCAGAGAACTGTCACATGCAGAGAACGAGTAAGGACGAACCTGCTATGGTCTACAGTGCTCTCACTACCACAGCAACAGATTGTTCATTTGGACAGTTTCGGTTTTCTATGACAGATTGGTCAGTGTTTCAATCAGCAGCTCGTACTCAAACCTCGGTCAGTGCTGTAAAGAAGACAGTGTACTGGTGCCACGTGTGTGAAACATTTTGTCCCACGGCAGAAAGCGCAAGCAGACACCAGATTGGACACTGCAGCAAGGGAGATAACTGTAAACTTCTTCGAAAGTTCTTTAAGGCCACTGGATACGTTTCAATACATGAAGAAAGTGACTACCTGAACAGGATAAGGTGTGGATTGTGTGAGAAGATCGTTACAAACTGTTTCTTCAGCAAGCACATTCGACGACATGAAGGCCATGTTTGTTACGTATGTGGACATGAGTGCACTTCGAACAGTAGGTTGATGTCACACATGAACGGCCACACAGGACTGACACCTTTCACATGCAAGTTCTGCGATCGGAAGTTTGGAGACAGAAGACAATTGGCAAAACATGAATACGTACACAAGAAGAGTTTCAATGACTGCAAGTTTTGTGGAAAGACATTTACCTCTAAATATTCAAGGATAGTTCACGAGCGAATACACACAGGGAACAACCCATTCACGTGCACATTCCCCGGATGTGAGAGAAGCTTCCCACAGAAAGTTCAATTGAAGTTACACCAGAGTTCTCACCGATGATGCTTGCCAAGTTTTCCTAAGATGTGAATAAAATATAAAATTTAAAAACATACAAAGTATGTATTCAGGTGCTATACAATGGACAAATGTGTTAACCCCTCATATAAACATGTTTTCACGCATCTGCAAACAGAATATACCCAGATCAGTCGGCTCTTATAGGAACCGTCTGATCAGGGTCTGCTCTGTTTGCTAACGGATTTTGATAGATCTGTTTCTTTGCTTTCTAAAATGGCTACAATGTTCCATTCTATTTTGTCCATAAATATTCAGCTGATATTTAAAACTGAAATGGATATAGATCAGGGAAAGAATGAAACCTTTCAAGGGTTCAGCCAGTTTAAAACGGACACTTTCTAAATCCAAACAGGTCATTCTTACCGGGAGTATTCATGATGTACTTTTAAAAATAGAAAACTAACATGATAGGCCTGCAGTTAAGACCCTGGCGAGAGGACTCATAGGAACCTCTAATCTAGGTCTACACAATTGGCAAATGACATTAGTGACTTGTTTTCCGCACTGGAAGGATTAAACATTCTCCTGCTAATCGCAACACACTTGCAAACAGCTTGGCTCCAGATCAGACGACGAGATACTAGGCGTCTCATCATGATTCACGCTGTTTGACACTCGGTCAATAGTTCTAAGACTTGATGGGCTCGAAAGTCAGCATTGTACCTGATCCAAATTTGATCTGAAGACATCCTTTCACAGCGGGGTAAGGGTTAACCCTTTCCTTCTTAGAAACGCCTTTTCACGCATTTGCAAACAGAGCAGTCCCAGATCAGACGGCTCCTATAGGAGCCGTCTGATCTGTGTCTGCTCTGTTTGCTTTTGGAAGTTTATAAATTTGTTATCCAAATTTGAGCAGACTTTAGCCTTTAACAGCGGGACAAAGGTTAATATTATTCGGCCATGCAGTCAGCGAAAGCAAACACTAAGTGTAGTGTTCTCAACGTCGATATTAGCTGGAATTTACAACTTTCGCATCACCTTTCTCTTGTTCTATGTTTATTCAAAATTTCGATACCTACTGATTGTTTAATGTCAAAATATATAATAAATTAAAATATATTAATAAAATGTATAATAAAAATGGAAGGTGGAACATTGTAGCCATTTTAAAATAATCAGATCTATTAAATTCGATTAGCAAACAGAGCAGACACTGATGAGACGGCTCCTATAGAAACCATCTAGGTATATTCTGTTTGCAAAAGCGTGAAAACACGTTTATATGAATGACTTGGATCGAATGAGTAGTCAAATCCAAGGGTCTGGCGTCAGAAACTAAAAGGTTTTGTTGCACACCTACTGGTTAACCCCTCCTTATCTTGAGCTCTGTCACCTGTCAATTATGAATATGACACAGAAGCGTGAACTTATTTTAATATGATGTACATACGTCTAAAGTATAGTTGTGCTATTCCAATATGTGCTACATTCCATTTACACGTAAATTGTGTCTAAATTAGAGAATATTATAATCATTTTAGACAGATTGGCTGCTTAATGAAGGGTGATATCCTCGAGGAGCTTTCTGCATGACTTTCACCCTGCATTAAGCTGCAACCTGTCTCCAAGACCGTTATTTATACTTAATTGAACATTCGGTTTAGAGGGGGTTTACTGTAGATCTATACATTTTGTGAAACAGTAGAACTTGCCTTAAGCGATCATTAATTTATTTACTGTACATTGTATAGCAGAACCTTGGTGCGTGTTTTACTGAATGCAAAACGAAATGAATGCATGAACGCTTCTATATTATTTGTCTTGTATTAACCCTTCGCTTGCTATTCACGTCAATATACGTACCTGTAAATAGTGAAGACACAGATGAGACAGCTCCTGCAGGAGCTGTCTCATCAGGGTCTGCACTATTTACAAGTTGATTGTGCAACCAGTGCACTCCACATCAGTGATTACACAGCGAAATACTTGTACACAGTGAAGATATATGTAAATATACAACAGGGCATGGGTAAAGAAGGAGAAATGTATTTTAAAATTCAGCAAGCGAAGGGTTAATCATTTTTTCAATTATCTACACCTTTGCAAAAAGGGTAGACCCAGGTCAGGATGTGCTCTGTTTGATTATGATATAGATATGATCATGTGTTAATGTGACATTATATATGATTGATATACATGTTATCACTAGGACTAGGACTATTTATGGAGTAGAGCTACTGTCTGTCCCTGAGACCGATAGATACGTAAACAAACCCTGATTAGACATCCAGAAGAGCTGTCTGACATGAGTGTACAGTAAAACCTCTCTATAACGGTCACTAAATTACATCAAGTATTTTGTGTTAAATGGAGATGGCTTCTTTAAGCAAGGTTTAAGTAAAACAGACTTTTACTTTCACCTTGCTTTAAGCAACCACCTGCCTTAGCTACCAACTAACATAATTAAGTGGCCGTTATATAGAGAGGGTTTACTGTACTTTGTTATCAAGAAATGGGTCAAAGTAAAACACATTCAATCTTTCAATATATGTACACCTATTTAAAAGAGTTTAACCATTTACTCCATATATACGCCTTAAAGCGTCAGAGTAGACCAAGCTCTGATCTGGATCTCCACTGTTTTGCTTAGTACAGTAGCACCTGTCTAAACTATTTCCATGTTCGATATTTATGTACGAACTATCATCATGAATATTAATAAGCTTAAGTTATACAATGTAAAGTTTTGCTATGACAAAAACTGTAGAATAAGATCTATATCATGTGAAAAGCAAAATAGTAGACGTGGATCTACTCCATTTGCAAATGCGTAAAAAGACGTTTATATGACGGAAAGGTTTAATATCATGTGAAAAGCAAAATAGTAGACGTGGATCTACTCCATTTGCAAATGCGTAAAAAGACGTTTATATGACGGAAAGGTTTAAGCTGCCGCCAAAAGGAGGTCTAATAATGGGTAGCTTAATGCAGGTAAAATAATGCAGACATCTATGTTAGGAGATTTCTGCACGACGATTGCCCTGCATTGGGCATATTATATTGAATAAATGAATGGCTCCTTAGGGCAGGTTCTATTGTGTATATATGTGAAAAGCAAACAGAGTAGACCCTGATCAGACGGCTCATACAGGAGTTGTCTGACCTGGGTACTCTATTTGCAAATGCGTAAGCTGCCATTAAAATGAAGGTCATTATGGGTTGCAAGACAGATGAAAGCTTAATGCAGGTCAACACCAATACAGAAAGCTCCTTTAGGAGATTTTTTGCATTAGTTTTGTTCTGCATTAAGCAACCACCTTCATTTTAAGACTCCTATGTTCAATAAATGAAAGGCCGCTTAGGACAGATTCTACTGTACATAGAACAGGGTCCATCCTTATAAAACTTTTAGTTGAGTCTGAGTTCGTTCTCAAGTGTTTGATTGGTCAGATTTGAGGTTTTAGCCTTTGGCTCAAATCTGACCAATCAAAAGCTTGAGAACTCAAATCTGACCAATCAAAAGCTTGAGAACGAACTCAGACTCAACTAAAAAGCTTTATAAGCATGGACCCTGATTCTACAGGTTCTGCCATGATCGAACTGTTCATATATCACTAAAAACTAAATTTATGGATATTCATGGATATTCACTTGTTACTTTACATTAATGAAGGAAAGGGTTAATTTCGTCATTCTCCGAGTTTACGAATCTGTCAACTCTGAACGTCAGAAAGAGAACACTCTATGCATGTATGCGAAAACTGTATTTGGAATAAATATATCATGTAAAACGTATTTGTGTTTGTTGTTCATTACAAATATCTCCTCACGAGGCGTATTATAAGGATCTATACTGTACTTGATACCCGGTGTATATTTTACAGTAAACCCCCTCTAAACCAGAGTTCTAGTAGAGAATAATCTAGATACTTTTAAGCAGGCGGCTGCTTAATGCAGGATGAAAGTCATGCAAAAAGATCACAGGAGCTTTCTGCATGGCTTTCATCCTGCATTAAGATGCCACCTGTCTTCAAGACCGATATTTAACATCCGGTTTACAGGGTTTTTACTGCATAAAGAAACACCCACTGCCCTGTTTGCTTATGACATGATAGATACGATTCTACAGTTTCTTCCACGGTGAAATATTCTCTTGTTCATAATGATACAAATATGTCCAATATTTCTTAATCCTTCCCTTCTTGTAAACGTTTTCACGCATTTGCAAACAGAGTAGACCCAGATCAGACGGCTCCTATTGGAGTAGTCTGATCAGGATCTTCTCTGTTTGCTAATGCAATTGGATGAATATTCATGAAGTAAAGGATTAAACAGTCATCCGTTTATCAGGCAGTCGTGGTTATCCATTAACATTTAGCCTGCTGAGCAAATTATTTTTACCGATTTTTAAAAAAAATAAATAATCAAGCTATAATTAATTTGTCTACCAAAATGCAATCAGGGTGTCAAACAGTTTGGATCCTGATGAGACGCCGAGTTACTCGGCGTCTCATCTGGATCCAAACTGTTTGCATAGGTATTCACTCATCCGTTCATAGCAGGCTAAAGGTTAAGTTGTCAGTACATAGATATACGCAGTGTACGTATACACTTGAACTTCAATACCTCGAACATCAAAGGACCGTATAAATTACGTGTACTTCGAAATAAGTCACCCGATTTCTAATCTGAATAATTTCTCAGATTATTGTATATAAGTTCGCAGCTTAATGTAAGTCGAAAGTAATGCTGAAAGCTCCTACAGCATCCTTTCAGCATTACTTTCGACCTGCATTAAGCTGTCACGTTTTTCTAGATATGCGTAGTGATATTTTAGAACAATTCTGTATTATAAATTTTGGAGGGACCCGAAGTTATCCGGGCTCGAGACATCGAAATTAAACTGTACATATACATGTATAGTAGAATAAGGTGGCCATTCAAATGAAGTACTGACTGACTGTAATCTGGTCTGTAATAATTTTAAAAGCAAACAGCAGACCGTGATAATGTTTTTTCAAAGAATATTGAAGAAAAATAGAATGAAAATTGTAGCAGGCGACAAAGATTGCAGACGATACAAATGGCAGCGAAGGAGTTAAGTAGCTACTGTACCTAGAGTTGCAAGCCCAGTAGACCAATATTAGACGCCTCTTGTATAAGCCATCTAATCATGATCTTCTATTTGTTAATTTAATGATATATTTCTGTCATAGCTAAAGAATCCCGTGTACATATCCTTATAAAATCAGTTTGTTAATGTTCACGATGTCACAATTTCTTATATAAACATTCATGAACGGGTTTTACTACCATATCGTAATCCAAACGACTGCTGCTAACAATGTTATGAGTAACCCATTTGCTCCCACGATCTCATATATGGGACGTAGGCAAACAGTGTAGACTCTGATCAGACGCCGCATAATGCGGCGTCTGATCAGAGTCTACACTTTTTGCTGATAGTAAATTCAATATAAAACAAAACAAAAAATTATAATTAGACCTAACATCCCTTAGATAAAAGACTAATGCAATATATAAATACATGTTTGGAAGAATCCACTGGGAGCAAATGGGTTAAATCGGTAAAAACTAGAACTATCACTAGAGGTAATGACTACCCCAACGTGCAGCCCTGATTGCAAATCCAAGGGTTGGTACCGCCTGGAAGTTAGATACTGAAAACAATTATGTGATGCACATGTAAACTTAACCGAGATCGTTTGCATTAACGTTCACTGAACTGTATTTGAATTGCGCCATGCACAATTCATGTTAAATTATATATACCAAATATAAATTGAAGAATTTTCAAATAGAAGGAGAAGTCCGTGACACCACTTACCATGTTTCGTGCCAATTTGACAAACATGTCCAAGGTTCAAGTGGAGATAATTCTGCAATGCTAATAGCTAACACATAAAAAATGTGTCTAGCACATTTGTGGTTATTACGTATATCAAATATAAATGCAACGATTTTAAAGATGAAGAAGTGTGTGAAGTTTCACAAGTTCGCGACACCAACTACCCATGTTCAACTGCGGACAGACAGATGGACCAACCGACTGACAGGGTGATTCCAGTATACATGTAAGTTTGTTAAGGTATAATAATGTGTGAAAGAAGTGCTGTGTTGAAAGAAATATACATATCCTACATATCCATTATGCTATTCCCACATGAAAAGTGGAGAACTCCTAATATTTTAAAAATACTAAACTGAAACAGGAGTAAACAGGTCTCGACCAGTTATAAACAAATAAACAAAATAATGAAAAGTGGCAGCTTTGAACATTGTGTCAAAAGGAAAAGCATCTTAAAGATTATGCTGATTAAAGAAAAAAATATATTCATAAAAGAAATAAAACTATCCATATTTTCATCTGAACCCATTCCCTCATATTGACGACTCTGTAAAAGTCACTTCGTGAAACCATTGCGATAAATAGGAGCAAATGCTCTATTTATCACAATGGTTTCAATCTACAAAATTCTAAAAGTTTCATTTTCTCTAGTTAAAGCTCGTTTTCGGTAGATTTATTCAAAGAGGTTGGGTCTAAAATAGCCTATGAGGTAATGGGTTAATCCAAACAAGAGACCATTGAGACTAGTATTTTTCCTTCAATAACCTGTAATTGACTGAACATCCACATTGGACCTACCAGTATACACGTTTTGTAAATGGCATACACCATGACAAATAAGGGCACCAAAAGATTTTACAATTATTGTATTGATGATTAAAGTTGTTGAAAAGTCAAAGCACATTTACCCATAAAAGTACAGTCAGAAAGAAAAACAAATCAGAATTAAACTGCTGGATTTTGCTTCTTGATATACCAAACTAGAACTACCACTAAAGGTGATTAATATCCCCACTATTACATTTGACACAGAGACAGGGTTATAGAAATAAAGCTCCTGACCGCTAAATTTTCATTTGTTAAATTACGAAAAGGGGTATCATTCATTTATGCACGGAGCGACAAATCAAAACAAGATGGTGTTCAACAATACTTAAACAAGAGTACCGCATACGGTACATGATACACCCAATTGCAAACTTTCTCTGATTTGACACATTCTAATTTGTGCTCCAAATCTTTATCTCCACATTAAGGTGATATTATATAAAAACCTAAATATCTTATTAAATAAAACAAGTCATAGCCATCCTCATATTTGCAGATTTTCGTAAAGTGCATGGACCATAACTCTGTAACGACATATTGAATCAACTCATCTGCAGATTTTGTTGCATAAAACATTTGTGTGAAGTTTCATTAATATCCTTTTAATAGTTTCCCCAGAAAACAACAGACAAACTAAAAGTTTACAGACAAACAACGTAACGAACACACTTTTCAAGGGCCATAATTTTAGAATAAAATGACATATCAAAACGCCCGCAATATATGTGAAAATCCATATTAAGGTTTAACATATAAACAAATTGAAGTAAATATCATTTAGAATGAAACAATTACGGCCATCCTCATATTTGCATTATTTTTTTTAAGTGCAAGTGCCATAACTCCGAAACGACGAATCAAATGAACCTCAGAATCGACTCAGCTTCAGATCTGGATGCATTAAACATTTGTGTGAAGTTGTATTAATATCTGTCAAATAGTTTTCCCAGAAAACAACAGACAAACTATTTACATATATTTGCATTATTTTTTAAGTGACATATGTAAATTACATAGCGCCTGATATTTTGTAAACAAAACATAATTTCAATCAGTTCACCTATACTAAGATATGATTTAAATTGTCGTGGTTTCTTTTCACAAAGGCACAATCTTTTCTTAAATCAATGCTAAAATACCCCATGATTGGAGACATTTGCCAGTTGAATATTCATGTAAGAAATAATGATATCGTAACTAAATATTATTTAGCTGATTTTAATGGTATGTTTGGTACTGTTAGAAACTATACAAGCAGATCTATTTTAATTTCATAAGCAAACAGAACAGACCTTGGTCAGACGGCTCCTACGGGAACCCTCTGGTCTACTTTACTTGCAAAGTTGTGAAAAAGCGTTTATATGAGGGAAAGGGTTAAGTACAATAAAATCCCTCTAATGCGACCACTTAATGAATACCCAACCTGTCTTTATAAGCAGGTGGTTCTAGGAGCTTTCTGCATTACTTTTGCCCTGCATTAAGCTACCACCTGCATCAAGCATCCAGAATTATACCTCATTTAAGTGGTCGCATTAGCGGGGTTTTACTGTATTAATAATTTTCAGTAGTTAACATTTACTCCACGAATATTAATGTAAGTATAATGACATCAAGAATATTGATTAGATTACCCGGTAATTTGTAAAATGGAAGGCAACGCGAACATGTGAATTTGTGCCATAACGGAAACTGTAGAATCATAACCTACATTAAAACCTCTCTATAACGGCCATTAAATTGTGTTTTAAGAAATGAATGACGTGCTTCCGGTGTTCATGAGGTTATGCAACGCATAGCTTTACGAGCAAAGTTAGTGAAGCCCGAAGGGCTTCACGTGAATCTTTGCTCGTAAAGCTATGCGTTGCATAACCCATGAACACCGGGAGCACGTCATTTATTTCTTATATTTATATTCAATTGTATTTCTTATATTTAAGAAATGAATGACGTGCTTCCGGTGTTCATGAGGTTATGCAACTTTCTTTTTAGAATAAGGTTATATAAGGACGTTGCAGGGCGAATGTAAATATAATTGGTTGGTATCTAGGGCAGGTGGCAGCATAAAGCAAGGTGAATGGAAAACAGAACGCTCCTATAGGAGCGTTCTGTTATACTTTCACCTTGCATAACCAGCCACCTGCCTTTAATTACTTGATGCAATTTAGTGACCGTTATAGAGATGTTTTACTGTATATCATTTTCACAAGCAAACAGAGCAGATCTTGATCAGATAGCGAGCGACTATAGGCCGTCAGATCATTTTATACTCTGTTTGCAAAGGAACAGAAAGGCGTTTATATAAGGAAAAGGGTTCAAATTGTTTAATTAAAACAGAAGACAATTTTAGAGTACAAACAGAGGAAACCCTGCTCACGCGGCTCCTACAGGAGCCGGCGTTTAATCTCAAAGGCATTGAAAGACGTTTATATAATAGAATGGGTTAAAAAACATTTAGAATAGATCAAAATTGAATACAGAATGAAGTTAGAATACATAAATAATTTTAATTTTAATTTTTATAATGGAACACAAACGGACAGACAAGAGCAAGGCAGTATGTCTCCCACGTTGTAGGGGCATAAAAAGACTGATGTTATGATATGCGAGTGATCCTTTAGGAGCCGTCTGATCTGGGTCTACTCTGTAAAGGCGTAGAGGGTCGTATATATGGAGGAAGGGATTAACATCAATGAGATACTTTAACCGATATATAGACTTATGCATTGGCCCTTTTGCTGCCAAACTCTGTCGTCTGCTAACTTTGTCGTCTGCTACAAAATTTCATTTTTTTTATATTCTTCATTTTTGTTTCAAAAACCTAGTAACAGTAACAAACAGTTTGGATCCTGATGAGACGCCGAGTAACTCTGCGTCTCATCCGGATCCAAACTGTTTGCATAGGTAATCACAGATCCGGCATTGGCAGCGAAAGGTTTAATAAAAAGATATAAATATTCATTTGAAATCAAATCAAAATCACGGGAAATCTATTTTGCAAATAATCATCTAACTTCTTGTCAGTAAAATTCTGAAGCAGTTGTTGTGTGTTGATATTTAAAATTTGAGACGCCGTGAACTCGTGTTAGGACAGAAATGGTTCTGCGTCAAGAAGCCCATCTAGCGATTTCAATAAAGGATCCTTCATTTAAAAAGCCTCTTGACCATCCATTGCTATTCTCTGAAAATAGTAATATTATGAAACGGCTGATTCGTGTTAACGACGTGACGGATAGTGCCGAATATGTAATTTGCATAAAACGCGTGACATTTTTTAAACAAAACATAATTTCAATCAGTTAACCGATACTAAGATATCATTTAAATTGTCATTTTCTTTCCACTTTGTCCTGTGTGTCTTAATTGTAGGTTAATTAATTGTTCTTTGCAAAACATGTTTCTCATCACCTTTGCAAACATAGTATACATAGATTAGATGGCTACTATAGGAGCCGTCTGATCAGGATCTGCTATGATTGCTTTTGAAATTATATAGATCTGACTACAGTTTCTGCCATGGCCAAACTTTCTTGTGTTCATATTCATTTTAAAAAATAATCTTATCATTATCCATGATGTCATTTGTACTTCCATATATATTCAAGAAGTAAAGGGTTAATCTTTTGAATACATTACCGAATAAATTAATCAGCATATGTTCTCCAAATGCATTCAAAATCGTCCTAACGACACGTGGGTATGGATCCGGATAAATTCAATCCAGACTAATTTAAAAGTAGACTAGTTCGATAGCCTATCGTATAAGTGTGAAACTGTGACGTATGTGGTACAGTATTTTCACCAAGTTGTCCGAAGTCTTTGAACAGCTGAACCATGCATAGGTGTCGGAAACAATGCCATACTATATAAATGTACAGTAAAACCTCTCTAAACCGGACGTACATATTTATCAGTACTAATGCTTGCCTGTAAGACATGTGGCAGCTTAATGTATGGTGAATGTCACGCGGAAAGCTCCTCTAGGAGCTTTCTGCTGTATGACTTTCACCCTGCATTAAGCAGCCATCTGCCTAAAATATACAAATTCTCCTCTACTAGAATTCCGGTTTAGAGGGGGTTTTACTGTTATTTTTAAGAACTGTGCGTAGGAAACCATCACGTAACACATGTGTAGCTATGTATTTTGAAAGAATTAAGTGTCGGAATCTATGACATTGTATCAGTGTCACTATTGGGAACCTGACCTTAAATTCGACCCTTTCAACGATGTATTATCAGAGTGGAATGACCCATCACTGTTTAAGGTTAGAGTCCATTCAGTATAGAAAAGTGTATTGTGTATGGTAACGATGCCGACCCAGATCAGAGGGTTCCTTCAGGAACCATCTGATCTAGGTCTACACTGTTTGTAAATGACAGTTGATCTAAGTTCGTTTTCCCGCATTCAAAGAGTTTCAAAAGATTAAGCGACTCCATGTTAGTTATTTAAAGCTTTGTCAATAGCCTATTGCTGTGTGACCTAAACGAAATCCTGCAAGGGGTCCAAGGAATTCGAGCCGCTCTTTGATACAATATCTATGACGGGACACGTGATAAAGTGTATGAAATTAAAGAGAACTGCTATTTAAGGTGAGTGTAATATAGCGCAAATCCTTTCCATTCGCCGCGTCTAGCCTGGATCTATCTAGTCTGAAGTGGAAACAAGAGCTGTTACAGTCACGTGACAAATGCCCCCCAAAATTGTACCCTGTGACTTTGATCATTGACCAATGGACCTGGGAGTTGAACGTGACACATCGTCTTTGTGTGGTGAACATTTGTGCCAGGTTATTTTGAAATCCATTCACAGATAAAGAAGTTATAGAAGGGACACGAAATTTGGGACGGACGGACGGATGGAAGGACGGACGGACAGACGGACGGAAGGACGGACAATGCGATTACTATATGCCCGCCGTTGGGGGCATAAAAAGAGCCCTTTGCTCAAGGAGCGGCTCATTTGTCACACACTGGCTGCAAGGTTATAAAACTTTTTGCTTGAGTCTGAGATCATTCTCAAACATCAGATTGGTCAGATTCTGAGCTTGCTCAGAATCTGTTCAGACAGCTACTTTAGAATGATCTCATACTCGGACTCAGAATTTTTATAACTTTGAGCCCTAAAGCAACTTTTATGTTCAAGCACCCAGCTGGCGAAATTTTAAACCACCTGTATACCCCGCTAACACGCAAACATGCCGCCTTGTAGGGTTCAGATGAGACACCGAGTAACTCGGCATCTTAGCAGGACCCAAAGTGTTGGACACTAGGCCAATAGTGTCTGGAAAGCTTATTCGATTCGGAAATACTGTGGTATCTCGATATCTCGAACTTCAAGGGACCATACAAATTACTTCGAGATAACCAAAGTTCGAGTTATCCGATTTCGATTCTTAACAATTTCTCAAGTTCACAGCTTAATGCAGGTCTAACGTTATGCTGAAAGCTCCTGTAGGAGCTTTCGGCATTACTTTAGACCTACATTAAGCTGTCACGTGTGTTTCTAGATATACGTAGTGATACATTTTAGAGGAATTCTGGATTGTAAATTTTGGAAGAACCAAACTTTTAGTTCGAGTTATCCCGAGGTACGAGTTATCCGAGTTCGAGATATCGAAGTTTAACTGTAGTTCAAATTGCATCAGGTCCAACTTTGAGCAGACAGTTTTGTTCGTTTTTACAGAAGTGTAACGGTTAACCCCCTTTCCCTGTTCAGTATTCAAGTAAGAAAAAATGACCCCAGTAGATGAATATTTATTAGCTGCTTTTTTATAATGTCATATGTTCACAGGATGTTTTTGATATTGATAGAAACTTTAAAGTAAGATCTATTGTAATTATTATTATTTCCTTTGGGGACCGTCTGACCTGGGTCTACTCTGTGTGCAAATGCATGAAAAAAGCGTTTAAATAAGGGATAGGTTAACAAAGCGATTTTATCGTTTACTAAAAAAAATAAAATACTCGAGCTTCAGTTTGTTGAACAACTGATTGCAATTATTTCAGTCATCATCTTCACTTACACAAACTGCAATAGGGTCTCGCTAGAGCGACCACATACTACCGTATGTTAACATATGAGTAAAAGTAAAAAAAAACCGTTCATAGAGGAGGTTTTTGCATCTACAGTAGAAGCTATCTCAAGCGACCATTCATTTATTGAACATTTATTAAAAAGCAGATGGTTGCATCTGCATTCCTTTTGTCTTTCATTAAGCTACCACATGTCTTGCAGACCCCTAATTATACCCCTTTTTGATGGTCACTTGAGAGAGATTCTACTGTACCTTTCTATTAACTCTTTCGGCACCATTGTCGCCTGTTGGCACCATTGAAAACAGTGCAGTCGCAGGTCAGATGCCGCCTTTTCAAGGGACATCTGACATGGGACTTCACTGTTTTCTGTATTATTTTAGCCAAAGCATACAGGTTTTTAAAAACAAATGTTTTACTGATATACCTTTATTATTTAGTTTAAAATTATATTTGATAGGAAATTATTATTGCAGACGACACTTTTAAATTTGACGTCAAAAGAGTTAACCTACAGCCTGTCTTAATAAGCCCAAGTTGGACTTCTTTTTGAGTGGTTGTGTTAAAGAGACTTTGTCGACCATTTTTCACGTTTTCGTGTTCATTAGGTGAATGATGTAGCTGATACACTACATTGTATCGCTATATCAAAAGTAGGACGAATTATTTGATGGCTAACCCCATGCATGTTAAATATTAATTATTTACTCAATAGGTATGTATTTTGGCACTTTTGTAAATAAAAACACACAATAGAATAGGATCAGACGACACCTTTAGGGGCCGTCTGATCTGGGCTTGGTGTATTTGCTTACGAAATAACAATATCTATTTCTGCAGGCTTTTGCCATGGTTAATATTTCCATGTTAGTGATGTGATTATAACACCCCCCCTCCACCGAATTTTAAATGACATATAGTAAAACCTCTCTATAACTACCACTAAAATACATAAATCATTTTGTGTTAAAGGCAGGTGGCTGCTTAAAGCAAGGTGAAAGTAAAACAGAACGCATCTATAGGAGCGTTCTGTTTAACTTTCACATTGCTTTAAGCAACCACCTGCTCTAAATACCAACTAATTAACACAATTTAGTGGTCGTTATAGAGAGTTTTTAATGTACATTCATCGCATATGGCAATATCAAATCAATGAATTAAAATCAAAAACAATTGGTGCTGTATGACCTTTTTAGTTCCTCAGTGCCGTAAAACCCAACCCACATAATTAAATAAAGAGTTAGGGCACATTGTCATAATAATAGACCACTTGCCTGTCCCCCGTTGACACTTCTATACTAGACACTATAAAGGCCTGATAACGATATATAGTTCACAGTAAAAGAGGCTTCCCGATAACAGAATCTCAAAGGTAAAGTGCCTAGAAAACTTAAAAAACTGTTATTAGATCATGAATATTAATTAGATTAATTGTTATAATAGCACATGGCCACAGGGATATTGGACCATGGCAGAAACTGTAGAATCATATTTATATTTTATCATAAGCAAACAGAGCAGACCCTGATCAGACGGTTCCTACAGGAGCCGTCTGATCTGGGTCTACTCTGTTTGCAAAAGCGTATTTATGGAGAAAAAGGTAAAACATACGATGGGCCAATAGTTTTCGCTCATGAACAGTTAGTAAGATTTGATGACTATGGATGTAGTATAATGTGTGTATGTTCGTTGGCTGATTGTTTTTTATAATGGCAACATGAACATATGACATTTTGGTAATTAAAAGAAACTGTACAATCAGATTTATCTATATCTCATAAGCAAACAGAGCAGACCCTGGTCAGATGTTATCTACAGTCGCGTCTGGTCTGGCTCTATTCGGTTTGCAAATGCGTGAAAATGCGTTTGTTTGACGTAAAAGAGTTAAATTATATATTTCATTTATCCGTAATTTACTAACATGTCTATAGTATATATGGTACATCCAATGATGAAGAAGGGATTGGAATTAAAGCTGAAATTGTATTGAATTATTCCCATTTACATGCATGTAATAGGTGCAAGGCGCAGCAGCTCGTATATTGCATAGAGTATACACACTTTACAAACATCAATACAGTGCAATCTTTGCATAGAGCGTATCGAGTATACATTTTTCACAAACATCAATACGGTGCAGTCACATCATATAGCATAGGTTGTATAGAGTATACATATTTCACAAACATCAACGACGGTGCAGTCGCAGCATAGAGCATAGATTGTATAGAGTATACATATTTCACAAACATCAATACGGTGCAGTCACATCATATAGCATAGGTTGTTTAGAGTATACATATTTCACAAACATCAACACGTGCAGTCGCAGCATAAAGCATAGGTTATATAGAGTATACATATTTCACAAACCATCAACATGCACGGTGCAGTCACAGCATAGGAGCATAGATTGTATAGAGTATACATATTTCATAAACATCAATACGGTGCAGTCACAGCATAAAGCATAGGTTATATAGAGTATACATATTTCACAAACATCAACACGGTGCAGTCACAACATAGGAGCATAGGTTGTATAGAGTATACGTATTTCACAAACATTAATCACTCATTCTCAGAATAGAGACCACTTTTAAAAATGTGAGTGTCGCCGAACTCTCAAGGTTCCGTAATGCACTTCTCCCTTCTCATGTTATTATTTTAAGGTAGTTGCAGGATCGGGAGGAGCCTATGTATTCACATTTACCCATTGTCTGGCTCATTTCTTTTAATTATTGGATGTGAACTATAGATTATTTCCATAAAAATGTGTGTCGTTTGGATCATATGCACACTTA
>OY755249.1:56019723-56232223 GCA_963576725.1 Azorinus chamasolen
ATTTACGCCTTGCAAACAGAGACGACACAAATCAAAGAGCTCCTGATCAGGGGCTCTCTGATCAAGGTCGGCTTTGATTGCTTAAATACATGTACTGTTTATAGGTTAGCATATTCAGTGTTTGTCACCGCAAAAAAATACATTGCTTACGTGCAATGATAAAATGTTAATTCATTAATATTCATGAAGTCATGAAATATTGTACGAATAGTCATTGAGTATAGGGGCGTACAGTAATACATGTCTTAACCCATTACTTCATAGGCTATTTTTAGACACAGCCTCTTTGAATAAATCTACCGAAAAGGAGCATTAACAAGAGAAAAGGAAAATTTTAGAATTTTGTAGTTTGAAACCATTGTGATAAATAGAGCATTTGCTCTTATAGGAGCAAATGCTCTATTTATCACAATGGTTTCACAAAGTCGTCAATATGAGGGAATGTAAGCGGCCATCAAATAGAGGTCTTAGTAATGGTCTTCTGTAAGGCATGTGGTCGCTAAATGCAGGTCAAAAGTTTTGCCCTGCATTAAGCAACCACCTACTTTTTAAGCATCTGTGTTTAATATAAATGAATTGCCGCCTAGGACAAGTTCTACTGTATAAAATACCAGAGACATATACATGCATGTATGTATATGTCTCTGAAAATACTTACGTATTATCAAATATTGTACATCGCTCTTCTGATATAGTTGGTATAGGCGCCCATAAGCAGACAGCCAGACGACAAGCCATATTGGGAGAACAGGCGATCGGTGTGTTGTCCAAAGTTAGTATCTGAAACTGACAAGGTCAAGGCCAACCCTCGTTTACCTTATAATCATTATCCTGTTGTAAACAGACCTGGGTCCAATGTTATAAAACTCTGAGTATGAGTCTGAGATCATTCTCAAGTATCTGATTGGTCAGATTCTGAGCAAGCTCAGAATCTGACCAATCAGATGCTTGAAAATGATCTCAAACTCAAGTAAAATGTTTTATAACCTCGGGGCCTGCTCCAGCTCTGACCTGGAGAAGTGTTTACTTTCATCCGAATCGTTCAAGCTTTTGAGAAACGACTGACGGAGTTTCAAACAACTTGGATCCTGATCAGACGAGTTAATCGGCACCACATATGGTCTCGAACCAAACTGTTAACACATGTCGTTAAATGCACGATCAGCAGAATAAGGAGTAATAGACAGCCAAGGTCGTATTTCTTCATCCACTGCTAATAGCGTTTTGCCCACTGTTAATAACATTGTACATAGCGGTTTCCTCATTAATCTTACGACAAATATAGACAAACAAGAGGGCCATGATGGCCCTAAATCGCTCACCTGGTTACTATAGACGTATGCATACACTGTATTTCTATGTAAAAATAAGTCAGCTTCAGATTTGGGCCAATATGAAACCAAAGGCCATACTTTTAATCTTAATAAAAGAAATTTAGATGATGCCAGGGGCGGGGCAATTTTGGTCCTGGGGTCATAATTTGAACAATCTTGGTAGAAAACCATAAGATGATACTACATACCATTTCAAAGGTCTAGGCCTTACAGTTTCGGAAAAGAAGGTTTTTAAAGATTTACCTATAAAAAAAACTTATAAGCCATGGGGTGGGACCACTTTTGGCCCTGGGGGTAACAATTTTAACAATCTTTGTAGAAAACCATTAGATGATGCTACATACCAGATATCAAAGGTTTAGGCTTACACTTTTGGAGAAGAAGATTTTTAAAGATTTTCCTATGAACAACTGATAAGCCCCGGGGCGGGCCATTTATGGTCCGGGGTCATAATTTGAACAATTTTTGTAGAGGACCATTAGATGATGCTACATACCAAATATCAAATGGTCTAGGACATATGGTTTCAGAGAAGAAGATTTTTAAAGATTTTCTTATGAAAAACTGATAAGCCCTGGGGCGGGCCATTTTTGATCCGGGGGTCATAATTTGAACAATCTTTGTAGAGGGCCATTAGATGATGCTACATACCAAATATCTAGGCCTTACCGTTGAAGAGAAGAAGATTTTTAAAGATTTTCCTATGAAAAACTGATAAGCCCTGGGGCGGGGCAATTTTTGGTCCGGGGTCATAATTTGAACAATCTTTGTAGATGACCATTAGATAATGCTACATACCAAATATCAAATATCTAGGCCTTACCGTTGAAGAGAAGAAGATTTTTAAAATATTTTCCTATGAAAAACTGATAAGCCCTGGGGCGGGGCAATTTTTGGTCCGGGGTCATAATTTGAACAATCTTTGTAGAGGACCATTAGATAATGCTATATACCAAATATCAAATATCTAGGCCTTACCGTTGAAGAGAAGAAGATTTTTAAAGATTTTCCTATGAAAAACTGATAAGCCCTGGGGCGGGGCAATTTTTGGTCCGGGGTCATAATTTGAACAATCTTTGTAGAGGACCATTAGATAATGCTACATACCAAATATCAAATATCTAGGCCTTACCGTTGAAGAGAAGAAGATTTTTAAAGATTTTCCTATGAAAAACTGATAAGCCCTGGGGCGGGGCAATTTTTGGTCCGGGGTCATAATTTGAACAATCTTTGTAGAGGACCATTAGATAATGCTATATACCAAATATCAAATATCTAGGCCTTACCGTTGAAGAGAAGAAGATTTTTAAAGATTTTCCTATGAAAAACTGATAAGCCCTGGGGCGGGGCAATTTTTGGTCCGGGGTCATAATTTGAACAATCTTTGTAGAGGACCATTAGATAATGCTATATACCAAATATCAAATATCTAGGCCTTACCGTTGAAGAGAAGAAGCTTTTTAAAGATTTTCCTATGAAAAACTGATAAGCCCTGGGGCGGGGCAATTTTTGGACTTATGGTTTCAGAGAAGAAGATGTTTAAGTAAAATGTTGAGGACGCACGACGCACATACGCACGACGCACGACGCACGACGCCGGACGCCGGACACTGCCCCACTTTGTGCCAGGTGAGCTAATAAAAGCACGATTCAACACACTTAAATTCACCAGTTGAAGCTATGCACACTTTGCAAACAGAGAAACCCAGTTTAAAGTTTCTGAATTTATATGCACCGTTGGAAAACAAGAGTTGTGCGCGTTATTTTGATGTTATAAAAATGTTCAGAAAAGTGTCCTGAATCAGAATCGCGAATGTACTCAAGTTTAAATTCTTTTAGGCTATGTGTATTTTAACCGTTTCCATGACAACCCCCCAATTTTCGTAATGATGACCCTTACCTACGAATTCACCCATATCACAGCCAGTATTTGTCCTAAAACTACAAAACTGGTACCGAATGGAAGATCAGACATTGTGCTTTTATTTCCAACTTGTTTTTTCTTTAAATTACCTTATTTGCATACAAATGTATATTAATGAGAACATTAAAAATAGTAAAAAAAAAGTTTAGAAATAACGTAAACCTTTTATTTTTTTATCCTACAAATATCAGAAAGTAACTTCAAATGCAGTTTAACATGATGACAAAAAAACCAGGAAACAAAATATCTAGTTTGAGGACCAAAGCTTTAACTTTAAGTACCGTTTTCATCGTTTCCATGGCAACACCCTAGTTTTCGTAATGATGGCCCGTACCTGCAAAATCGTCCATATGACAGCCAGTATTTGTCCTAAACCTTTAAAACTGGTACCGAATTGGAAATAGGACATCATGCTTTTATTTCCAGTTTTTTTTTTAAATTACCTTATTTGCATACTCATGAATATTAAAGAGAACATTAAAAATAGTAAAAACAATATAGAAATAACGTAAATAATGTAAACTATTCACTTTATATCCTACAAATATCAAAAAACAACTTCAAATGCAGTTTAATATGATGTCAAAATCCTCAGAAAACAAAATATCAAATCTGAGGACCAAAAATTTAACTCTAAGTAACTTTTTAACTGTTTCCATAGTAACCATTCATTTCACTCTGTTCACACATATTTTGTTAGTCGGCACCTACCTCCAAAACTCTTCCATATCACCGAAAGTTTTTGTGCTAACTGTATAAAACTGGTACCGAACTAAAGCTAAGACCTTGTGCGTCTGTTTAAAGGCTATACTTAGGAATTACCTTATTTGCATACACATGAATATTAATGAGAATTATTAAAACATAGCAAAAATACAGAAATAACGTAAACCTCTCATTTTTTATCCTACTAATATCAGAAAACAATTTTAAATGTAGTTTAAATTGAAGACAAAATACTCAGAAAGCAAAGTATCTAAATCGATACCCAAACAATGAACTGTAAGTAACATTGTAACGGTTTCCGTGGTAACCGATCCTTTCACAAATTTTAGAAATTTGACATCTACTTGCAATACTCCGCTAGATCTCAGTTATTTATGATGAATCATGAAATCAATTAACACAAATATAGATATGAGGCATTGATTTAATAGTAAATATTACTTTTCTGATATAAACTAATTCGCATATGTATGAATATTTATGAGAACAGTAACAGATGTTGAAATTTTCGACGGACACCAGTCTTTCTCTTATAAAGCAAACAATGGAGATATATCTGTTTCCTAGGCAACCATTCCAACCTCATTGTTCATATTACAGAGTGTTTAAATACCTGCAACATACTAAGATATTGCGGCCTACTTTGGCGATAATTATAAATGATATAAACATATACCCCGTAGTTGATGTATGAATCTTATTGTTTGGTTTACTTTATGCAAATTATCTTATTTGCATCCTTATGAATATTAATTAGTGATAAGAAAACAAAGTGAAACAATATTGAAAATAACATGTTTGGCATTAGCCGAGCACAACATTACACCATGCTCCAAATTTAGGGCAGGTGGCCGCTTAAAGCAAGGTGAAAGTAAAACAGAACGTTCCTATAGGAGCATTCTGTTTTACTTTCAGCTTGCTTTAAGCAACCACCTGCCTTTAACACAAAATATTTTATGTAATTCAGTGGCCATTATAGAGAGGTTCTACTGTACTGTACATAAGATATGTAAATTCTATTAGCAAACAGAGTAGACCCTGATCAGACGGCTCCTATAGGGTCTGATCTGGGTCTACTCTGTTTGCAAATGCGTGAAAACACGTATAAATGTGAGGGAAAGGGTTATGCAACCATTTGCTTTTACAGTATCCTGTGCTAATAACTTTAGAGAGACTCTTCCGTATATATATATATATTTACCTTTCTATGCATTCGCTGACTATTTCCGCACGTAAACAATAAAACACTGACGAGCAATTCGATGACTAAAGAGTTCATTGCTGATTGGTTAAATGACCAGGACTTAAACGTGAAGACGGTGTGTGGCATCGCTGTTGCCAATATATAGCCTTGTGCTCTATCTTTGTATTGTTGAGGCCGTGACGTCACAGTATTTCAATCGGCAGATGATATTGGAATTGTTTCATTATCCATACAAACATCTTTAATTATAAGTAGTCGGTCAGGTATATCGTTTTAACAATTCTATATGTTGATACCAAATCAGCTTCTCCTATAAACCATAATCTCGATGTTTCTTTAGTAGGAATCGCATCTGGATCCAGTCTGTCCGTAAATATATTCAAGAATTCACTCATTGCGATATCTAAAGGTTAAACATCTAATACAACATAAAACTTCACCAGTTCGTCCTAAAATAGCATCAGAACAGCATTTTATTGCAATTCAGGTGGGAGTCTAATATGGTTTCAACTAATGGATTCCTAAAACAGACGTCTCCTTGCTTTGCTAGACTTTATTGAAAATTGTATTGAAATGTACCACGTTTTAAAACTAAAGATTTAAAATTAATATTGATAGTCCGTATTTATTCATTTCGAACGTCTGGTCTTGTCAAACATCACGACCCACGGTCACTTAATTCTTTCGCTGCCAATGTCGCATCTGTGATTACCTATATGCAAACAGTTTGGATCCAAATGAGACGCCGAGTAATTCGGCTTCCCGTCAGTATCCAAACTGTTTGTTACCGTGGCTGTTTCTTGAAACAAAAAAGAAGAAAAAGAAGAAAAAAGAAAAATGTAGCCGACGAAACAATTTGCAGACGACAAAATTTGGCAGCCAAAGAGTTAACTTCCAGCGCAACCAAGAACACTTTCCTAACTACATGTATTTTACTGCTTCAGCGATTTACACGACATTTTGCATGGTGGCACTCAAATATATACAACTTCTTTCTTAATCCTTTCCCTGTTCTATGTGTATTCCAAATTTCAATATTCATAGACAAAATAGTTATAATGAAATATGGAAAGTGGAACATTATAGCCATTTTAGAAAGTAAAGAAATAGATCTCTGAAATTTCACTAGCAAACAGAGCAGACCCTGATCAGACGGCTCCTATAGGAGTCGTCTGATCTGGGTCTACTCTGTTTGCAAATGAGTGAAAACATGTTTATATGAGGGAAAGGGTTAATGCGAATACATAGAGGATATTGAACTTCTTGTGGTTGATATATTAAACTATGCCACGACAATGAGCTGTTATCCTATTAACTTCCTCCAGGAATAATTATGTAAGACATAATGACGTCATAAATATTAACTAATTGCAGTTTTATAAAATATCACACGGACACATGAAGTGTTGGCCATGGTAGAAACTGTAGAATCATATCGATACTATACCATAAACAAACAGAGCAGACCCTGATCAGATGGCTCCTATAGGAACCGTCTGATATGGGTCTACTCTGTTTGCAAAGGCGTATTTATTGAGTAAAGGTTTAAAAACGAGTTCGATGAACGTTTGTTATAACCGGATAACAAACCACTCCGGTGGTATATTTTTAATACAGTAAAGCATCGCTAATACGACCACTCAAAAGTCTTAACTCCGGATTTTTAAAACAGGTGGTAGCCTAGTGCAAGACAAACATTATGCTGAAAGCTGCAGGAATTTACTGTTTTACGTTTGCCATTGACCTTTAATCCATAAATACGCCTTTGTATGGTTTTGCAAACAGAATAGACCCAGATCAGACGGCCCCTGTAGGAGCCGTCTGCTCTGTTTGCTGATGGAATTTGATAGATCTGTTTCTTAAGTTTCTAAAAATGGCTCCAATGCTTCACCTTCCATATTTCATAATAACTGTATGTATATCTATTTTAACCATGAATATTCAGTAATTATTGAAATTTGGAATAAATATAGAACATATGGACAGGGTTAAGCAACCACCTGTTTTTCAAGATTCTGTGTTCCAATCAATATATGGTCACTCAAGACAGGTTCCACTGTAGTTTGCTTCTTTCCATATGACCAAAAATGTGTAAATGGTCTTGGAGTGCTCTTACATATTTTATCATCTTTTTCTATGACGTAGTCGATTGTTTATTTGTTAGCGGTCTTTATGTTGATTGGGTCAATGTTTCTCATTTGAGAACCTGTTATCGTGTCCTTTTGAACAATAGATAGCGAGAAAGGTTCTCAATAGAAACATTTGATCTGGAGTGAGATCTTAGATTTTAATATAATAAATGAATGACATTGTGCAATGTGTATTGTTATAATTTGATGTATTGCTGAGAGACTACAATGAAGATGAACAATGAACGCTTATTATGACGCTTTAGAGTCAATGCCCGTTTGTGCAAAAGGTGCGTCATATTCCAGTTCAGAACCACTGACTATTTGTGATGATGATGTAGTTGCAGACCTGCACACAGGCGACTCAGGGCATCGGGTCGCTTCTCACTGACCACTGCGTCATATTCCAGTTCAGAACCACTGACTATTTGTACAAACTGCGCTTAATATATCACTTTAGAGTGAACGCTCGTTTGTGCAAAAGGTGCGTCATATTCCAGCTCAGAGTTATTGCTCGTTTGTACAAACGGTGCGTCATATACCACTTTATGGTTATCGCCTGTTTTTGTGTAAACGGTGTGTCACACATCACAGTTCAGAGTCATCGCCCGTTGGTGCAAACGGCGAGTACATATCCCAGTTCGGAGTCATCGCCTGTTTGCACAAATGACGCTTCATATACCAGTCCAGATTCACCGCCCATTTGTACTAACGGTGCGTTATATGCCAGTTCAGTGTCATCACCCGCTTGTGCAAAAGCTGCGTTATTTCCCAGTTGAGAGCCATCGCCTGCTCTTTTGCTGCCAAATATTGTCGTGTGCAAATATTGTCGTCTGAAAATGTGTCGCCTGCCACAACTTTACTTTGTCTAATTTCACCCCATTTTCTTTCGCCCCATATTAGAACAGTAACAAACAGTTTAGAGTAACTCGGTGTCTCATCTGGATCTACTCTGTTTGGCATGGTAATCACAGATGCGACATTTGTACTGAAAGGTTTAAAACATTGCTCAGGAAGATATGGCTTCACCGTTAACCCATTCCCTCATACGCTATTTTTAAATCCAACCTCTTTTAATAAATCTACCGAAAAGGAGCATTAACTATAGAAAAGGATTTTTTTTAGAATTGTGTAGTTCCTTAGGAGCAAATGCTCTATTTATCACAATGGTTTCAAAAGTGACTTTTACAGAGGCGTAGAAAGGCGTATTTATGGAGGAAAGGGTTAATCCTTTGAATGCTGTATTTCAATGTGGAATGGTCCATCACTATTTCTCGGTAGAGTCCATACAGTACGAAAGGGTAAACTTTGCGATACGATTTTGAATGACAAATAGTGCTGGTCAATGGACTCTTCTAGTAGTCCTCTGATCTGGGTATACACTGTTTGCATATATGTCAGAACACACGTGTCTCGTATTCAAATCAACGTCCTCGAAATGTTAGCCCTTATCCCCTATACGTGAATTGACTCGCATATGCGAACAGCTTGGATCCACATCAGACGTCAAGGAACTCGGCGTGTGATCAGGATCCAAGCTGGTTGTCAATAGTTCTCAAACGTTTGATCGAATCATGTATATGTCTCTGATCAGAGGTAGTCAAAATTACATCAGATCCAAATTTTAGGAGTCGTATTTTTTTTCACAGCGGGGTAAGGGCGGGGTATATTTATTCTTAAGTTTATTTTCAACGGAAGCGTCTTTTCACAAAATATTTTATTTAAATAAATTTTGATTGCACACATCATTTTTTTCTTCAAATATTTTAATATCTATTTTGAAAATTAATTAACGATTTACACCATAAAGACACCTTTTGACATCCCTCAAACGGAGTATACCCAGATTAAACGACTCGTGTATGAGAAGGCTTTGATAGAATGATGTCTGATTCCACACTGATTGGCATAGCTATGTAGTCACTTAATTTATGCAATAACACGAATAAATAAGTCAATTAATGTTCATAATGGTTGGGGTCTCCCATTTTCCCATTCCCTCATAAACTATTTTTAGATCCAACCTATTTGAATAAATCTACCAAAAAGGAGCATTTACTAGAGAAAAGGGAAACTTTTAGAATTATGTAGTTATAAAAACCATTGTGATAAATAGAGCATAAATTTACTCCTATGGAGCGAATGCTCTATTTATCACAATGGTTTCAAAAAGCGGCCTTTACAAAAGGCGTCAATATGGGGGAATGGGTTAATATTCAGGTAAATGGTTAGGTGAAAAACAAGAGCAGGCGCTGAGCACATCGGAATCTCATTATAATCCAAAATGATTGAAATTCTTTATATGTTTTTGTTGAAATTCTTTATATGTTTTTGTTTTAAAAGAAACTACATGTAGTACATCATCATCATCATCCTCTTAATAATCGCCTCGCTCTTGCTAGAAAGAAACTAGATCGATTTGGTACAAGGCAGTTGAATTACAACTTGAATAGAATGCTGACTGTGGTATCTGATAGATCTTGATTGCAGCAAAGTGGGATCTGGAGTAATACTAATAAGGTTGTGAATTATTTTAACTAGCGTAGTAACTCGAGATATGTCCCGAGATATGCTGCAGATTGTTCCACCGGAGTTCATGTAGCATCATCGTAACGGAGCGTGTGTGCTGGTAGTCGTTTTCTACAAACACAAAGTTGCATTTTCCCATGAACGTTCATTTCAATACCGGTTTGAGTCGGTTCTCCTTTTCGGGCTTCACTAACTTTGCTCGTAAAGCTATGCGTTGCATAACCTCATGAACACCGGGAGCACGTCATTCATTTCTTAATAACAAACAATAGAAATGGATAATTACTAAGTACATGTATGTTCAAACTTTACTCCATAGAATTTTATGAAAAAAATGACGACATTATGAATATTAATTTCCCGAATTTTTATAATGACAAATTATGAACACATCAAGTTTGCCATGGCAGAAACTGTAGAATCAGATCTGTATTTTCGTCGTAAGCAAACAAAGCAAACCCAGATCAGACTGCTCATTCAGGAGTCCTCTGATCTGGGTCTACTCTATTTGCAAATTTGTTAAATAAGTACTTATGTAGTAAAGGGAAAAGTGTTAGTAAACATAATTGCTTTACGAGCTGCAGAGACATCATTAACCCTTCGCTTGCTATTCACGTCAATATACCTACCTGTAAATAGTGAAGACCCAGATGAGACAGCTCCTGCAGGAGCTGTCTCATCAGGGTCTGCACAATTTTCAAATTGACTGTGCAACCAGTGCACTCCACAGCAGTGATTGCACAGAAAAATAATTCTAAATGAAATAATAGACAGTGAAAATATATGTAATTATACAACGTAATTATACAACAGGGCATGGATAAAAAAAAGAAGAAATGTATTTTAAAATTCAGCAAGAGAAGGGTTAAGACCCCATCGTGTTGTAACTTTTAATGTTAAATGTAAACGATTCATCAGAATAATTATAAATATTATCATTTTCAAATACATTACAATCTTTACATTGCGTACAGTAGAACCATTCTTAAGCCGCCATTAAAAAGAAGCCTAATAATTGGTATGTAAGGCATATGGTAGCTTAATGCAGATCAAACCTAATTCAGAAAGCTCCTATGGGAGCTTCCTGCATTACTAGTGCCCTGTATTAAGCAACCACCTGCATTTTAAGACTCATATGTTCAATAAATGAATGGCCACTTAAGAGAGGTTCTATTGTGTTCTCTTTCAGAACATCTCAATAAATCCTATAACCCTGGTTCCCTGTTCAATGTTTATTTCAAATTTCAATTACTAATGAATATTCATTAACAAAACAGTTATAAAGAAATGTGCAAGGTGGAACATTGTATACATTTTAGAAAGCAAAGAAACAGATCTATCAAATTCTATTAGCAAACAGAGTAGACCCTGATCAGACGGCTCCTCTAGGAGCCGTCTGATCTGGGTCTACTCTGTTTGCAAATACGTGAAAACACGTTTATATGAGGGAAAGGGATAAATCAGAAGGTATGGCTGCACTGGGTCTCCTCTGAAACTTAACTATCTATCAACTGTCAAAACCGATTTTAATGTTTTCTGATGAAGAGTGAAAACTGGCATTTCATAATAATAAAACGAATATAGTGTATTGTGTGATGGTATTAAAATAAATGCAGTTAACGCGTACCGAGGTCGCTATGCTTACAATTTCTTGATACCCTACTCAACGCTTTGAGAGTGGGCGAAAAGGGAATCGTGTCATGTTCGGCGGTAAACACAATAGTCTATTTATGAGAATAACTTCAATAAATCCATATGGATGGTTTCTCTGTTTATGCCTCGCTCACGATAGTACCATGGAGGAAAATTTCTGCCCTGGTCAAACACATGTTTGCTGCTAAATTTTGTCGTCTGCAAACTTAGTTGTCTGCAACAATTTTTCATTGTTATTTTTTCTCATTTTTGTTTCAAGAAACATTCATAGTGACAAACAGTTTGGATCTTGATAAGACGTCGAATTACTCGGCGTCTCATCTGGATCCAAACTGTTTGCATAGGTAATCACAGATGCGACATAAGGCAGCGAAAGAGTTTTCCACTACGCCTTCTTACATCATGTAGTGTTTTGTTATACGACCCGACACGATTTTTGTGAAGATCTGTCACGATTTCACAACTTCCTCTCAAGTTCTCTTGTGATTACTACGATATGCTATCACCCCTTGTCACTGCATGGTGCGAGTTGGCGATCGTTTAATTATTGCTCTTTGGATTTTGTGCAACATGGTACGGCAGCGTCTCGCTAATACATGTATATATAGGACCACTCAACAAAAGTATAATTCTGGATTTTTAAAACAGGTGATAGCTTAACGCGGGATAAAAGTGATACAGAAGGCTCCTTTCTGCATTACTTTTTGATCTGCATTAAACTACCACCTGACTTATATACCCACAATTAGGTCTCTTTGTGATTGCCACTTAAGACAGGTTCTACTATATAACTATATTATATAAATAACTAATTGCTTTGGCTGAGAATGCAATCCATTTTTATTAACCCTTTCACCGCCTCAGTCAAGTAAATGCACCACTACAAATAGTGCAGTCCCAGATCAGACGCCGCCTTTTCAAGGCGGCGTCTGATCAGGGACTTCACTATTTGTCTCAATATCTATTTCTATATATGTGCTTTATTCCTTTGAAATTTGCATTTATTTATCTCATTTCCTTATTTTACTGAATGACTGAATAAACTTGGATTGCAGACGACGATTAGAAATTTGGCGCCGAAAGGGTTAAGGCATTATATCATTTACTTTTAACCCCTAACCTGCTATGCACGAGTTAACTTACATCTACAAACAGCTTGGATACTAATGAGACGCCAAATAACTCGGTGCCTCACCAGGATTCAAACAGCTTGGATACAAATGAAACGCCAAATAACTCGGTGCCTCACAAGGATTCAAACAACTTGGATACAAATGAAACGCCAAATAACTCGGTGCCTCACCAGGATTCAAACAACTTGGATACAAATGAAACGCCAAATAACTCGGTGCCTCACCAGGATTCAAACAGCTTGGATACAAATGAAACGCCAAATAACTCGGTGCCTCACCAGGATTCAAACAACTTGGATACAAATGAAACGCCAAATAACTCGGTGCCTCACCAGGATTCAAACAACTTGGATTCAAATGAAACGCCAAATAACTCGGTGCCTCACCAGGATTCAAACAACTTGGATTCAAATGAAACGCCAAGTAACTCGCGGTGCCTCACCAGGATTCAAACAGCTTGGATTCAAATGAAACGCCAAAATAACTCGGTGCCTCACCAGGATTCAAACAGCTTGGATTCAAATGAAACGCCAAATAACTCGGTGCCTCACCAGGATTCAAACAACTTGGATTCAAATGAAACGCCAAGTAACTCGCGGTGCCTCACCAGGATTCAAACAGCTTGGATTCAAATGAAACACCAAGTAACTCGCGGTGCCTCACCAGGATTCAAACAGCTTGGATACGAATGAGACGCCGAGTAACTCGATGCCTCACCAGGATTCAAACCTTGGTAGAGAAGAGTGTAGATACTTTCAGGCAGGTGCCCGCTTATTGCAGGGTGAAAGTCGTTCAGAAAACTCCTAGATGAGCTTCTGTATGACTTTGACCCTGCATTAAGCTGACACCTGTCTCCCAGACCGATATTTATACTAAATTTAACGCCCGCTTTAGTGGGGTTTACTGTACCGGTAAAATACATACAAAATAGGAATGTTGGTGGAATGTTTAATATACATGTATAGTATATGAAGTTATTTACGAGCCAACTGTAACAAAAAAGATTCATGTCCTGTGTATATAACGACATTATAAAATTAAACTAATTAATATTCATAGTCATTATTTCTTAAATGAATATTCATGCAGTAAAGCGTTAAGAGAACGTTTCTTCGATACAAGCAGATCCTTCGACAGGGTTGATATAAGCAGAGCCTTCGACAGGTTTGATATAAGCAGAGCCTTCGACAGGGTTGATAATAGCAGAGCCGTCGACAGGGTTGATAATAGCAGAGCCTTAGACAGGGTTGATATAAGCAGAGCCTTCGACAGGGTTGATATAAGCAGAGCCTTCGACAGGGTTGATATAAGCAGAGCCTTCGACAGGGTTGATATAAAGTCTTAGACAGGGTTGATATAAACAGGCCAAAGCAAATTAATGCACAAATACACTTCGTAGAGGTTATGTAAATAAAATTTCATTGAAATCTGTTGATACAGGCTGAAATGAAAAAAAGTCTCCAGTTCAAGGGGAGATAATTCTACAACACCTGGAAATAAACACATGGCAGTTGCCTTACACATCTACTATTCGTATTTTTTATATATGTCAAATATACATTCAATAGCTTTCAAATTAACGGAGTTTTTGACACCATCTACCCACATTACAGGTCCAAATGACAAGAGCCGCGTGCAGCGCCAATGCTCGTCTGATTTGGTGCTTGTCCAGCTAAATAAAACATTTTTTGAAAAATATAAAGGGACATAACACCAAAATTTTGAAATCAAGATATACCGTCCTTATGTAGGGGCATTACCCTCAATGCGATTTACTAACCTATGTCGATACCTCTTATACTTTTTGAGTAATGAGCTACATTAAAGTTTTTGCACGCCGCCGCCGACGACGACGACAACGCCTACGACCTATCACAATAGCTCGACTTTTCTTCGACACAGACAAGCTAAAAATGCTCAAAGTTCAAGGGAAGATAGTGCTGCAATGCCTAACACTAAACGCATTAAAGTTGTGCCTTGCATTTCTACTACTCCTGGTTATTATGTATGGTAAGTATCAATTCAATAATTTTCAAACTTAAGGAGTCTGCGACATCAACAACCTATGTTACATGCCAAAATGACAAAAAAATATCCATGTTCAAGGGGGATAATTCTGCAATACCTTGACTAAACACGCGAAAATTGCGTCTTGCATATCTACTATTCGTGGTTAATATATATGCCAAATAATTTTCAAATTTAAATGAGTAGTTCGTGACACCAACTAGCCATGTGAAAATGCGGATGGACCACCGACCGACTGTCAGGGTGAATACAGCATACCCCCTCAAAAGTTGTTTACTGGGTATAATGATACGATAATACATATTTATTGGATGAATTTTCATAATGGCACATGGTCAGGATTTTGTTTGCCATGGCAGAAACTGTAGAATCAGATATGTACTATTTCATAAGCAAACAGAGCAGACCCTGATCAGACAGCTCCTACAGGAGCAATATGATGGGTCTACTTTGTTTACAAAGGCGTTCCTATCAGATAACGGGTTAACCCTTTCCCTGTTCTATGTTCATTCCAAGTTTCAGTACCTACTGAATATTCATGGACAAAATAGTTATAATGAAATATGGAAGGTGTAAAATTGTAGCCAATTTAGAAAGAAAAGAAGCAAATCTATGAAAATTCCACTGGCAAACAGAGCAGACCCTGATCAGACGTCTGATCTGGGTCTACTCTGTTTGCAAATGTGTGAAAACACAATTATATGAGGGAAGGGTTAAAGTGTTGTTTTTTTTACAGATGCCACAAATAACTTTTGAAACCACCAAACCAATGACGAAACCTTGGTTTCTTCTTCTCACAGATATTTGATCAATAAACAAAACAAAAACAACAACCCAAATTCAGTTTGAAGGTATTTATTGGATAAAATACAGTCTACATGTATTCATAAATTGTCACCTGTTTTTGTCTACCATAGTTGGTATACCATTTTCAGCTGCATCATTATAAGTAGTCACCCAAAAGTACATGCTTGATGCATTATGAAATCAGCCGAACCAAGAAAAAAGATTCTTATGTACATTACAAACAGTGAAGATCCAGACCAGCCAGTGCATAAAAGTTACCGGAATTGTTTAGTCTGCATTGCATCAACACAACACGTTTTTGCTTAAAACACTCAAGAACAGCCAAAGATTGAACTACAGTTGTATGTCATTGGCTAACAAATACCTTCCCCCTTGTATACAGTAAAACCTGTCTTAAGTGGCCATCAAGAGTGCCTCATCCACTACACTATGATAGCTTTGATAGACATTGTTGGCACTATATACAGAGGCCCTTAAGGCTGACAAAGTATTTTACATGAAACATGTCATTGATAACCTGAAACCACTCTGCAGTATTTTACCATTTACACATGCAGCTTTAAACACAAGGAGTTTATATGAAACACATATGTATATGAGTCTCATTGTCAAATCTGTTCAAATATGGTGCATTCTAAATTGATGAAGATATCTGCAGGGCCACCCCTCTCTCAGGAGCTTGTCATCCAGCAGCAGCACCGTTTGAATGTGTATCATCAGTTCATTCAGTGTCCTACTCCTTTCATCTTTTAGACTGAAAAATAGGCAAAACATTATCCGTTTACTTGATAATCATGTGTGATATTACACTATAGCAAACAGAGTAGACCCTGATTTGACAGCCCCTATAGAAGCTGTCCACTCCTGTAGAAGCTGTCTGATAAGGGTCTGCTCTGTGTGTTTATATGTTGCATATCTCATTCTCTATTGTATGTCATAGCAATTAATTTTTATATCTTAAAAGAATGAATTCAAATTCATATGGGCAGGGCCTGGAATGAATATCAATTAAGTGAGGGGTTACTGACAAAAATACAATTCATTCAGAGTTAAGATTTCATCTTATGTAGAAGTAATTATGTAGAGGTAACTCATTGTGATAATAAATGATATTTTCTCCCTTTACACAATGAATACTAATTGGCACATGAGCACAGGACCTTCTGGCTATAACAGAAACTGCGGACTTGGGTCTATATAATTCCATAGGTAAACATAGAAGACCCAGATCAGATGGCTCATAATAACATATAGGAGCTGTCTGATATTGGTCTCCAGTTTTCTAAGGTAAGATAAGGCACAATAAGAAAACATGACTGAAAAAAAGGTATTAAATAGCAACAGAACTAACAAACAATTATAAAACATGTACCAAATACTGAAAGGTTTTTATTTTTCTTGCTTGTTACTAAAACAAACGAGATGTGTTTGCAAAACACTATGCCCCTGATATGACATTTGGCCTTGTTGTATGACCTTGACCTTAACAAGTCACCCCTAAAAATGTTGCATAAGTTGCACATGCATGCCAAGTTTAAAGTATGTATGTTGAATGGCAGCAAAATTATTGCCAATCTAAATTTGACCCATAATTTGACCTTTGACCATGATTTATGACCTTGACCTCAATAACACACACCTAAAAATGTTTACCTCCATAACTTGCACATGCATGCCAAGTTGGAAGTATGTATATGCAATGTCTACAAAATTATCGGGCATAAAAATAATTTTCTGTAGACCTGTTTTAACCTTATTCTGCTGGCTGTATCAGATCAATATCAAAATCAACTCTGCAAAATAGTAAGTGTCTTAACACCTTTTGATGCCTTAACAAAAGAGGAGCACCGCTTGCAGGTGCCAACACTCATCTCTTCGATTGTAGCCCCTTGTGATGGTGAATGGTAAAGAAATAATAACCAACCTTAAAGGTTCTGGACGACAATGACAACGCGGACACCAGAGTTACGACAGAAACAGACAAGCTAAAAATCACATAGATCAGACAGCTCTTGTGCCAGTTGTCTGATTAGAGACTGATGTTTGTTTACGGAATATGCTTTTTAATACCTTTGCAAATAGAAAAGACCCAGATCAGAGATTCTTGTAGGAGCTGTCTGATCAGGGTCTGCTTTGTTTACTTATAGAATAATATAGACCTGTCTGATTCTGAAGTTTCTACCATGACTAACAAGAGTACCGCATACGGTACATAATACGCCCACTTGCAAACTTCAACATGCCTTATAAGTGTTGACATTTTCTAATCTGTGCTTCAGATCTTGATTTCCATATTAAGGTGATACTATTTTTAACAAGGCAGTCCAAAGGACAGCTATATCCCCCACCGCCGCCACCTAAATTAAGACATTGACCTGGGTTTTAACGTGGTTGACATTCAACCTTCCAGTTGTTAAGAAAATAGGACGCGGAAACAAATATAATGGAAACTGAAGGTAAGAACACGACTTTCAAATGTGACCTTGACCTTGAGCCGACATGACTGCCACATGTGTTCTGCACATCATCTCAATTCGGTTAATATTTGACTCAAGTTTTATGAAAATCCTTCAAATGGTTTAGAAGATATGGAGCGGACACGAAATGTAATGGAAATGGAAGATTAAATCACTTGGCCTTCAAATGTGACCTTGACTTTGAGCCGACATGACTGCCACATATGTTCTGCACATTGTCTCAACGTGGTTAACATTTGAGGCAAGTTTCTTGAAAATCCTTCAAGGGGTATAGGAGATAACGAAACTATAATGGAAATTGAAGGTAAGAACACTTGATCTTCAAATGTGACCTTGGCCTTGAGCCGATATGACTGGCACATGTGTTCTGCACATCGTCTCAATTTAGCTAACATTTAACTAAACTTTTATGAAAATCCTTCAAAGGCTTTAGAAGATATGGAGCGGACATGAAAATGTAACGGAAATTAAAGGTTAGAACACTTGACCTTCAAACGTGACCTTGACCTTGAGCCAACATGACTGCCGCATGAGTTCTGCACATCGTCTCAATTCATTTAACATTTGACTCAAGTTTTATGATAATCCTTCAAAGGGTTTAGAAGATATGGAGCGGACACGAAACTGTAATGGCAACTGAAGGTTTAAACACTTGACCTTCAAATGTGACCTTGAACTTGAGCCGACATGACTGCCACAAATGTTCTGCACATCGTCTTAATTTGGTCAATACTTGACTCAAGTTTTATGAAAATCCTTCGAAGGGTTTAGAAGATATGGAGCGGACACAAAAATGCAATGGAAATTGAAGGTTAAAACCCTTGACCTTCAAATGTGACCTTGACCTTGAGCCGACATATCTGCCACATATGTTCTGCACATCGTCTCAACTTGTTTAACATTTGAGGCAAGTTTCTTGAAAATCCTTCAAGGGGTATAGGAGATATGGAGCGGACACGAAATTGTTACGGACAGACAGACGGACAGACAGACAGACAGACAGACGAAGGCCATTCCTATAACCCCCCTCCGCTATGCGGTGGGGAATAAAAAAATTGAAGTGAATATCTTATTAAATAAAAAAGTTAGCTAATCCACTTATTTGCAGATTTTTGTAAAGTGCAACAGCCATAACTCTGTAAAGACAAACTAAATGAACCTCAAAATAAACTCAGCTTCAGATTTTGTTGCTTAAAACATTTGTGTAAAGTTTCATTTATATCATTTTAATAGAAAACATCAAACTAAAAGTTGACCGACAAACAAAGCAACGAACACACAAAGTTCAAGGACCATAACTTTAGAATAAAATGACATATCAAAAACCCCACAGTATATGTGAAAATTCATATTATGGTTTAACCATATAAAAAAATTGAAGTAAATATCATTTCAAATGAGAAAGTTATGGCCATCCTCATATTTGCATAGATTTGCATTATTTCTTTTAAGTGCAAGGGCCATAACTCCGAAATGACTAATCAAATGAACCTCAGAATTGACTTAGCTTCAGGTCTTGATGCATTAAACATGTGTTTTAAGTTTCATTAATATCTGTCAGATAGTTTTCCCAGAAAACGGCGGACTAACTATATGTATATATTTGCATTATTTTTTAAGTAAAAGGGCCATAACTCTGAAACGACAAATCAAATGAACATCCGAATCAACTCAGCTTCAGATCTTGATGCATTAAACATTTGTGTGAAGTTTCAATAATATCTCTCTAACAGTTTTTCCAGAAAACGGCGGACTAACTACATGCATATATTTGCATTATTTTTTAAGTAAAAGGGCCATAACTCTGAAATGACAAATCAAATGAACCTCCGAATCAACTCAGCTTCAGATCTTGATGCATTAAACATTTGTGTGAAGTTTCAATAATATCTCTCAAATAGTTTTCCCAGAAAACAGCGGACAAACTATTTGCATGTACTTGCATTCTTTTTTAAGGACAAGGGCCATAACTCTGAAACGACAAATCAAATGATCCTCTGAATCAACTCAGCTTCAGATCTTGATGCATTAAACATTTGTGTTAACTTTCATTAATATCTCTCAAATAGTTTCCCCAGAAAACAGCGGACAAACTATTTGCATGTATTTGCACTATTTTTTAAGTAAAAGGGCCATAACTCCTAAACGATAAATCAAATGAACCTCAGAATCAACTCAGCTTCAGATCTTGATGCATTTAACATTCGTGTGAAGTTTCAATAATATCTCTCAAACAGTTTTTCCAGAAAACAGCGGACAAGCTATTTGCATATCTTTTAAGGACAAGGGCCATAACTATGAACTAAAAAATCAAATGAACCTCAGAATCAACTCAGCTTCAGATCTTGATGCATTAAACATTTGGGTGAAGTTTCATTGATATAGATGTCAAATAGTTTTCCCAGAAAACAGCGGACAAACTATTTGCATGTATTTGCACTATTTTTTAAGTAAAAGGGCCATAACTCTGAAACGACAAATCAAATGAACCTCAGAAACGACTCAGCTTCAGATCTTGATGCATTAAACATTTGTGTGAAGTTTCATTAATATCTCTCACATAGTTTTTCCAGAAAACAGCGGACAAGCTATTTGCATATTTTTTAAGGACAAGGGCCATAACTCTGAACTGAAAAATCAAATGAACCTCAGAATCAACTCAGCTTCAGATCTTGATGCATTAAACATTTGTGTGAAGTTTAATTAATATCTGTCAAATAGTTTTCCCAGAAAACAGCGGACAAACAAAATGTTGACGGACGAACAAACGAACGAACGAACGAACGGACGGACGGACGGACAGGGCCACGACAATATACGACCACCTTTATTAGGTGGGCGTATAAAAACCCTGTACATGTAAACTCAGCTAATAAATAATCACGATGTCACCATTTCTTACATTAAGGTTAAACAAGAGTGCTCAAAGGCAAACAAAATGTGAATGAAAAAAGTGACACACAGACAGATGGTGGAGAAATGATCCTTAAGTGTTATTCTGCTAAAGAAGGTGACACAAAAACTAACCAATTCAAGAAAATTAAAAAGTATAATTTACAGGAAATTAAACAGACAACAGATTCATTTTGCATTTTAAAAATTAACAATTAAGGAAGTACATGCATATTATAATGGATACATGTAAACAGTTGTGTTTCTTTACCAAGAATGGTTTGAAAGAAATTTTCAGTGCTCACCTTTTTCTGTTTCTCAAGATCTGTAAGTTCCTTCTCCATCTCCACACAGGCTCTCTCTATCTCATAGTTTTTGCTGACAAGGCCTACCCAGCTGCAAGTACAAATAAACATACAGTGTATATCTGAATATGCCCGATACAATGCTATAATTTGGAACAATTCAGTTTGAGTCATGCCTTAAGAAGATACCTTTGCATTTTCGCACACCCTTCAATAACAGACACATGGCAGATATTGAAGTCATCACTAATACCGTATAAGTGGATTTTTTCGCGAGAAGGAAATTTACGCTATGTTTGCGTGTCCATCAAACAAGCGTAAATATAATCCGCTAAAAATTCCTTCCCTTCTCTCCCCATACAACAGACCACAACTTTCTACAAACGGTAAAACATAAACATCCTTCACCGCCATTTGACACATGTATATCCTTAGTTTATGCGGTGTGCATGGTTATGTAATATAGAAACGGGTATCGAAGGAGAATTTGTTCCAATTCGGTAATCGAGTGTTCAAAGATAACGTTGTAAATTAATTGCAATAGCAGCTGACTAGTTTTTCTTCCTATTTATTCTTCATAATATAAGTTTTTAAGACGAGGTCGAACTGACTGCGTTTTCGCTAAGTTGAAGTCAGTTTTGCATGTAATTAAGAGTGTTTGTATTGAAGTCACACATATCAGTCCAATGTGTGAATTGGATGTTTGATCCGAATCCGCTAACATATGCCCAGTAATTATGACACAGGTAAATTACAGTGTTATTTGGGTGAACAATCACTGGTGTCAGATAATTATTCAAACTGTTTAAACAAAAAACATTCCCAAATGAGTGAATGTTATTCGTTTATAAAACGTCATGTAAATTGATATACTTTTCTCTGATTATCAGTTACTAAGAGTTACTAAAAAGATACAAAACAACATGGTAAGATAAGAACAATTTTTATTTCGTTTCCTTAAAAAATTAATTTTTACCCAGTTACCGCAAATAATAAAGACGTGAAAATTTATTTGAGGTGGATTCGTGAAATCTGACAGTTCTTGTAATGAATTTAAGTAATTTGAGGAAATGTTCAGTGTGGAGCTCAGAAATACAGAATTCTGTGACTAGACAGGAAAGTTTATTCATGACAGAGTGAGATATTTATGTTATATAGTGAATAAAATTCAAAGCCCAATAACTCTGGTAAAAATTCAAAGCAAAAATTCCCTTCTTTACTTACATCTTCACATCAATGTTCATCTGTGAAAGTTGAAAGTAAATTCTCCTATTGGTATATGAGGAGTTGGACACAATATTTATGAGAGATACAGGCAGACATATGGACAAGGTCAATGCTATATCTCTCCCACCTTGTGGGGGCATAAACATTTTTAGTTATTGACTGTTCATGAAAATTAGTGTCCTATACGTCTTAAATTAAATAGTTTGTAGGATTATTAAAGTGGCTTATTTCTACATACACTTAACAAGATAATAAATTCAAAAGACATCAGATGACGTTCACAGAAATACGCACAATCCCTAATTATCCTAAATATTGGTCAAACTTAGACAACTTAACTTTTTCCCTCATATAAATGTGTTTTCACGCATTTGCAAACAGAGTAGACCAAGATCAGACGGCTCCTAGAGGAGCCGTCTGATCAGGGTCTGCTCTGTTTGCTTATGGAATTTGATAGATCTGTTTCTTTGCTTTCTGAAATGTCTGCAATGTTCCACTTTCCATATTTTGTTATAACTATTTTGTCCATGAATATTCAGTAGGTATTGAAATTTGGAATAAACATAGAACAGGGAAAGGGTTAAACAAAGTTTAGACAAAACTAAGACAAAGACAAATAGTGCAGACCCAGATCAACTTGCACATAAGGGAGCTATCTGATCAGGGTTTACACCATTTACTGCTACGTGACTTTAATTTTAAGTGATCTAAATGGTGCTGAGTTAACCTGTTCAGTTTTACAAAGTGGTGGAAAGGGGAAATTGGGAGCCTGACTACTTACAGTAAATACATGTATGGTAGTACCATCACTTTGTCATTTCACAGCAAGTGACCTAGGAGCACTCATTGCTTAACCCCTTTCCTGTTTAGTATTCATGTAAGAAATTATGACAACATGAATATTTATTAGCTCAATTTTTATAATATAAACTTTTCATCGGAATTTTTGCTTTGACTGAAAATTGTAGAATCACATCTATAACATGTCAAAAACAAGATGTGTTTGTGAAACACTATGCCCCCTCATATATTTGACCTTTGACCTTGAAGGATGACCTTGATATGTCACCCCTCAAAATGTGCAGCCTCGTGAGATACACAAGCATGCCAAATATCAAGTCTCTATCTCTACTGGTCCAAAAGTTATGGCCAATGTTAAAGTCGATGATTTGACCCATATATTTGACCTCTGACCTTGAAGGATGACCTTGACCTTGACATGTCACCCCTGTGCGGCTTTATGAGATACATATGTATGCCAAATATCAAGTCTCTATCTATACTGGCTCAAAAGTTATTACCAATGTTAAAGTTGCTGACAAACAAACAAACAGACAAACAGACAGGGCAAAAACAATATGCCCCCGACTATCGTCAATGGGGGCATAACAAACAGGGCAGACCCTGATCTGATGGCTCCTATAGGAGCCATCTGATCTGTGTCTACCCTGTTTGCAAATGCATTTATGACAGAAAGAGTTAACCCTTTCATTGTTTTTCAGAGTGGAATAGCCAATCAGTGTAAGCTTAAACTTGTTAGAGCATTTTAAATGATAAACCATGAAGACCCTGACCAGAGAGTTCCTCTAGGAGTCCTCTGATCTTGGTCTGCACTGTTTGCAAATGCCAATGCATGTGTGTCTCCCATTCAAAGCGTTAACCATCAGTACTAGGAAATGCTCGTCAACAAACCTATTCTCCAGATCCTTTAATTTGCCACCAGCCTGACTCTGCTCATTCTTCCGCTGCCAGTTTATCTCCTGAATCTTCTTCCTGAAGAAAAAAATAAAAATAAAGTCATGACTTTTAACACATTTAATCTGTCCTGTCCACCATTAATATTAATTCTGTACCATGTTAGCAAACAAAGAAGACACAGATCAGACAGCTCCTACATAGGTGAATGAATAATAAAGGCAGGACAAAGAGTGTTTAAATTTTTGCATTCTAGTAATTGTTGTCTGCAAATATTGTCTTCAATTGAAACTTGATGGTAATTTTTCTTTCAATATGTCTTCAAATGTGCATATACAATCACAGTGTCAAATGGTTTAGATCCTGACGAGAAGCAACGTTATAATTTAGTGTCTTATCTGGAACCAAACTACAAAGTACAAAAAAGTATCTCTACCCAATCTACAGTAAACCCCCTCTAAACTGGACATTCAATTTAGTATTGATATCTGTCTTGGAGATATGTTGCAGATTAATGCAGGGTGAAAGTCATGCTGAAAGCTCCTCTAGGTCAGGAGCTTTCTGCATGATTTTCACCCTGCATTAAGCAGTCACCTGCCTAAAAGTTTAGAGGGGTTTGACTGTATATGAAAACATAGCTGATAATGTTTAATGCATGACCGTACCTGCTCATGTCTGCACCGTTATAAACAAACCACACTGGATTAACCCTTTATTTCACACTTTTGCAAACAGTGTACAGTAAAACCTCTCTATAGCAGCCACTAAATTACATCAAGTATTTAGTATTAAAGACAGGTGGCTGGTTAAAGCAAGGTGAAATTAAAACAGAACGCTCCTATAGGAGCGTTCTGTTTTACTTTCACCTTGCTTTAGCCAGCCACCTGCCCTTAATACCAACTAATGATTAATGAACACAATTTAGTGGCGCTATAGAGAGGGATTACTGTAGATCCAGATTAGTCGGCTCCTGGAGGTTCTTATAATTCAATAATTTAACCTACATTGCATTTTAAACTTTTAAACTTCATGAATATTCATGTAAGAAATAATGACATCATGAATATTAATTAGCTTAATTGTTATAATAGCACAGACACAGGAAATTTTGGCAAATGCAGAAACTGTTGAATCATATCTACATTATATCATATGCAAACGGAGTAGACCCTGATCAGACGGCTCCTAAAGGAGCCGTCTGATCTGGGTCTACACAGTTTGCAAAAGCATAGAAAGAGGTACGTATGGAGTAAAGGGTTAAAGGCATACTTATAACAGTAAGCAAATGTTGCCATGGCAATAATCATCACATGTTAGTGTTTGTTGATGCTTACAACGAGAGTTTTGTCTTAATAAGTTCAAATAGATAGTGATATGAAATAGTAGTTTACTTTCATGTTTAATTCACTAGTTCCCATATTTGTCATTTTCAAATTGTCATCATTTCTTTGCACTACAATAAATCTTTGCCACGACATGAGTCAGCATATATGTGTGTGTGTGTCTGATGACATTCAGTATTTACTTGAGCAAGTTCAGGCAAGTACAACATGATAAGAACTTAACCTGAAACATTGGTCTGTGACAAGTAACAAAAGACAGGCAGTTTAAATCCTTATAAAACTTCACTTAACCTGGTATCTGATCTGGATCCAAGCTGTTGCAGAAGCAAGTCTAGTTGAGACCAGCAGGGTAAGAGCTGAAACTCTATTAGCTTCTTGGTCCTGCATCCTGCTAACCACGACAAGAGTCGCATTAACAAACAGCTTGGATCCAGATGAAACTCCAAGTAACTAGATATCTCATATGGATCAAAGCTATTTGACACTTGGTCAATTGTTTCTCAAAAGCTTGAGAGAATATTGGTAGTACAGTAAAACCCCTTTAACCCTTTCCCTGTTCTATGTTTATTACAAATTTCAATACCTACTGAGTATTTATTAACAAAATGGTTATAAAGAAATATGGAAGGTGGAATATTGTAGATATTTTAGAAAGTAAAGTAACAGATATATCAAAATTCTATTAGCAAACAGTGCAGACCCTGATCAGACGGCTCCTATAGGAGCCATCTGATCTGGGTCTACTCTGTTTGCAGATGCGTTAAAACGCGTTTATATGAGGGAAAGGGTTAAATCAGACTTTCAATTTAGTATCAATATCGGTATTGGAGACAGGTGGCAGCTTAATACAGGGTGAATGTCATGCAGAAAGCTCCTCTAGGAGCTTTTTGCATAACTTTCACCCTGCATTAAGCAACCACCTGCCTAAAAGTATTTAAATTCTTCTCTACTATAATTCCAATTTAGAGGGTTTTTACTGTAGTCAAAATTTACCCCAAGTCCAAATTTGAGCAGACAATTTTGGTTTTACAGTCGGATAACGGTTGAGAGTTTATCGAAATGCTCTAACTTTTAGGATGATTTAAATCTAAAACTGAATTTAAACATGCAGAGGCTGTCTAGAAAAATCCATGTCTTTAACCCTTTCAACACTGAATTTTCAGAGTGGAATGGCCCATCAGTGTTTAACTATAGAGTCCACTCAGTATGATAGGAATTAACTTGCTGGTCAACTTTGAATGACAAACAGTGCAGACCCTGATCAGATGGTTCCTCTAGGAGCTCTGTGATCTGGGTCTACATTGTTTGCAAATGACAGCTCCTGTGTGTCCCACAATTGATGGGTTTACACCAGAGTGTCATTCACTTGATACTGACGTCATCCATAAGCAATAATTATGCATGTCTAAGTGCAAACCGTTTCTAAATAGATTTTATGTGAGACACAACCATCAATGTTTAATTGTGAAGCCTATTAAAACTTACTTTTCTGATACACTTTGTTAACTTTTATAGCACTTGCAAAACAAGAGAGTAATGAATAATCTCATGCCCACCTGAGTCAATAAGTCAAGTGATCTATAGTGTACAAAACAGTGGTCAAATTGTGATCAGATTGTTTTCAAGTAAATTTGTCATAACTTACCTTTCTACAGTGTAAGATTTAGTAGACATTTAAAAAGACATGTAATTAATTTTTAAAATATCATTACAAACATGTTCAATGGTTGATCATCTACAAAATTCTTATTAGTGAAAATTTAGAAAATCTTTTGTTACAGTATTTTCCACATTTTGTTATCCTGATGATCTATTGAACCAATGAGCAATTTAACCCATTCCCGCATATTGACGCCTTTTGACGCTTCTGTAAAAGTCACTTTGTGAAACCATTGTGATAAATAGAGCATTTGCTCCACAGGAGCAAATGCTCTATTTGTCACAATGGTTTCAAAACTACACAATTCTGAAAAATTCCTTTTCTCTAGTTAATGCTCCTTTTTGGTAGATTTAATCAAAGAGGTTAGGTCTAAAAATAGCCTAAGTGGGAATGGGTTAAAGTCTGTTTAACCATTTCCCTTATGAATATTTATGTGATTGATGACTTCATGAATATTCATTAAATTAAATTCATAATGTAAAATTTTCAAGGGAATGATGTGCTTTGACAAAAACTAGAGGATATGATCTATATAATTCCATAAGCAAGCTGAGTAGACCCTGATTATATGGCTTTTACAGCAGCTGTCTTATCTGGATATACTCTGCAAAGGTGTGTATATAGAGGATCTTACATGAGTGTTCTTGATTATTGGATTTATTAAATGAGTCTTTTTAAAACGATAAAAAACGAGCTTTAGCGAGTTTTTTTATCGTTTTAAAAAGACGAATTTAATAAATCCAATAATCATGAACACGAATGCAAGATCCTATTTATAACATAACACACACAAATGTTATTTGCAGCCAATATTTCAGCAGTAACGTGGATTGTTATAAATTCTCCTTACATATAGAAATGATGAATGAAAGGTGTTATTAGGTTCGCTAGGTAACTGGGACAAAGTAGGTCCAAATTTTCCAACTTTATTTTTTACTTACTGTCATATCAACCAGGATCTAATTCAGACCTCTCTGGTATTCAATTTAACTGTGATAGTTTATGATACAAAAACATACAGAAACACGTCAAAATAATTTTTGAGTTACAGTTTCGACATACATAGTTACAAACACGTCACATTATGACGTCATTGTACACAACATGTGTCTATGTAAAGCGCGCCATTTACATGAAGACCTACATACCTGTAGTCGCCAACACGTCCGACACTCACTGTTAATGGGATTCGAAATGCGCCTTCGTTTTGGTATATTAAGCCCTTCATTAGTGTTGTATGTATACACATGGACATGGACATTTCCACCGAGAAAAAAAATCTCGATTCAAGTTCAGTGAAAATGTTTGAAATGGACAAAAGATTCAGTACGAACTGCTGCATAAAATGTGTTGGAACAGGAGGAAGATTTTCGCGATCAGCTGAGTTAGTGAGTATAGCATATTTGAAATATGTTTGTGCTGTGCTGGATTCAGATGACTATTGTTGTTGATTGATGAGATATTTGTATGAGTAGAAATCTGCATAAACAAAAGGACATGCGGTGAAGAAAATGCAAAGTTGAGGAGGCATTTTAATTTAAATGTAGAATTGATTGTATGGGTCAGAGTAGCTGGTAGGTCTTTTTTTGGCATACATTTTGTATATGATTCCTGACAGCGATTACAATTTGTATTATTTTATCGAAATTAAGGCGCAAGTGCCAACAATCCTTTGCCATCTATCGTGACTCAATCGTGGACAGGTAGGTCGACCACCGTCCGCCAGTTTGTTTGTTTTGACAGCGCGTATGAATAGTTCGAATGTCATTCGGTCGTTCGAATGTTATTCACTAGTGATTATATGCCCATGATTATCAAAAAATAAATGATAGTGTTACGTCACGCTGAAGCCACGTGTTATGTTATAAATATATATATTTATGGTGTAAATTGTTAAATTAACCCATTCCCTCATAGGCTATTTTTAGATCCAACCTCTTTGAATAAATGTACCGAAAATGAGCATTAACTAGAGAAAAGGATATTTTTAGAATTTTGTAGTTTGAAACCATTGTGATAAATAGAGAATTTGCTCCTATAGGAGCAAATGCTCTATTTATCACAATGGTTTCAATAGGTGATTTTTACAGAGACATAGAAAGGCGTATTTATGGAGGAATGGGTTAAATAATATTACTGCAAAACTGCAGAAATCCACCTTGTGGCTTCAAAGAAGACTTTTCAAACTTTCATTATAACCATTAAAAAAACAAGAGCTGTCCGCAGACAGCGCGCTCCACTTTCTTTAGTGCTGGATAGTGTACTGGAAGTCTAAGTCAGAAAGGGCAGATAACTATAGCAAAATTAATTTTAGGGTTACCTGCCCTTGTGGAATGGGTCCCCCTTGTAATAGTTAACATGCATACCAAATTTGAACCAAATATTTTGGACAGTTTCTGAGACATGGACCTGAACATAAAACTTAACCAACAATGAAAATTCTAAGTCGAAAAAGGGACATAACTATGGCAAAATTAATTTTAGGGTTACCTACCCTTGTGAAATGGGTTCCCCTTGTGATAGTAAACAGACATACCAAATATGATCCAAATATCTTTGATGGTGTCTGAGTAAAGGACCTTAACAAAAAGGTTAACCAACGCCGACGCCGACGAGAGGGTCATGACAATTGCTCCACTTTTTGAAAAAGTGGAGCTAACTAGGCCAAAAGTTGGTAGAGATTAACAAAAGGTTCATTTGTGCAAATTCAAATTGAATTTAGTCCTTTGGTTTTAAGTGGTTCCTTTCAGCAACCATAGTTTACAAGGCACTGAATTAAAAAGAACAAAATTAAAAGACGACCTGACAATATCCATTTGAGTGAAGTTTGGATAGAAAGAGTTTCTGAGGAAATATTGTTTTAAGTAAAAAGTTAATGGCAGACAATGAATGAAGGCAGGACTTTGACAATAGCTCACCTTAAGCATTTGTTTGCATGAAAGTATAATAATTTAGCTGGTGAAAAAATGAGTATTAATGGAGATGCTGTAAATAACTTCATAAATAAGCTGTTTAACCCTTTCCCTTGTAAAAACACATTTTCACGTATTTGCATACAGAGTAAACTCAGATCAGGAGAAATCTGATCAGTGTCTGCTCTGTTTGCTAATGGAGAATTTCATATACCAGTAGATGTTTCTTTAGTTTCTAAAATGGCTACAATGCTCCACCTTCCATATTTCATGATAACTATTTTAACCCTGAATATTAAGTAGGTATTGAAATTGGAATAAACATAGAACAGGGAAAGGGTTAGAGTACATCCAGACTGCTCCTGGAAAAGTGGTCTGGTCAGGGTCTGCTCTGTTAGCTTAATATGGAATAATACAGATGTGATTCTACACAATTTCTGAAACAGCCAAAATGTCTTAAGCTCATTAACCATTATAAAAATTTATCTAATATTCATGATCTCATTATTTTATAACACAAAGCCAGAGCTGAGACTTTAGCTCTTTACTCCATGAATATTCATGTAAGAAATAATGCCATCATGAATATTAATTAGATTAATTGTTATATTAGCAAATGGACACATGAATGTTTGGCCATGGCAGAAAATGTCCAATCATATCTATATTATATAAGCAAACAGAGCAGATCCTGATCAGATGGCTTAAACTGGAGCCGTCTGATCTGGGTCTACTCTGTTTGCAAAGGCTAGTAAGGTGTATGTATGGAGTAAACAGTTAGCGATATCAGTTCTGTACCAAATGTATTGCTTAATTACATACTTGAGCTCTGCCAACTGTTTTTGAGCTTGCTCCAACATTTTCACTAATGTTTCGTTGTATGTTTTCCATGAATTGTTCCCATACTCTTGCAGCAAGTCGAGGTTTAATATTCTGTAAATAAACAGTGTACATGTGTATATGCATTATTCAAAAGATTATGCTGGTCCCCATCTGAAATAAAATATCTTGCTAACTGGAAATACTGATTGAACATTTACTCCATGAATATTTATGAAAGAAATAATGACATCATGAATATTAATGAGATTGTTATTATTTTTACAGGTACATGAACACTGGACATTTTGACCATGGCAAATCTATATAATTTCTTAACCCTTTCCCTGTTTTATGTTTATTACAAATTTTAATACCTACTGAATATTCATTAACAAAATAGTTTTAAAGAAATATGGGAGGTGGGACATTGTACACATTATAGAAAGCAAACAAACAGATATATCAAGTTCTATTAGCAAACAGAGCAGACCCTGATCAGACGGCTCCTCTAGGAGCCGTCTGATCTGGGTCTACTCTGTTTGCAAATGCGTGAAAACACGTTTATATGAGGGAAAGGGTTAAGCAAACAGAGCAGACCCTGATCAGAAGATTCCTATTTGGAGCCGTCTGATATGGGTCTACTCTGTTTGCAAAGGCGTAGAAAGGTGTTTTTTTATAGTAAAAGTTTAATTCTTCACAGATTGGTTCAGAATTTAAGTTAATACTAGTATAGACTTTAGTACTGCCTGGATTTTTTTCCAAAACTTTCGAAATTTATGGAGTAAAGGGTCAAGTGATTCCAAAAACCCTTTACATGATGAAGACTCTGCCCTTTAACCCTTTCCCTCATATTGACGACTCTGTAAAAGTCACTTTGTGAAACCATTGTGATAAATAGAGCATTTACTTTATTGGAGCAAATGCTAGATATATTTATCACAATGGTTTCAAACTACGAAATTCTGTAATTTTCCTTTTCTCTAGTTAATGCTCCTTTTCGGTAGACTAATTCAAAGAGCTTGTATCTAAAAATAGCCTATGAGGGAATGGGTTAAGCACAAGCTATTAAGCAAATTTATTGCCATGACAGTAGAGAATAAGATCTGTAGTATAACTGGTAACATAGCAGAACATGATCAGATCATTTAAGGCAGGTAGCTACTTAATGCAGGATGAAAGTCAAGCAGAAAGTCCCTTTGGGAGCTGCTGACAGCCTTACAGACCTGCACCGATACGAGTCAGAACGTCTGGTTTAGAGGAGTTTTGTTGGTCGTCTGTCTAATCGACAAAGACCACGGCTTCATGCAGTCGATTGGAGTCTGTGTGTCCAGAGGGGTTTTACTGCATATGAATATCTACATTTCTATTAAAGAATGAATGATCTACTTCTAGTACTAGCACTTACCCTATGACCTACTGTCAGCCAATAAACATGTGGCAACAGCTTCACTTGCTCAGTTTACAAAACTAATAAATTTTAAACTTTACTTTAGTGGTCATTTTTATATACAGTAAAACCTCTCTATAATGACCACTAAATTGTGTTAATTAGTTGGTATTTAGAGCAGGTGGTAGCTTAAAGCAAGGTGAAAGTAAAACAGAACGCTCCCATAGGAGCGTTCTGTTTTACTTTCACCTTGCTTTAAGCAGCCACCTGTCTTTAACACAAAATAATTGATGTAATTTAGTGGTCGTTATAGAGAGGTTTTACTGTATGAACGTGCAAAATGTTTTGCAGGCATTTTCCATTAGCAAACAGAGCAGACCCTGTAGGAATCATCTGATCTGGGTCTACTCTGTTTACGTATGTGTTGAAGGCGTTCATATGAAGGGAAGGGTTAAAAAGATTACACAATTTTTTCCAATAAGCTAATAACTACCTTAGAGCCTGGTGTTCGAGCTGAGCTTGAGAGTTCTCAACACACTCATTCCATGCTGCCACATCAGTCATCTTTCCCGCAGGTGGCTGGGGAAGCTCATACCTCTTCATGCTCATCATGTCCATGGGTAACCGTGCCTGGAGACGCTCAAATTCCACTTTCATTATCTCTGTCTGTAATAATTATATAATAGTAAAATAATGCTGACACAATTAACACATATAATGTATATGCATCTGATTAACCCTATACTCCATGAGAATAATGCCATTATGAATATCAACAATTTTGAACAAAATAATTTTTATTGTGACAGAAACTGTAGAATCAGATCTACATTATATCATAAGCAAACATAGCAGACCCTGATGGAAAAATATATTTGAGTATTATGGGAAACAATGCTGCTAATGACAAACACAATTTCTTAGTGAGCTGAAGGTTGTCGTGAATACGCTATTACTTACATGACGTCATGGCGCGGGTTTGAACGAGAAGGTACTGACACAGACGGAGCCTGACGGTGTGGAGGAAGAAATGATGGTAACTGGAGAATTCGACTTGAACTTGAAGATTCGTATGAGTGAGTTAATGGAGTTCCGAGATCGTGAGGAACCGTGTTCTGAGAGTCGCGTACCGCTACGTACCTGTTCCCAATCAACTCCAGCAGTATTGTCCACTGGTGAGGTAACTCGAGAAACCACACAGACTGTAAGTGACCTTTCCTTCAACTCAATAGCCTCATCACAATTTTATAAACTGCCAAAACTCACTTTACCAAGATTTGATGGCGATATACTTACATGGCAAACGTTCTGGGACAGCTTTGAGTCTACAGTGCATTACAATACTAGTTTAACAGATGTGCAGAAGTTTAGTTACTTAAAATCGCAGCTTGATTGCGAGGAATGGCGAACAATTGAAGGTTTTGCATTAACAAGTGCTAATTACTTACGTGCAGTAGATTTATTGAGAGAGCGTTATGGACAAGTGCATAAAATTACGCACGCAACTATGCAAGCCATGTTGAAATTGCCAGCCCCAGCGAACACAGTACAAAGTTTGAGGCAATTCCATGACAAAATGGAGTCGTATATTCGGAGTTTAGAGGCAATGGGTCAGACGGAGGAGACGTACGGCAATTTACTGGTTCCGGTAGTGTTAGACAAGTTACCATGAGAGGTACGACGCCAAATTACGCGTGAACATGGTGACGGAAATTGGAAGCTGGTTGAACTGAGGTATGCGTTAAAGAAAGAAATTCGTATTATGGAAGCAGATACATCAGATGTACTGCCGGAAGTTGACACTTACAACGCCACAGCTTCGTTTTATACCAGTGCGAAGCCAACGAAAAAACAAAGACAGCTAAAGAGCAATCGCAGTTTTCCACTCAAGTGTGCATTTTGTCAGGAAGATCATGCAGCGTTTGAGTGTCTAAAGTTCGCAGATGCAAACTCTCAAGGGTCGAAGTAATTAAGCGCCAGAGGTTATGCTTCAACTGTCTTGGTAAACATCAAGTAGCTGACTGTAAGTCGCGTAATCGATGTAAGAAATGCCGAAGAAAACACCATTCCGCTATTTGCAAAACAAATGATGATCAAGGAAGTGAATTCAGCTTACGCAATCAACAGACAGACTCGAACCTGAATCCTCAAGCAGCCGTGTTTCATTCGACATCGACAAAAAACATTACTAGCACTGTACTGTTGAAAACCGCGATCGCTACAGTATCATCAGACGACACTTACACAACAGCTGCTGTACTGTTTGATGAAGGGGCACAGCGATCCTTTATCACGAGGAAACTTGCAGACGATTTGTGCTTGAAAACCGAACGAACTGAAACGCTAAATATGTCTTCTTTTGGGAGCGAGAGCAATAAAGTTCATCACCTTGAGTTGACTACAGTTCATATTCTGACACAGTCTAACGAGAAATTACAGATCAAAGTACTGATAGTACCAAACATAGCAACACCGATGAGAAGTCATGTGACAGCAGCAATAGCCAAGTATCCGTATCTAGCCCATCCAGCCAGTGTTGACTACCAGTTCAACATATCTATTCTCATTGGAGCTGACTACTATTGGGATATTGTGGAAGATAAAGTGGTACATGGTGAGGGCCCCACAGCTGTGAGTTCGAAAGTTGGTTACCTTCTGTCTGGACTATTACACAAAGGCACACATGCAGATTCCACGGGCCACATTCTGAATGTACTGATGTCGCCGACGTTTATAGACCCATCTCAAAGTCCCGTTTGGGAGAATATTGAAACCTTAGAACCAAATAAGGATACGTACGAAGAAATTCCAGAATCGGATGACACTCGGGAGACGACAACAGCGTTGCTAAGCAAAGACATGGTGACTCAGCACAGAACAGCAAAGAGTCCACTTCCTGTAGACAATTGTTCGTCATACAGAAAACTAATGCGTGTTACAGCATTTGTCTTGAGGTTTTTTCACAACGCCAGGCAACCCAGAAATGACAGAACGACAGGTTACTTGACTATTCAAGAACTTCATAATGCAGAGAAATGCTTGATCCGATGTTGCCAGCATGAGACATTTTCAAATGAGATTGAATGTATAAGGACACAAACCAGTAAAAACACACTTGTGCGACAGCTCAGACTATTCCTAGATGCAGACAACATGGTTCGATGTGCCGGGAGGCTGCAGAACGCGCATATTACAGACACCGCAAAGTATCCATTTCTGCTACCGAAGAATCATACACTTACCAAGTTAATTGTTGAAGACGCCCATGTATTGCAATTCCATTCAGGAATCAATAGTACAGTGACGTTCATCAGGCAAAAGTTTTGGATACCGGCAATAAGACAGTGTGTCAACAGCATAATCCGGAAATGCGTCATTTGCCGTAAAGTAATGGGAAAGCCATACAGCGCTCCTGATCCACCACCCTTGCCGAAATCGAGAGTACAAGATTTAACACCATTCAACGTCACCGGGGTAGATTTTGCTGGACCACTACATGTAAAGTCGAGTACCGGGATCAGCCAGAAAGCATACTTATGCTTATTCACATGCGCTACGAGTAGGGCGGTTCACCTTGAAATAGTTAATGACTTGTCAATGGATTCTTTCTTACAAGCGTTCCGCCGATTTACCAGCCGGAAGTCGCTGCCGACACTGATGATCTCAGATAACGCTAAAACATTTACGTCAGCAGCATCAATTCTTAAGCGTTTGAGTGAGACCAGCGAAGTTAGAGGCATACTGAACAACAAAGGTGTTGATTGGCAGTTCATTCCGTCTAGAGCTCCATGGTACGGTGGATTCTGGGAACGCATGATCGGCGTAGTGAAAATGTCCCTAAAGAAGACGCTTGGACGAGCTATGGTAACCATGGATACACTTCAGACCGTAGCAACCGAGATCGAGGCTATCATCAATGATCGTCCGCTGACCTGTATATCTTCGAGCATAGATGACCTCGAGCCCTTGATGCCGGCGCATCTTCTGTATGGACGGTGAATCACGTCATTTCCATTCGATGACGCTACTATCGATATATCCATTGGCACCACCAACCAACAACAAGCCCTAATAAAACGTTCAAAACAATTACGTCATCTCATTAATCAGTTTTGGACAAGATGGCGGCGGGAGTACGAGAACGACACCAGAAATCAGGCGCTAAGTCAGATTCCATTCATATGGGAGACGTCGTTCAAGTTCACGATGATGGACCGAGACTACAATGGAGACTAGCGGTCGTAGACGAGACTACAATGGAGACTAGCAGTCGTAGACGAGTTATTGACAGGGAACGATGGTGTAAGCAGAGCAGCGAAGATTCGCACGTGTCGAGGATACACCACCAGGCCAATTGTAAAACTTTATCCACTAGAAATTCGAAGGGACAATGACTTTAATAACTGCGCTGATTCATAGAACTAGATAGTGTTTTATACCTTCGCAATCAACAATCAATGGACACTAGTATTAATGTGATGATTCAAACTATGTAGAGCATTTCAGTCTAATTTATTACATTTCGCGGCCCCCAGTATGTCGTGAATACGCTATTACTTACATGACGTCATGGCGCGTCGCCGTGCACGACGTTTATGGGACGTTGACGTCATTCAGTTGTTGTTGTTTACTTTCGTTATTTTGAATAAGAGATAGGTCGAACCTGGACACAACGCTTACTGTTATTATTATCCCACCACTCTACCATAAAGGTTAACCCTTTACTCCATGAATATTCATGACGGAAATAATGACATCATGAATATTAATTAGATTAATCATAATAGCATATGGACACTGTTTGCAAAGGTGTAGAAAGGCATATTTATAGAGTAAAGGGTTAACTTTTTATCTGACCAGGATGTCCAAGGCTGCAAGCTTAGAAAGTTTCAGAAACTTAGATTATCCATTAACAAAAGGGCCTGAATGGCTCACCAGACAATCAGAGAAGAAGATTATCAAAGTGTTCACTAAATGTTTCTATAGAAAACTAGCTGGCCCTGGGGTGGGGCCAATTTTGACCACAGGGCCATAATTTATAAAAAATTTTGTAGAGGACCTGAACATGATGCTATGTGCCAAATATGAAAACTCAAAACCTTCCAGTTTCAGAGGAGAAGATTTTTAAAGTTTTCACTATAGGTTTCTATAGAAAACTGGCTACCCCTGGGGCAGCGCCAATTTTGACCCCAGGGGCATAATTTATATAACTTTTGTAGAGGACCTAAAGATGATGCTATGTGCCAAAGATGAAAGCTGAGAACCCTGTAGATTCAGAGGAGAAATTTTTTTAAAGGTTCAAATTGTTGATGACGGACGATGCACATCGACAGACATCAGGCGATCACAAAAGCTCACCCTGAAAACTTTGTGCTCTGGTGAGCTAAAAATGTGAAACCCTCCCCCTCAAACTCTCCCCCACAACACACACAACCACACACACAATAGCAAAATGTAACATTCTGAGGTGTGTATTAGGGAAAATATAGTAGATGCATGTAGAAATAACCTACTTCAAACTGCCCATAAGATGCTTGTGGGAGGTATTCCAAGTAATTTTTGGTAGGCCTGTATCTCCTTGTCTCCTCTTCAACAAGTGCCAAAGCCTGAAAGAAAAAAGAGAATTATACCAATGCTCCAATCCTGTAACTTCCAAGGTACAAAAATAATAGCTGTTCACAGTATCAAATTAGAATTAATATAAAAATTCTGAAAGTAAGAGGTACATCAAAAGCAAAAGCAGAAAAGATAAAATTGCACATTCAGCTTTATTGAGTCTGTTAATGAGCGTTTATTAAAAGTACAACACTACTCATGTACCCTAGCACCGGCTTTCATAACTAATAATATCAAAACTACCGATCCCAAAGGACTAGAAAATATAAACCTACCAGTAATGAATACTTCCCACTGGTTACTTATTCACATATGTACTATTATAGTATAGACTGTATATAAAAAAAATGTTGAAAGGGGGCAATAAAATATGGTAATAAAATATGGTATTAACGATCCAAACAAAATTGTGTGTGCACAGGTCCCCATGATAGAAGGAACAAGTGCAAATTTTCAAATCATCTGACACAAAACTGTAGAATAAGAAGCTGATACAAAAATTGGATCTCCAAAGGTTCTGTTGATAACTTTTTTGAACTTAAATACAGTAGAAACTGTCCTGATTGGCCATCAAAAAGAGGTCTAATAATGGATCCGATCTGTATGTCCGGTTATACTGTCAGTTGCTTCATTGTCTAGGAAGAGTGGTTGGAAATTTCTTTTATCTATGACCAGTCTCAATCCAGTGTTATCAATAAAGAGTTCAGACGGTGGCTGATTGGCCGATTTTCTTTTGTTCTCTCTAAACCCCTAGTCACATTTGCTTTATGGCCACTGTACGGTAGTCGTACATGTAGATCACTTAAATTGAGAGATTTCTGCAGTGGCTGTAGAAAATCTGCGGCGCCGCATGGCGTATCTCAAATTTTTACAGGCCGCACGGTTGCAGTAGAATTTTAAGCGAGCAGTTATAATTTCTACAGCTGCTGTAGCTTTTTACAACCAAGTTGCATAGCGGTAGCACCAGATTGACTTGTCCATGCGACTTCTTTGCTGCTGCTGTGGAATTTAAAAAATAATACGGCGGATATGGTGATAGCTTCAAAGACCGTATGGTAGCCATAGGTTTTCTTCTGTCTCACCAATTTAAAATACGCCGAATGGCGGCCATAACATATGTGACCATTGAAGTATATATAGCTGTAGGAAAAGGGCTCTCTTAACTGAAGGTGAGATGCTCTCCTGTCACTCACTTCCTAATTACTGTCTAACCTGCTTCAGCAGTCACCTTGTATCAGAGGTCACACTACTGTAAGCAGCCACTGCAAGACCCCCTCCCAACAAAAAACACTACAGTAAAACTATGCTATTAAGACCACCAATGGGACCGGACAAAGGTGGTCTTAATAGTGGGTTGATCTTAATAATGCTTTTTATGCTTAGACATATTATTTGGGGACTGCTGCCCCCAAACCCCACTAACAACGAACAGCCTTTTGATTGTACATGTAGCAAATCCAAGATGACGTCTTTTGTTTACTAGCGCATAGCAACCAAAATGACATGACCGCCCTTGCACAGAAAAGTAACTTCCAGGGACCGTAAAAGTAACCCGTAAATTGTTTCATCTTTATGGTACGAAACTCTGTCATATCTGACAATGAGATGAGAGAAATAACACATGAAAAGACAATGTGTCATTAAAATGATGGTGACAAATGTTTAAACTGACAGCGCGAAATTAAAAGTGGCGATACGAACTGGTAACAGAATGGTAAAATGGCATTTTTGTTTCAGTACGAAATGGCTTTGGTCCGAAGTGACTATAATTTCAACGTTTTGGCTGAAAAACAAAACTGCTGCTGTATGAACTACAGTACATAATTTTAAATGTTAGGAATATACTCAATGAATGGTTCATACAGCATCTCGAACACCGGTTTCGTCATATCCTTGGTCAAAATAAGGGAGTGCGTCCACTACTACCTCGCCAGCCATTGTGGGTATGACTAAATTACGGACCGTGTAAGGGGGAGTCACTCTGGGTAATTTTCATACATGTAAACATGACCACGGTGTTCACGGTGCGTCACATTTAAATTTACCAAATGTCAACAGCTTTATCAGCGACTGACAAATTCTGTGAGCACTGATTTGACATACAGATGCTTTCGTAATTGAAAAACATATTGTTATATACGGAAATTAGCCAAGGTGGATGGATCAGCTCGACAGACTTGTCGTCATTTTTATTGTCAGATTTTTGTTATTTACTCTTTTTGTGTATTTTATATTGAATGAATTCGTATCATGGACGTCACTTGTTACACTTGCAGCTTTCCTAGGTAAGCATTAAACTCACCGAGAATGTTTCAATACGGAGTATTGTGTATAACGGTTTATGGTGAATTCGCCTAATGACCAACTCGCCTACAATTAGATATATAGTAACCCGAATGGTGAATTCGCCTAGAAAGCAATTACATAGTGATTGTATTTCGCACCTATTGTAAGGTATCGATAACATAACAAAACGTGTTTTCATGTAGTGTTGACCAAGATTGAACTTTTGAGTATAGCCCCTGATCATCATATGCATTTGAAAGTTTATATACTCACTCCGTTGATAACCATTTATATTTCGATTTTATATCAAAATATATACTTGTGCGGATGGAAAGTAAATAAATTCTGGCATGGCATTATTCCCTCCCTACAAAGTCACTGATGGGATTGGGAATCGGATTTTGCCAATTTACTTAAATATGGTTTTACTGACTGTGTTATTTTTAAACTAAATTAAAGTAACCCAATATTTACCCTGGCCATCTATATGTATAATACTTATATTTTCTCATGTTGGTGCAAGCATTTTTATTTTCAGTATAATAATGGTGCATTCTGTTTGCACCCACCCCTTTCAACCGGGTTATCAAATTTGCGCGTAGCGATTAGGGTCTACACTGATCTTTTGGTTTAATTAAAAAAAAACAACATTTGGATAAGAAAACAACAAGGCAAGTTCTTGTTACAAACAGCTTTGTTTCATTGGCATGTTACTGGTTGATCTACCTGTAATATAAGGTGTGAAATACAATCACTATATAATTGCTTTCTAGGCGAATTCACCATTTGGGTTACTATATATCTAATTGTAGGCGAGTTGGTCATTAGGCGAATTCACCAGCACCCTGTATAACTATATTATATTCTGCATCCTCCCCGTCACTCATTAACTTTTTAGCTCACCTGGCACACAGTGCCAAGGTGAGCTATTGGGATTGTCCTGTGTCCGTCGTCGTGCGTATGTGCGTCGTGCGGACATCAATAATTTACTTAAACATCCTCTTCTCTAAAACCACAAAGCCTAGTGCTTTGATATTTGGTATGTAGCATGATCTAATGGTCCTCTACAAAAATTGTTCAAATTATGACCCCCGGTCCAAAAATGGCTTATCAGTTTTTTATAGGATATTTTTTAAAAAAAAATCTTCTCTGAAACTGTAAGGCATATACCTTTGATATTTGGTATGTAGTCTTATCTAATGGTCCTCTACAAAGATTGTTCAAATTATGACCCCGGGCCAAAAATGGCCACACCCTGGGGCTCAACAGTTTTTCATAGGAAAATGTTTAAAAATCTTCTTGTCAAAAACCACATGTCCAAGAGCTTAGATATTTGGTGTATATATTTACTTAGTATACCCACGAAGTATCTGTATTTACTTCGTGGTATACCTTTATAAAGTTTGTTAATATCATAATTCTTGGGTAAAAATTGACTCGGCCCTGTGGGTTATACTTTGAAATAGACTTTAATAATTTGTTCACATCAGAAACTACAGTTTAAAGGTTTCCCCTTATTCAAAGGTCACAGCCAGTATCACACTCCAGCTGCAAACTGGAGTCATTGACCCTTAACCTCTGTACAGCAGAAATTGTGTTTAGAGAAACAAGTAACCAACATTCATTCTAGACTGAGAAAACTAGATGGTTAAATTATTTTTGAAAGTTGTTTTATCTTTCTGTATCAGTTAGTACAGTCACATATGCTTTAGATCAGAATCCAAATTGTGTGCTAATCTAAGTCTAGTCATGCTCAGTAGTGATAGGATTAACACTGATTTCTATCAGCTGTTAGAAATGTTGTCTGCCTAAAAACTAATATTGTCAATATATCACTATAACTCTATAATATGATCGATATAGTGGGCCAATGACCCTCTTTTTCATTGGAAACTCTTTAAAAATCTTCTTCTCCAAAACTGTAAGGCTTAGACCTTTGATTTTTGTTATGTAGCATCCTTTAATGATTCTTTTCAAAGACTTCAAATCATGACACCTTGGCAAAAAAATGGCCCGGTCCCAGATTACATTCATTGTATACATAAATCTGTTATAACCAGGTGAGCGACTAAGGGCCATCATGACCATCTTGTTTTCAATATTCTAAGACTCATTTTATATGTTCGACAATAACACCCCTTTAACTACAAACTATGTATATGTAGTAATAAAGATAATGTGTCGCAGACCCTTCCATTAAAATAAGTGCACAAAAATATGAATGTAGATTTTATGAGGAGGGAGATAATTCATACCAGTTACTAGCCAGATTACTAATTTCTTTACAGAGTTACCTCATAATCAATTGTCAATATGAAGAAAGTTTCAAAACAAAATCTTTCATAGTTATAAAATATTTTGACCTACAGTTAAAACAAAACATGACCAATCGCTAATTGGAATACATTTATGTAAAGGGAGATAACAAGTATTTAATGTATTATAGAGTTATTGTGCTTTCTTGACAGAAGCATCTTATGCTGATGAATACACACTCCAAGTTTATGACAAGACAAATATTGATGCAAGCACCTGGATCCCCGCCAAAGTTTTGTTACAAGGAAAGATTAATATGACACCAAGGTGTGAGGCACTTAGGAATCAGCAGTTCGAAGAAGGAATCCAAATAATTTGAAACGACCAGACAACATTCAGTCATTCAAACGACCAGAAATGTCGGGAAACATTACCAAACATCCTCAAATGAGTTAAAGCTATACTATAGCACCATTTATACATATATATTACTATCCCTAACAATGTATTTATGTATTACGATGCAAGATCGACTTTACTCTCTTTAAACTATATTCAGTGCTACACTTTCTGAAAGCAAAAATTCATCCGGAATATTTCGCAAACTGTTGCAGAACAGTAATAGGCAAAACTGGCCTCTTCCCCTCGCCCATAGCACAAATTGAAAACACATTCATTAGGATCTCCCCCTTCAGGGGGCGATCAATGAACGCTTATAGTTTAGGAAACTTTCCATAAATGCAAAAAGTTGCCCATTAAGTCGGCATTTCATAAGTTAATAGGGAAATAACCCATTTTAAGTAAGTTTAAGTGCAGGCCAGTGATATTTAATTTGTCTCAATTAATTAGGTTTTAAATAATTATGTACCAAATGAAAAAAAAAATCCACTTGGACAAAACAATTCTAAGCTGCTGCAAAAATCAATATATGGATCATGAATGAGCAGAATATTTGAATGTGCGAAGTTATGTAAGCAATATTTAGATGTTCAGAATAGTTTAAACATATTTTATTGCCAATTTTGTCAACATAGTCATCATATATACATAAAACAAGACCAATGAGGAATTACATGTACAAACATATCTGTAAAAGGGTTAGGTCATATAAGTTCTAGCAACATTACAACGACCCTTCCCTTGAAGATGTTCAGTGGAATGATAACTAACCAATTATCTGTTTGAATATTTTTTACACAGGCATTAATTTAAAATGGTCATCCACAATGTCATTCATAGATAAACTTCAGCAGCGATCTGTAATGTTTCGTGGTGTGCCCAAGACTATCTTTGGAGAACTGGTAAAAACATAATAGGTGACAGTGCTCTTGTCTATGCTACATAAGTGGACACTGTAATAGAATGTTTACAATGATCCCAGCAGATGACAACCTTCATCTGCATTGCCCAATGAAAGTGAATCCTATCGAAAGGAGTGAAGTTAATTGCCTGTTAGATACATTGAAACTATCAAAGATTACAAAAAATATGTATAAGGTTGAGTTCGGCATGGGTCCCTAGATTGCTAACCCAAGAGCAAAAGAGAATTTGCAGGGTAATGCCAAAGGAAATCATTTATGCTGACCCAGAGGACTCAGAGAGTAAGGACAAGTTCTGTTAATGGCAGCACCCAGATTCATTACCATGAAACAAGTACATGTACAGGTTAACAAAATCAGTAGGCATGGCCATGTTGAAGGTCTTTTGGGATGCCTCTGGAATTCTGTTGGTTGTCTTCCTTGAGCGCTGATGCATCATCGAATGTGGTTATCATTCATCACTTTTAGGTGAATTACAAACCTCTATTATTAAGAGGAGGCGTTGTAGGTTAACAAAAAGTATGTGTCTGCTCAAACTTCCCCCTCGCAGGAACAGAGGTGCAATGAAAAAAGCCATCCACTTCCAGTTTTAGATGTTACCACACTTGTCTTATTCTCCAGAACTAGCACCTTAACCTTTTCCCTGTTCTATATTTAGGCCAATTTTTAGTACCTACTGAATATTCATTAACAAAATAGTTATAAAGAATTCTTGAAGGTGGAACATTGTAGACATTTCAGAAAGTAAAGAAACAGATCTATCAAATTCTAATAGCAAACAATAGACCCTGATGATGATCAGACGGCTCCTCTAGGAGCCATCTGATCTGGGTCTACTCTGTTTGCAAATGCGTGAAAACACATTTGTATGAGGGAAAGGGTTAAAACTCACCATCTCTTCCATCATGCGAAGCACTGTGGTCATGATGATGATAAGATGAAAACTACTGTCATGGAGGAGGTATTGGGTAGGTTTCCACCAGCCCATTTCAGAGTAGGGCTAGAAGCATGTTTGGGAATAGTGATTATGTTGTAAAGTAAAAACTATATTTGTATTCATATTAGTCATATCTCTACACTTTCATGGTTGGGCTATGGACTTTTTGAACTCTCCTCCTGTAAACAGTCAAAATTTTCTAGCAGAATAATGTACCTACAGCATAAAACATCTGATACTAGTAGACAAATGAATGTATATCAGCATGTCCAGGCTACCATATAAGAGAAAGTGCATCAGTTTCAATTTTTTCTCTGTATGGGTCCAGTGAAAGGGTCATTATGACCCTCTTGTTCCTAGATTGTTAAATAGGCTCTGCATATTTTCTTTCAGGCTCCATATATTATTTACCAATAGTGAAAACGTATGCTGAGAAGAAAGAGAAGACCAAAGACATTGTCAGCAGTTTATATCCGAAGCTTTCTTCTGAAGATCAGGATGCGGAAGTGGCAAAGGCAGTTTTAAAGCTGGTTTCCTACAATGTTGAAGATACACCAGCTCTTCAGAATTTTGAGGCAATAAAGAGTGGGTCCAACTGTGTGTTTGCAAAGAGAGCGAAAGTGTGGGGATGTCCGCCTTGGAATGACAGACTAACTCTTGGTAATTATTTGACCTAACAAACTACGCTGAGAATTAAGCCTTGTTTTAGTTGTTGCAATGAACTTTATGTATTACTTAATCCTTTACTTTAAGAATATGTATATGAAAAAATATGAATTAATGAAAAATAATTAACTGATTGTTTATAATGGCACATGAAACAAGGGAATTTTGGCAATGGCAGCCAGTGTAGATTCAGGTTATCTACTAAACAGAGCAGATTTGGACCAGGCAACTTCTACAGAGACTGTCTGAATAGGGCATACTCAAAATATCAGTGAAATGGTTTAATTATGATGTTTAGAGCTAAGCACAAAAGCATTGCAGATTCCTTAACCCCTTTCCTGTTCAATATTCATGTAAGAAATTATGACATCATGCATATCTATTAGCTGAAGTTTTACAATGTAAACCTTTCAAGGAAATGTTTTGTAGAATCCGATCTATATCATGTCAAAACTAAACAGAGCAGACCCTGATCAGACAGCTCATTAGGAGCCATTTAATCTGGGTCTTCTCAATTTGCAAATGCATGAAAATGCGGTTATATGAAGGAAATGGTAAACATTTTTAGCTTAACTATAGATGGCATGTTATATACAAACCGTAACTCCATTATTACACTTTTTATGACCCCACCTGTGGATGGCTTATAGATTTGCTCTTGTCCTTTTGTCTGGTCTTCTATGACAATACTTTGATACATCTGTATGTCCTGAAAATCTTGTGGCACATACTGTTCTTTTACTAATATATCTAGAGTCATTGAACTTAATTCATTCAATTTTTTTTAATCTTTAGTATTCATATGGTACTAGTATCGTGATATAAACTTGCTTGTGAAACATCTATCCCCTAGTCCTATGAATTAGAACATTATTTCTTTCACTGTAAATTTCTATTTCATTTTGTCATGAAAACATTATTTCTTTCACTGTAAATTTCTTTTTCATTTTGTCATGGAAACAGAAGAAAATATATACCGACTAATTCCAATGTTTCTGAAGTTCACCATTGTATGCCCAAGCAAGAAGCTTGACGCCTTTCTTATTGAGTTGCCAGGCAAGCTTTATGGAGGAGATGTCAAGGTAAACAATTTGAATCTTTTCATTTTCAGCTAACTTTGTACGAAATGCCAAAATAAGCTATTGGTGTTCTTTGGTTTTCTTTTTGTTTCTTTCTTTTACCCGATTGCCATTGCAATCAGATTTGTAACCTTCATTTGAAAAAAAATGTATTGTAGGACTTCAAGAGCCGCTCTTGTAAGGTGAAAATTTCTGGAAAATAAATCTGATCAGTAGAAATAAACATGCAGAAGACCACTCAAGCATCATTTGTATGAAGTTGGGTAAAACTTATAAGACTTATAAGATTACAAGATGTTTTCAACCTTTTAACTGATAGGGAGGTATTTTGACATCCTATGCAAAGAGTAGGGCCAGTGTAGACAACTCCTATAGGACATAATACAGTAAAACCTCGATTATTCTAATTTTCGTTATAGAAGAATTTAGACCCTTTTAGGCAGGTGGCTGCTTAATGCATGGTGAAAGTCATGCAGAAAGCTCCTAGAGGAGCTTTCTGCATGACTTTCACCATGCATTAAGTTGCCACCTGTCTTAAAGATCGATAATAATACGTATTTTAGTGTTCGAATAATCAAAGTTTTACTGTATATATCTTATTCTACAGTTTCTGCCGTGACCAAAATTACCTTGTTCATGATGCTAGTATAAAGAATCGGCTAATTAACATTCCAAGATGAACTTTATTCAAAATTCCATGACCTTATGGACAACTTTATTGAAACATGGACAGGAGAAATGTTTAGCCAAAGAAGGAACTGTAGAAACATAATCATCAAATACCATTAGCAAACGGAGCAAATCTTGTAGGAGCGGTCTGATCTGGATCTTCTCTGTTTGCAAATGCATCAAAAGGTGTCAACAGATGAAAGACAACTCTGTTTCAATAGAGCTAAGACAGGCTAGCTAAAACTTACACACTTTTAGCTCATTTTGAATATCTAATACAAATGTACATGTAGTTTAAGTTCTCAATATGATGATGATGATTGACATTACTCACAATATTGGTATTACATGTACTTCAAATGGTTTAATGACCCAGTGTGTTACTTAAGAAATATTAATCTTCACATAAGGAGGACTAAATACATATAGAGAACCTCAAGATTCTGGGTATGAAAGGTTTGTTAAATCGTTAGTTCATGAATATTCATGTAAAAAATAATGATATCATGAATATTATTTGGTTTAATTGTTATACATGTATTAGCACATGGACATAGGAAGTTTTGGCCATGGCAGAAACTGTAGAATAATACCTATATTATATTGTAAGCAAACAGAGCAGACCCTGATTGGGTGGCTCCGTTAGGCATCTGATCTGGGTCTACTGTGTTTGCAAAGGCATATAAAGACATATTTTTAGTATGCTGAGTTTACTGTATTCTTTAGGATGCTGAGTTAATTTACTGTGTATTCTTAGTATGATGAGTTTATTGTTATGTATTTTTCAGATGTTTGGAGATGCTTTGTGTACTGTCCTGACAGTTCTTTCTGACCATGACCCAGCTGGGATACATTGTATGTCAAAGTCTTACATTGGCAAGAAAGGCTGGGTGTTTGAGTTCAACAAATGTACATTTTTCATCACAACCTTTGCTCCTTTTTACCCTCCAAGTCATGCAAGGTATAGCTTTGGAGCAGATAATTGCTACATACTGTTTCAGCCAGAGTTATCCTTTGCATTTCATGATTTGTCGCCGGACACACCTCACACAAACTGGGAAAAACCGGAAACAGTAAGAGACAAAATTAGAGTGGCATTCAGAGAAGCAGGGAGGCAGTATTTTATTCCTGATACAGTATATGGACCAATGGCACCAGAAATAGTGCGACCAGTCTGTGATGCTGATCCTATATATGAATGGTGGAACAAGGAAAGATGAATACCATTCTGTATATAGTCTCCTGGTGTAGAATTGTGACATTTGTTTCTATTTGCTCTTTCGCAAGACTTTATATTAAAAATGCTTGTATTAACCCTTTACTTCATATAAACGTGTTTTCACACATTTGCAAACATGGTAGACGGAGATCAGATGGCTCCTATAGGAGCCGTCTGATCAGGGTCTGCTCTGTTTGCTAATGGAATTTGAAAGATGTTTCTTTACTTTCTAAAATGGCCACAATGTTCCGAATTCCATGTTTCGTTGTAACTATTTTTCCATGAATATTCAGTAGGTACTGAAATTTGGAATAAATGTAGAACAGGGAAAGGGTTAACACAACTATTAACCCTATCAAGGCTGAATTATCAAATGGACTACAGTACAACCTCTCTATAATGGCCACTAAATTATGTTAATTAGTTGGTATCTAGGGCAGGTGGCTGCTTAAAGCAAGGTGAAAGTAAAACAGAACGCTCTTAAAGCAAGGTGAAAGTAAAACAGAACGCTCCTATAGGAGCGTTCTATTTTACTTTCACCTTGCTTTAAGCAGCCACCTGTCTTTAACACAAATTACTTCATGTAATTTAATGGCTGTTACAGAGAGGTTTTACTGTATTTGGAAATTCAAACAGGTCAAGCTTACCGTAAATATTTAGGAACATTGATTTTTAGAAAAGAATAACCTGTCGAGCAGTGCAGATCCTGATGAGAGGGCTTTTCTAGGTACTTCTCTCATTTGGATCTACACTTTGCAAAAGGACATATGTAACTCGTTTCCCACACTGACAGGATTAACACTTTCCTGTATGTAATGTGCCTTTTCATGCTTTTGCAAACAAAGTAGACCAATATCAGATAGTTTATATGTTCATGAACTATTATATTCAGCTAATACGTATTCATGCTTTTGCAAACTTACTAATAAGTATTATTATACCTCATGTTACTTACCAAATTTTCCATATGCCTGTGCAATTTGTACTGTTCAATGCAACATTATCTCGTGCGGGCAACATTACTTCTAGATCAGTGAGCGCTTATTAAATTCTGCACGACGTCATCCGACAGACGTCAACGGACGCTTGCAATTTGATCACCCATCGTCATTTGTACATTTTTTGGTTTTGTCAAATAATTTGAGAAATGTCACATTTTGCGACTATTTCGAGGGAGGATATGTCAAGATTGGACAGTGAAAGGACTCCGCCAGTACCTAACTTGTAATGAATAGAAGAGTGAAACTGTTCCATGATTTTTTGACAATACATGTCGTTGCCTCCATAGGATGTGATATTTATATATTCATGGTGTCATGATTTCTTACATGAACACTGAACAGGTAAAGGGTTAAAGAAGCATTCCAAGTCAATGTTGTCTGCAAAACAAATTGATGTGTTTTAACCCTTTCCTTCATATAAATGCCTTTTCACACAGAGTAGACCCAGATCCTGTAGGAACTGTCTGATCAGGGTCTGCTCTGTTTGATAATGAAATTTGATAGATCGGTTTCATTACTTTCTAAAATGGCAACAATGTTCCACCTTCCATACTTCATTGTACTATTTTGTCCATTAATATTCAGTAGGTATTGAAATTTGGAATAAACATAGAACAGGGAAAGGGTTAAAAGTTTTACCCTTTTAAAAGTCTTTACCCTTTTCTTTAAAGAAATGTCTTTTGGCACCTTTGCAAACAGGACCTAATGGAATTCAAAAGATCTGTTTCTTTACTTTCTGAAATAGCTACAATATTCCACCTTCTATATTGCATTATAACTTTTTTGTTCGTGAATATTCAGTAGGTATTGAAAATTGAAATAAACATAGAACAGGGAAAGGGTTAAAATGACACATGGACACAGAAAATTTTGACCAAGGTAGAAATAGCAGAATCAGATCTGTATAATTTCAAAAGCAAACAGAGCAGACCCTAATCAAATGGTTCCTATAGGAGCCATCTGATCTGGGTCTATTCTATTTGCAAATTTATAAAAAGGTGTGTTTATGGTGTAACGGGTTAATTCAGGTACATACATATAAATATGATAAATTTATTTGTCTGAAATTCTTTGCTACCATAAACTGCAGATTGTGTTTTTGTTAGCTTTATTGTGCTGCAAGTTCTGTATACAAATGTTAAATTTTCAAGGGAACTTTTGCTTTGACAGAACTGTAGAATCAGACCAATATCATGGCAAAAGCAACAGAGCAGACCCTGATCAGACGGCTCCTATAGGAACTGTCTGGTCTGGGTCTACCCTGTTTCCAAGTAGGTTAATACACTTTGATATGAAGGAAAGGGTTAACTCTCTATTTTCTGACTGAAATGGCCAGTGGTTGGGAATTTAAATGATGTTTTTTTAATTTCAGTACATTGTTTACAACAGATTAAATATTACATTATTTTTTACTAAGATTTTTATAACTTTCAGTAACTTGTGATAATTGTGCCAATCTAGATAGCTTATTTCATATTGTTTATATAATTCTTGTAATTTAGAGAGCAATTACAACACTGTAATAATTTTCTTATTTTTCCATTAAAGTAATTTATTTTTCTTCATAATTCATGCCTCTCTATGTCAGACCATCAATAACAAGGACCACAATGGAAATAGGAGATGTACTTTCTCTTTTTTTGTGTCATCCTTGATATTGAAGTGACTGAAATAGTTCATATCACACATATTACACTATCATTATCAATTTTTATATTGTTATAATATTTAAATATGTATGTGTTATTAACTATTGTCTTGTTGCTGAATATTGAAATAAATCTATCTATCTATCTAATGAGACTTATCAGTACTCTGTGTATGACCTATACTGTGTTCAACTGTATTTGTCTAGCAATAAGACGTAAGTGACACAATCAGTAAATAGTGGAATATAAAAGTTTTGTTGGGTCAACTAAAAGAGACTCAGATGTGAATCAGACAACAGAGCTGGTGGTGAATACCGAATGAGGCACGCTTCACCCATTACCTCATAGGCTATTTTTAGACCCAACCTCTTTGAATAAATCTACGGAAAGGAGCAGTTATTAGAGAAAAGGAAATTTTCTAGAATTGTGTAGTTTTGAAACCATTGTGATAAATAGAGCATTTGCTCCTATGGAGCAAATGCTTTATTTATTACAATGGTTTCAGAAAGGGTTACGTAATGTACAAAAGAGCTGGGTGATGAATATCTAATGAGGTGCCATTAATGGTATGTAATAAACAGCAGTTCTGGGTGATGAATACCTAATGAGGTGCCATTAATTGTATGTAATAACTATTTACTCCATGAATATTTATATAAGTAGTAATGGCATCATCAATATTAATTAGATTAATTGTTATAATAGCACATGCACACAGGAAATTTTGGCAGTTGCAGAATCTGTAGAATAATATATATCTATATCATAATTATTATTTCATGAGCAAACAGAAAAGAACCTGATCAGACAGTTCCTACAGGAGCCATCTGATCTGGGTCTAGTCTGTTTGTAAAGGCATAGAAAGGTGTATTTATGCAGTAAAGGGATAAACACCAGAGCTGGGGGATGAATATCTAATAAGACACACTTAATGGTATGTAATAAAGAACATGTTTCATTGACAGTTTTTAGTTTTTATTGGCAAAGTCAGCAAATATAAAGTACTAATACAGGATTGACAGCTCCATGCCATGTTACTTACATGTACTCTGTCATACATAGTGTCATCTTTATAAACCTTTACTCCATGAATATTCATGTAAGAAATCATGAATATTAACCCTTTTCCTCATGCTATTTTTAGATCCAACCACTTTGAATAAATCTACTGAAAAGGAGCATTAACTAGAGAAAAGGAAAATTTTAGAACTTTTTGTTTGAAACCATTGTGAAAAATAGAGCATTTGTTCCTATAGGAGCAAATGCTCTATTTATCACAATGGTTTCATAAAGTGACTTTTACAGAGGCGTAGAAAAGCGTATTTATAGACGAAAGGGTTAACAAGATGGATTTTTAAAATGGCATATTGACACAAGAAATGTTTCCAATGGCAGAAACTGTTGAATCAGATCTACCGGTATATTATTCCATAAGCAAACAGAGCAGACCTTGATCAGATGGCTCCTAGAAAACCGACCTGACCTGGGTCTATTCTGTTTGCAAAGGCATTACAGGGTACATCAATCGAGTAAAGAGTTAATTTCCAGGGTCCAAGGTTATAAAACTTCTGAGTTTTAGATCATTCTCAAGTATCCGATTGGTCAGATTCTGAGCTTGCCAATCAGATGCTTGGGCATGATCTCAGACTTGAGCAAAAGGTTTTATAACCACCTCGGGCCAGGGCTCCAGTGCAGCCAGATCAAATGTACTCAGGTGGGCGGTACAAGAAAATCATAGGCCACTGGAAAACCTGTTGAAAATGAAACCATGTACGATATAGTACCACAGCCAGAAATGGCATAGCTTAAAATGCCATTCTACACAATAACAACAACAAAAAAATACACTTGAAAATAAAGAAACAATGCAATTACGTTCGACTAGCCAAACACTGCAATAGTACATTTTGTTTGTAGAAAACTTCAGCAATCACTGACAGCAATTAATACCCCCACTAGCATACTGATTAAGTTAAGGAAAAAATAGAGACAATTTGTAAGCATTAATTGAATTTGGACATTCCATAAAAGGAATTTGATAAATTCAATATATATTACGCTCTGATTCTGATATTTCAGCCATACTGGAATTTTTCAAAGAATAAAATAGATATGAATACTTTACATATTTATGCATTCAAATATCATCTTAACTGTAAAGTCAGTTGAACAGAATTGTTTGTTTTTATGAAGTGGAGACAACTCAATAGCATCATGATGTCAACTGCACAAGGAAGAAACCTATACATAGGCACTTCTTATTAACCCTTTCCCTGTTCTATGTTTATTACATATTTCAATACCTATTGATCATTCATGGACAAACTAGTTATAAAGAAATATGGACGGTAGAACATTGTAGCCATTTTACAAAGTAAAGAAACAGAACTTTCAAATTCTGTTGGCAAACAGAGTAGACCTTGATCAGACGGCTCCTTAAGGAGCCGTCTGATCTGGGTCTACTCTGTTTGCAAATGCGTGAAAACACGTTTATATGAGGGAAAGGGTTAATGGTAGGTCAAAGCAGTGATGATGTGAAATTTGTACGCTTAACCCTTTCCCAGTTAAATATTTTTGTAAGAGATAATGACATCATGAATATTTATAGCTGAATTTTTATAATGTAAAACTTTTCAAGGAATTTTTTTGCTTTGACAAAAACTGTAAATTAAGATCTATATTATGTCAAAAGCAAACAGAGCAGACCCTGATCAGACGGCTCCTATAGGAGCCGTCTGATTTGGGTCTACTCTGTTTGCAGATGTATGACTGGCATTTATATGAAGGAAAGGGTTCAATACTAACCTCTTAACCCTGGTTCCCTGTTCTATATTTAAGCCAAATTTCAGTACCTACTGAATATTCATTAACAAAATAGTTAGAAAGAAATATGGAAGGTTGAGCATTGTAGACATTTTAGAAAGCAAAGAAACAGATCTATCAAATTCTAATAGCAAACAGAGCAGACCCTGATCAGACGGCTCCTCTAGGAGCCGTCTGATCTGGGTCTTCTCTGTTTGCAAATGCGAGAAAACACGTTTATATGAGGGAAAGGGTTAAGTAGCCTTTAATATTTCCAGTGGTTTCAAATTTGTTGATGAGAAACGAGGCATGAACCAACATACGTGCGACTCCTATGTATATATATTCCCCTACTTCACTGAAGTGTACTTATAATAATCAGAGCTCCAGATTTCCCCATCAATCTCACTGTTAACCCTTTTCTACATGAATATTCATTTCAGAAATAATGTATGAATATTAAGTGGATGAGTTTTGTAAATGGCATACAAATACAGGCACAAACTGTAGCTTCAGATCTAAACTAGAAATGTGTCCATAGGACACTGATGCCCCCACTTTAGATTTTTTGTCACAGAAAATAAGGATCATAATCATGTATGCAACGACTGAAGTGATTTACATGGCTATAAAACTTCACCAAGATATAATGGCCACAAACATGTATGCAAAGTTTGGTGCAGATTGGACAAATGCTTTCCAAAAACAAGAGGGCCATTGGCCCTATATCGCTCACCTGAATTACAGTAATACATGTATATTGACATGTTAATTTTTCAGTGGACAACATTTCTAGCAGATGAAATAAGCTTAGTGCACTGCTTTCACCCTTTCACTGCTGAATAAACTTGAACTGAATTCAGAACTAATACCAAGTGACTGGTTGACCAAGATCTAAACTGTTTACAACTTGTGCCATTTTTGCCTTAGCTCAAAATGCCTAAAACTGGTCTTTGAGAAATTCAAATGACTTCAATAAAGCTATGCAATTATACCTTGACCCAGGTATATAGGCAAATAGAGTGCTAGGCAGTACATAATGCCAGTTTTTGTGTGAAATGACCAATAAGAATATCTTTAAAAATCGTTTAACCCTTTCCCTCATATAAAGCTGTTTTTATGCATTAGCAAACAGAGTAGACTCAGATCAGACGACTCCTACGGAAGCTGTCTGATCTGGGTCTTCTCTGTTTCTTTTGACACAATATAGATCGGATTCTACAGTTTTTGTCAAAGCAATAATGTGTTTTACACATTAAAAATAAGAGTAGACTAGATCAGACGGCTGCTATAGAAGCTGTCTGATCAGGGTCTGCTCTTTTTACATTTGACAAGATAAAAATTTGATTTTACAGTTTTTTTCAAAGCTAAAACTTCTATTTATGGCATTAACAATTTTTTTAAGCATTAGCAAGCAAGAGTAGTCCCAGATGAATTTTTGTCAAAGCAAACAGGTTAAGGGTTAATAGGTGTTTAGAAATAAGTCTAGCTCTAGGTGTGAATATCTGATGATAATTCAATTAAACGGGTCATTAGTATTTTTAACAATTGAAATTGAGAAGAGTTACGTCTACTGTTATAATTAAGTTATATTTACTCAGTTATTTCATTAATATCATACAAGATTCAGACATTTTAGGACTTTTTAATGTGTTGTCATCAAATTTTATAAAAAAAAGTTATATTTAAGATGCTTTTTGGGGCAGCAGACTTAATCCACAGTAGTAAGTTTAACACCTATCATTGTTAGGGGGGGGGGGGGGGGGGGAGGAAGGGATTATCATGTTTTCTTAAGAATTACCATGACTTATATCAGTTGGGCCATTGCATATAATCATGTTTTCAAAGTTTTCTTAAACATTACCATGACTTACATCAGTTGGGTTTGGACCCAGATCAAAAGTCTAGATGGTGATCATTTTCCTTGATTGGCTGAATTTTTACTTTCCTATATCTCTCACATCTAATTTGAGAGACATTGGAAGACGCCATGTAACATCACTCACACTACACACTGGGGTTAATGGGTCAAAATGCCTTTAATGTTTCGTCTGCAAGAAAAAGTTATTGTCATCTGCTTCAATTCTTAAAATAAACTTACTTTCATTTTTTTGCAAAAATATGGTTAAGATGATAAACAGTTTGGATCCTGATGAGATGCCGCAGTATGCGGCCTCTCATCTGGATCCAAACTGTTTGCATAGGTAATCACAGTTTCACCACTAGCATGCAAAGAGTTAAGAGTCATGCATTGACCTGGAGAGATTTTACTGCCCAGCAGCTGTAATCTTTGAACTGCTGCTGGTCTGCAGTTCAGGATCTGGAGTTGATATTTAACCCTTAATTTCTCTCATATAAACTTGTTTTCATGCATCTGCAAACAGAGTAGACCCAGATAAGGTGGCTCCTATAGGATCAAGGTCTGTTATTTGCTAATGGAATTTGATAGATGTTTCTATGCCTTCTAAAACAGCTACACTGATTCACCTTCAACATTTTACTATAAATAGTTATAAATAGAATGATACTAGCACTCCAATGCAGTTATGTCCCTTTGTCCCTTATGGCTATGCTGATGGGACAAGGGAAATAACTGTGAGGAAATTACCTTTTAAGTGTTACAGATTCTGATGTTAAGTAGCATAAAACCCCAGGGTGAGACCATTTATGGCCCAGGGGTCATTATTTGAACACACCTGGTAGTGGTATATTAGGTGATGCTTCATACCAAATATCTTAGCTCTAGATTATGTGGTTTCAGACAAAAAGATTTTTAAAGGTTTCCCTATATAAGTCTATGTAAAAACTACAAGCCCCAGGGCAGGGCCATTTTTGGCCCGGGGGGTCATCATTTTAACAAACTTGGTAAAGGACCATTAGATGATGCTATATACCAAATATCAAAGCTCTAGAAATTGTGGTTTCAGAGAAGAAGATTTTTAAAGATTTAAAAAAAAACCCTGTAAAAGTAGTGGGGCAGGGCCATTTTTTGCCCGGGGGTCATGATTTTAACAAAACTGATAGAGGACATCCTAAGGTACATTTCTGTGAAATTTGGTTGAAATCCTCCCAGTGGTTTAGGAGAAGAAGTCATTTGAAATAAAAGTGAACGGACAGACGGACTGACAGACGGACAGACGGACGACGGACGACAGGCGGTCACAATAGCTCACCTTGAGCCTTTGGCTCAGGTGAGCTAAAAAGTCCAGACAAGATATTTTTAAAAGTCATTTTTTGCAAATAAAGAGCCGAAACTCCTAAATGCCTTAAGTGATTTACATGGTCATTGGACTTGACCAAGTTTGGTGTAGATTGGACAAATACTTTCCAAGAAAGAGCCCAGACAAATTCTAGATGTGCGTACGGACAAGGGCAACCCCTATATGCCACTACTATATGGGAGCATAAAAATCCATAAGCAAACACTGCAGACCCTGACCAAACTGCTCCTACAGGGGCTGTCTAATCTGGGTCTACCTTGTTTGCAATGCCATAAAAAGTTGTATATATAAATAAAATGGTAAAGACTAGTCAAAACTAGCAGATTTGTGGAGAAATGAAAAAAATCAAATGTTTCGCCTATCCCTCTTACATGGAGCCCTGATTATACAGATGTATAAGAAATAATATGACCGAAGTTACCTTCCGGCGTATAAAAATGCATATGAGTCATGTCGTAGAAAAAAGATATCTTCTGACTTTGTAAACAATACTTCTACCAGCCATCTTTGTAAACAATACTTTGACCAGTCATTTTGTCTTTCATGGAGCATCTGGTTTGGTTCTACACTGTTGACCTGTAACTCGATAATCATGCATTTACAAACAAAGTGCAGCCAGATCAGACAACTCCTGTAGGAGCTGTCTGATTAGGTCTAATTTGTTTGCTTATATGTCCAAGATCTGATTCTGTATTGCCATGACAAAAAGTGTCCTTATTTTATAATTCAAGTTAATTTATGTACTACAGGAGTTAAATTAACTCTTTCCCAAATGAACATTTATGCACAAATTGATCACTTCTTGAATATTTATAAACTTCATTTTCAAAATGTATTTCTTTAACCCTTTCCTCCATAAATACGCCTTTCTACGCCTCTGTAAAAGTCACCTGTTGAAACCATTGTGATAAATAGAGCATTTGCTCCTATAGGAGCAAATGCTCTATTTATCATAATGGTTTCAAACTACAAAATTCTAAAATTTTCCTTTACTCAAGTTAATGCTCCTTTTCGGTAGATTTATTCAAAGTGGTTGGATCTAAAAATAGCCTATGGAGGAAAGGGTTATGGGAAGTTTTGGCTTAGACAAAAACTAGAGTTCTACAGGAGCTGCCTGATCTGGGTCTACTCTGTTTGCAAAGACATGAAAAGGCGTTTCTATGAAGGGAAGGGTTCATTAATATTCATAACGGGCAGAGCGAAAAGTTGAATGATAAGTTTTACAGGTGTACAATGTATGCACTTGTCAGATGTCACATCTCTAACAAAGACTGGCCCTGTTATGCCCCCTTTTGTAAAGAACAGAAGATAATATTCTCTAGTGACACACTTCCAAGAAATGACCAATAAAGGTATACAGTAAAATCCCTCTAAATGGGAATTCTAGTAGAGATTAATTCAGATGCTTTTAGGCAGGTGGCTACTTAATGCCGGGTGAAGTCATACAAAAAGCTCTTCTAGGAGCTTTCTGCATGACTTTCACTCTGCATTAAGCTGTCACCTGTCTGCAAGACTAATATTTATACTAAACTGAAAGTCCAGTTTACAGCGATTTTACTGTACATGAAACGGTACATGTAGCCTCCCGATATTTCAAGATCATGTATGTGATCAAATGTAAGAAAAATACATTCTAAAGAAAGGACTAATTAGTGAAAAAATACCAGGAATACATGTACATATGCTTTGTCTGATCAATCAGTCATGAACTTCACATATAGTAAAACTTTGTTTTTCCTACTGTGACAAAGAAAGAACTTGAAATCGGAATAAAGTAAATCAGCCATCCAAGAGATATTAATTGTAAATTGCATACCAATCATAATCATCAGTCAGTGTTATTGTTTAACACTTAACCTCTTAGAAACACATTTCCATGCCTTTGAAAACAGCGTAGACCCAGATCAGATGCCTCTGATCAAGGTCTGCTGTGTAGAATTATATAGATCTAATTCTACAGTTTTTGTCATGGCCAAAACAATCCTATAAATGCCATTATTAAAAATCAGCTAATAAATATTCATGATGTCATTATTTCATGAGGGAAAGGGTTAAACAAATAGTTGTTTTTGTACAGCAACATATTTAAATACAGCAAAAAATTAAGAGAAAATATTGGATCAACAAATAAAACTGTAAAAAAAATATTTACAACAGAAGAACAAAATATAATAATGAAATAAAAATAAAAGAACATAAAAGTAAATTGAATAACTGAAGATGTCAACAACTAAAATGAAAACAAACACATTGAACCTTTTTTTCATAATAAACAAAGAGTATTGCTGAAGCTAAACACGTCTCCCTCCTCCTCCCCCACCCATCCCCCAACCATGACCAAAGTCAAACATGACCTACCATTGTTTTCATCAGCAAGCCCCACACCTAATTTAAATTTGACATATGAAAGTATAGTTGAGCAGTCTGGAAAATTTTCAACTAAAGGGCTAGAACTCCTGTAACAGCATATCAACCGAGACCAAACTAAAACTTGATCCTTACCTTTTACTCCATACTACACTTTTGCATAACAGAGTAGACCAGATCAGATGGCTCATGTAGGAGCCATCTCATCAGTGTCTGATCTGTTTGCTTATGGAATTATACAGACCTGAGTATACAGTTTCTGCCATGACCAAAATTGCCCGTGTTCAAGCGCCATTATAAAATTAATGATGTCTGTATTTCGTACATGCAGACTCATGGAGTAAAAGGCAAAGTTAAGAAAGTTCCATCTAGCAGGTTCAGCCAAATATGCAAATAAACCTGGAAATACAGTAAAACCTCTCTATAATGGCCACTAAATTACATCAAGTATTTTGTGTTATAGGCAGGTGGCTGCTTAAAGCAAGGTGAAAGTAAAACAGAACGCTCCTATAGGAGCGTTCTGTTTTACTTTTACCTTGCTTTAAGCAGCCACCTGCCCTAAATACCAACTAATTAACACAATTTAGTGGTCGTTATAGAGAGGTTTTACTGTAAATCTGGAAAAAGTAATTTTGAACAAAGGAGCCCAACTCTGGCAAAGGTAAATCAACCACACCTCAACCTGATCTGCAGTTATCCATAAGGAGGTTTCAGCAGGTTTTTAAAGGGACAATGAAAAAAATAAATTTGAAAGATGGGCCATAACTCTTGCAAAAGTCAGTCAATCAACTCAATTGTGACCAAAGTCAAACTTGATCTGAAGTTTCTACAGAGCTCCCTCCCTACAACGACCCTCTCAATAACGATTCCCTCCTTACAACAACACATGTCACTGTTTCCGAAACAACAAGGCTCCAGAAACAACTTTTTTCCATCGTATTTTCTTTATGCCTCCATCAAACCCTATGTTGTGACCACTCTTTAGAATTGTCACTTTGTGACGATTCTAAAGAGTGGTCACAACATAGGGTTTGATCGAGGCATAACGGTTTTAGTTCTCGAAATACACTTATCTGGAGATCTGCAAACAAGCTAATTATGTTCGATTTTCCCTCCCTATAACAACTCCCTCTGAACAACACATACTATCTTCGTATCCCAAAGGGTATCGTTGTAGAGAGGGAGCACTGTATAAGCTTCAGAGCAATTTTCAGCTTGATACATACAAAGGCATTGAAAAACTTAACTGTAATGGACAGACTGAAACCTATAGTGGACATCTATAGTGACTATATTATAGTCTCCCCCTAATTGCACCAGTGGAGGACATAATAAATAAGCGCTGTCAAAAGACAGCATGTTTGACTATTCAAATGGACCTTTGTTTTCATGTTTCATTGATATTGTCATGAAAAACATTGACTAAATCAACCCCAATCTTAACTTTCTGGCATCATCTTTTTTGACAATATTGGGATTATTTTCTGTATTTTTTATAATAAACAATATTTTGTTTTCCAAAAATTAAAACAGGACAATTCCCAGTGTTTTCACTTTTAAAGTACCTATGCAAATTCAGATATTTTCTTTCCAAGAATGTTTTCACAACTGCATTATCATCTAAATGTCCAGGACTTTACATCGCCATTATAGTTCTTGTACAATTATCGTGTCTTTTTAATCATGAATGAAATCATTGATGAATATCTTCAATGCATTAATATGAGAAAAGAAAACTACCGGTATAATTTCAACAACATGCACAAAAGTTATGATTCTTGTACACTGCACCTCCCCTTAACTTCCTCATTTCATATTTGAAGTATGAATGGATTATCTACTACATATTTTGAGTAAACCATTTCCCTGTTCTATGTCTATTCCAAATTTCTACTGAATAGTCATAGACAAAATAATTATAATGAAATATGCAATGTTGATTATTGTAGCCATTTTAGAAAGTAAAAGGAACAGATCTATATCATATTCCATTAGCAAACAGAGTAGACCCTGATCAGATGGCTCCTAGAGGAGCTGCCTGATCTGCTTCTACTCTGTTTGCAAATGCATGAAAAAACTTTTATATGCAGGAAAGGGTTAACTCTTTGCACGTTAGCGGCGAAACTGTGATTACCTATGCAAACAGTTTGGATCCAGATGAGACGCCGCATATTATGCGGCGTCTCATCAGGATCCAAACTATTTTTCATCTTGACCATATTTTTGCAAAAAAAATGAGAGAAAGTTTATTTTAAGAATTGAAGCAGATGACAATTGTTGCAGACGAAAAAGAGTTAAACAATATGAAACGAGGGATTTGCTCTATACTGCAAAAACAGTAATAACTAGAGGTTTGTTTTTGTCACAAAAACAGATGTCTCCCCCTCCCATCCTCTTTCCAATACACAAGTGTAATGTCTGTAACTCCAAACGTATCAGGGTCTAATGTTTAAGTCATCAGGGGCTATAACTCCAACATTGTCAGGGGGAGACAATTCAAAAGCCCCAGGTACACAAAAACACATGCTAGTCAACATTCTTGTGAAGTTTGGTGACTCTAGTACTAGTGGTTTCAGAGATACATGTGACACAAAGTAAAGTTTCTCTTATTTAAGTCATAAGGGGCAGTAACTCCAAAGTTATCAGGGGGAGACAATTGAAAATCCCAGATGCACAACAACTCATGCTGGTGAACATTCCTGTGAAGTTTGGTGACTCTAGCCCTACTGGTTTCAGAGATACATGCAGCACAAAGTTTCTCTAATTTTAAGTTAACATATCAGGGGCAGTAACTCAAGAATTATCAGGGGGGGGGGGGGCAATTAAAAAAAAACAGGTGCACAACAACTCATGCTGGTGAACATTCCTGTGAAGTTTGGTGACTCTAGTCCTAGTGGTTTTAAAGATATGCATGACACAAAGTTTCTCTAATTTTAAGTAATCATATCAGGGGCAATAACTCCAAAGTTATCACGGGAAGACAATTCAAAAATCCTAGTTGTACAACAACTCATGCTGGTCGACATTCCTGTGAAGTTTGGTGACTCTAGCCCTAGTGGTTTCAGAGATATGCACGACACTAAGTAAAGTTTGTCTAATTTTAAGTCATCAGGGGCAGTAACTCCAAAGTTGACATGGGGCGACAATTCAAAAAACCCAAGAGCAAAACAGCCCATGCTTGTGAACAATCCTGTGAAGTTTGGTGACTCTAGCCCTACTGGTTTCAGAGATACGCGCGACACAAAGTTTGTATAAATTTAAGTATTCATATCAGGGGCAATAACTCAAGAATTATCAGGGGGAGACAATTCAAAAACCACAACAACTCATGCTGGTGAACATTCCTGTGAAGTTTGGTGACTCTAGTACCAGTGGTTTCAGAGATACGCGTGACACAAAGTTTTTCTAATTTTAAGTCATCAGGGGCAATAACTCCAAAATTATCAGGGGGAGACAATTCAAAAACCCCAGGTGCACAACAACTCATGCTGGTGATCATTCCTGTGTAGTTTGGTGACTCTAGCCCAACTGGTTTCAGAGATACGCGCGACACAAGTTTGTGACGGACAGACAGACAGACAGACAGACAGACGGACAGACAGACAACTCTGGCAAAAACAATATATCTCCCCATAAATGGGGGAGACATAATTCTTGTATATAGTACTTCCACTAAACGAAGAAACTCTGTATTTATCCACTAAAAGTATCATGATACACTGCACTTTCCCTCTGTCTTATTGTCATATGTGAAGTTCCCTTCAAATATCTATCATATCGCCAGAGTAATACTCTGACAAAAAATAACAGCTAAAAATGCATATCAAACAAAACTTAAAAAAAATAAAGAACTATGTGAAGAACATTTTCAAGACTTGGTCAAAATGCAGTCACGTTCATGTAGTACCATTTCCATAGCAACATTGCTAAGTAACTCGTTACTCCGTGAACATTTATGCAGGAAATAATGACATCATGAATAATACTCATCTGATCTTTTTATAATGACATTTAAACATAGAAACGTTTGACCATGACGAACTGTAGAATTTCATAAGCAAACAGACAATACCTTGATCAGATTGCTCCTATAGGAGCACCAGATCTGGTCTATTCTGTTTGCAGAGGTGAATCAATAGAGTAACGGGTTAAACTCTGAATGTATAATTGCTGATATCGAGGGTAACACAGTGAACCCTCATTACAACGGAGGTGCTTGTTTCCAAACATTGTGCTGGTATAACGAGGTTGCCGTTATAACGAGTTTAAATACGAAAGGAACCATTTGGCCAGTTTTTAACTAGTACCAACAGGTGATCCCTTAATGCAGAACACAAGAAGTGCAAAAAGCTCCCTAAGGGAGCTTTTTTGCACTTCTTGTGCTCTGCATTAAGCAATCACCTGTGATATTGGCATTGCACCTATTTATTCAGTGGCTGTTTCAAAGAGTTAATGGTAATTTTGTTTCAATGCATATTGCCGGTATAACAAGGGTGCCATTGTAACGAATGCCGGTATAACGAGGGTTCACTGTACAAAGAATGTACTGGTACTCAGTATCACCAGTCAGTCTGAAGTATTATACACATTTTGTGAAAAAAAACCACACTTTATATGAAAGGAAGAAGTAAACCGTAGGAAGAAGTAAAGAATTGACAGAGTGGACTTAAAACAGTTATCGGGCTTCAAAAGCCAACTGAAAATAAAACATACACACATGGAACAGACAATTTAATGTCATGCCAAACTCTAATACACAAAGACTGAGTATTTAGAATTACTTGTGGACCTCATTGTATATGTAAAATGATGCTATGAGTTTGATTTATAGTATAGTTAGCTCACAATACTACCTAGAAATAACTTAACTAGCTTACCTAGAAATTAAATGAAACCATTTATTACCTCCCTACCCATTTACAATAAAATATTGGCCATGTGATTACAAAACTCATGAGTTGGGGTCTGGATTCACTCGCAAGTATTTAACTGGTCAAAGTTTTGGTTCAACTCAAAATCTGACCAATCAGATGCTTTAGACTGAACAAAAAATCAATCAAATGTTGTTTTTTTATAACCACAGGGCCAAAAGAGTAGTAAAATCCTCATCAATATTAAATGATCTAGAAAAATGGAAATTTAAGCCTTTGCAGACTGCTGAATCTTATCTGTAACATTATTTAACTCTTTACTGAATAATTCACAGATGAAGTTCACCCTCAAACATTTTACCGAGCTTTAAGCAAACAGTGTAGGCCCAAACCAGTCAAGTTCTTTAGGAGCAGTCAGATTTGGGTCCAATCTGTTTACAAAAGTATATGCATGAGCATATATGAATTAAAGGGTTAGGACTAAAAAAAAGTCCTGTGTCATTCTTATTTATGTCATTAGACCAATGAGTGCTAGAAAAAGACATTCTGAAAATGTAAACTATATACATGTAGACCAAGATCATACATGTGCATTAAATATCTAGCATCCAACAAGAGTTTACACTTTCTGCAGTAGATATACTGCTGACAGTATAACCCATTCCCACTTTGCCTTTTTTTTTTAAACCCAACCTCTTTGAATAAATCTACTGAAAAGGAGCATTTACTAGAGAAAAGGAAAAATTTAGAATTATGTAGTTCTGAAATCACTGTGACAAATAGAGCATTTTCTCCTATGGAGCAAATGCTCTATTTATCACAATGATTTCAATTTTTTTACAGAGGTGTCAAAAGGTGTCAATATGAAGGAATGGGATAAACTGTAAGCACAACTTGGCAAATGATCTATGTATGCACAGTTTACAATAACAGAATACTCCGTTTCTCCATTGTGACATATTCCACCGGTTTGTACCATATTGTCGAAAGTCTATGAAAACAATGAAATTGGCTGATATACAATTTTTCTTCAATGAATCTGAACCAATGAAGAGATCAATATAAATGAAAAGATATTTGTTAGTTTGATGCTAGTTTAAAACTTAAATAAAATGAAGTGGGCTGTGCTTTATAGGCAGAATGTTGAGTAGTATTGAGACAGATTTGTTCCGGATGAAAACATTTATGAGTAATTTTGGAGATAATCTCCTCGCATATATACTCTACATGCCCACATTCTTAACCCTTTCAATGCCGAATTTTTAAAGTGGAATAGTCCATCTATCTAACTATATACACCCTCTAATGCGACCATTTAACAAATAAACATGAGTTTCTTTATAAGCATGTGGTTGCTTAATGCAGGGCAAAAGTAATGCAGAAAGCTCCTCTAGGAGCATTCTGTATTACTTTTGTCCTGCATTAAGCTACCACCTGCATCTAGCACCCACAATTATATCTCTTTTGGGTGGTCACATTAGCGGGTTTTACTGTAGTTCATACAGTATGAAAGCTTGTAGAGGATTTTGAATCACAAACATTGCAGACCCTGATTAGAGGCTCCACTAGGAGCCCTCTGATCAGGGTCTACATCGTTTGCAAATGTCAGTGCATGCATGTCCTGCATTAAAAGGGTTAACGAGTCTGTATTTACAAACATAATGGGTTTTATATGACGGGCCTGCCTATGACATACAGTACATGCTCTGATCAGATAACTGGTGTCTAATGTGTATATAAATGATTTACAAATGTAAAGGTGTTGTCTATGTCTATCATCTCATTCCTTCAGACATGGTCACTCTCTCTCTAATTCATTACACTGCACCAATAATTATTCAGAGATTTTGACCATGCTGACAAATACAAAAGTATCACACCATGAGAAGAGGTTCCTTAACCTTTACTCCACGAATATTCATGTAAGAAATAATGACACCATGAATATAAAGTAGATTAATTGTTATAATATCACATGGACACATGTTTTTTTGGTTATGGCAGAAACTGTTGAATCATATCTATATTAAATCATTTGCAATCAGAGCAGATCATCTGGCAGTCCCCTGATCTGGGTCTACTAAGCATAGAAAGGTGTATTTATGGATGAATATTAATAAATTATGCACTTGCATTAACTGTATAAAATAAGAAAACAAAAGCGAATCATACCTGTAACATCTAAACAAACAAAGCAGATCCTAAGACAACTCCTATAGGAGCTATCTGATCTCGGTATATTCTGTTTGTAAAGGCACAAAAAGGCAAGATTATCAAGAAAAGGGTTCAGCTTTTATATAATAAGATTTTTTTTTTTTTGATACCTTGGCAACCAGAATAGACCCAGATCGGATGGGTCCTGTAGGAGCCATCTTATCAGGATCTACTCTGTTTGTTTACAATATAGGTCTGATTGTACAGTTTGAGCCATAGTAAAAAAAACTGCCGATGAGGCATAGATCAGGTTTGTAATTTAACCTTTTTCCATCCAAGACTTTGTTCTGACCATTCTTTAGAATAGTCTCTTTGAGACAATTTTTAAACCTTTTCTCCATAAATACGTCTATCTACGCCTTTGCAAACAGAGCAGACCAAGATCAGATGGCTCCTGTAGCAGCCGTCTTACCCGGGTCTGCTCTGTTTGCTAATGAAATAATATAGATATGATTCTACATTTTCTACTATGGCTAAACATTCCCGTGTCCATGTGCATTTAAAACATAATCTAATCTAATTTATATTAATGATGTCATTATTTCTTACATGAATATTCATGGAGTAAAGGGTCAAGAGTGGCCACAACATAGGCTTTGATGGAGGAATGATGATTTTAGTGCATGTACTTAACTACATTTTAATACATTTTAAATACATTTCTCCTTCTTTACCCATGCCCTTTTGTATAATTACATTATCTTCACTGTGTACACGTATTTCGCTGTGCAATGACTGCTGCTGAGTGTGCTGGTTGCACAATCAATTTGTAAATAGTGCAGACCCTGATGAGACAGCTCCTACAGGAGCTGTCTCATCTGGGTCTTCACTATTTACAGGTTGGTATATTGACGCGAATAGCAAGCGAAGGGTTAATATACCCCCTTATATATGACTTGTGGGTCTACACAACTTGCACAATGCACATGTCCCTGTAATTAATAGCCTTTCTCATGATGGACCTAATATTGCTATTGTCTTAACCCCTACCCTCACCAACATTCATACATGTATAAGAAATAAAGACATCTATTAGTTGATTTTTCATATTAATGGTACATGTATATGATCACAAGATTTTTTCACCAAGGTAGAGACTGAAGAATCAGATCTATATCATTCCATAACAAAACAGTGTAGACCCTGATCAGTTGGCTCCTACATGATCCATCTGATCAGGATCTACTCTGTTTGCAAAGGTGTATCAATGAGGTATAGGGTTAACAAAAACTGATAAAAGGAAAATAAATGTAAAAAACAATGAGTAAATGTGCACACAAGAAAGAACACCATTGAGATATACAAAAGCCAGAAAAACAGAGAACACCAAATTGGTCTGAACATAATAAATTTGACTAATTTGTTAGTGTCCTCTGACAAACAGCAACAGAAAAGACAGCCCCATTTACTGACTTGTACCGGTTTTGATTTTTGTTCTAGCCTTTCTTTTATATTTAGGTTAACCCTTTACTCCATGAATATTCATGTAAGAAATAATTGCACCATTAATATTCATTAGCTGAATTATTTTTTTTTAAATACAAGCAACCTATGAACACAAAACATTTGGCCGTGCCAAATATTTTAGAATCAGATATAATTTTTTTTGTAAGCAAACAGACCAGACTCTGATCAGATGACTCCTATATACATATAATAGTAGCCATCTTACCTAGGTCTATTTAATTTGCAAAGATGTCTGGATGGAGTAAAGGGTTAAATGTTGAAAACCATAAAGAATAAATAACAGTAACTGCTTACTCTTCTATATACATAAACAATAAACAAAACTGTTAAAACACTGTACTTTTTGCATGCTAAGTAACTGTTGCCTGCAAAACATTGTTATATGTTGCAATACTGACAGCTAATTGTTCTGCAATTCCTCTGGAGTCTTTCAAAGTTTTGTCAGTGTCAGCCACTTGCGAGCCGGATGAGATGCCCAATTACTCGGCGTCTCATCTCCAAAACTATAAGTTATCAGTACTTTGCCAATCATGTGCAAAGGGTTAACCCTTTCCTCCATAAATATGCCTTTCTATGCCTTTGAAAACAAGTAGACCGAGATCAGATGACTCCTATAGAAGCCGTCTGATCAGTCTGCTCTGTTTGCTGATGGACTAATACAGATCTGATTCTATAGATTCTACTTTGGCAAACATTTTTCATGTGTAAATATGCCATTTTAAAAAAGTAGTCTAATTAATATTCATGATGTCATAATTTTTCACATGAATATTCATGGGGTAGAGGGTCAACATGCTACAGTGTACTAGTACTAATATAATGAAATTTGACCACAACATGGGTGAGTTTGTGATGATTTTTGTTACAGCTTTAACCCATTCCCACTTAAGACTATTTTTAGACCTAACCTCTTTGGTTCAACCTACCAAAAAGGAGCATTAATAGAGAAAAGGATTTTTTCCGAATTGTGTAGTTTTGAAACCATTGTGATAAATAGAGCATTTGCTCCTGTGGAGCAAATGCTCTATTTATCACAATGGTTTCATAAAGTGACTTTTACAGATGTGTTAAAAGGCGTCAATATGCGGGAATGGGTTAAGATAAAAAATCTGGAACATTGATATAAATGATTTTGCATAAAAAATTCCCAAAATTTGTGAAAAATTATTTTTTAATACAACAATTTTAGTGCATTTTATTTTATTTAACTATTAACCCCTTCCCTCATACAAATGCTTTTTCATGCTGTTGCTGACAGAGTAAACCCAGATCTATATCATACCATAAGCAAACAGAGCAGACCCTATAGCAGCCGTTTGATCTGGGTCTACTCTGGTTGCAAATGTGTGAAAAAGTGTTTATATGAAGGAAAAGGTTAAGAGAAATAAAAGAAAAATTAACTTGCCTAATTACAACAGATGACAATTTTTTTGCAGACGGCAGTCAAGATATAAACATTCCCGTTGTACTATATTTATGAATATTTCCCATCTATAACAACACTAAAACTCTGATCCAACAATTTATACATCTCAGTTCTGGTAAAATCAACATCAACAATAACTATATATTCACCTATCACAATATCAACTGCATGAATGAAAAATCCCCACAGTGTTTACCCCTTACTCCATGAATATTCACGTAAGAAATACCGATATCATGAATATTAATTAGCTGATTTCTATAATGGTCATGCCAGAAACTGTAGAATCAGATGAATAATTTTTCATAAGCAAACAGAGCAGACCTTGATCTGGGTCTACACTGTTTGCAAAGGCATTCAAAGGTGTATTAATGGAGTAAACGGTAAATGATCATAGCCTCTCAAGTCAAATTTTCAAAGGGGCACTATATTGGTTTAAAAAACTACTGGTAGACTCATACTTAACCATATCCCTCATGAATTTTTTATACAAGAATTTACGACTTTATCAATATTTTTTATACACGAATTTATGACTTTATCAATAATTTTTAATGGAATTTTATAATTCCAGTAAACAAGGACATGTTTTAACTACATTATCTTTCATATGCAAACAGAGCAGACCCTGATCAGACTGCTTCTATACAAGCCATATTATCTGGGTCTACTCTGTTTGCAAAGGCATGATAAGGCTTCTAGATAAGGTAAAGGGTTTTACAAACGTAGAGCGTCATAATGGCAGTTCATTGTTGTAACTAAATAATGGTTAACATATGAACAACTGGTTCTAGTTGAACAAAATATCTCATGTATTGATTTGTCTCGTTTTCTAGAGTAAAGTCTTGCTAATATGAATTTTGAATTTTAAAAACCGATGGAAGCTTAATGCAGGACTAAAGTGAAACAGACAGCTTCAATAGGAGCTTTCTGTACGACTTTTGCCCTGCAATAAGCAACCACATGCTTCTAGTCCCTTATATTAACCCATTACTCCAGAGATACACATTTCTATGCCTTTGCAAACAGAGTAGGCCCAGATCAGACAGCTCTTAAAGGCGCAGTCTGATCAGGGTCTGCTCTGTTTGCTTATAGAATAATACATGTATAGGTAGATATAATTCTACGGTTTCAACCATGGCCAAAAATTCTTGTGTTCATGTGTCATTCTAAGAAATAAAGTAATTAATATTCATGATGTCATTTTTTGTTACACGATTATTCATTGAGTAAAGGGTTATATGATCAAATTAGCGAGACTTTACTATATTTACAAATCGTAAAACTGCAATAGCGCTCTTGATCCATTTCATGATGAATATTTATGCAAGACACCATCAATTATAAATATTAATTTAATTCTCGTATCAAAAATTAAAATGAGGAAATTCATTGCCATGGCAACCAGTAAGGAATTTATATTTGATAACATAAACAAAACAGAGCAGACTCTGATCAGACAGCTCCAGTAGGAGCTGTCTGATCTCGGTCTACTCTGTTTGACAAGGCATAAGACGGCAGGATTATCACGTAGAGGCTTCATAATAATCACAAATTTGTAATTTATAATGGCACTAAAATTGACAACAGACATAGTTTTTGAAGCTGGGATTGCATTATGGTATTTATATGTATGGAGGAAAAGGTCAGCAACTTGGGACACCTGCACAGCTTCTAACTACCTATCTGGAATGATTCTCTACAGCAGCTTATGCATCTTACAAACAGGAGTGTATGCATCTACTACAGGTACAACATTGACATTAAACAATTTTGGTTACAGTCTTCATTTGACAGCAGATGAAGTTCCTTCCATTGAAGATGGAAGCTCAAATTCATGGTCCCTGCTTATAAAGCTTTTAGTTGAGTCTGAGTTTCGTTCTCAGGCTTTTGATTGGTCAGATTTGAGTTCTCAAGCTTTTGATTGGTCAGATTTGAGCCAGAGGCTCAAATCTGACCAATCAAAAACTTGAGAACGAACTCAGACTCAACTAAAAGTTTTATAAGCATGGACCCAGATTTGTCTTGCTGAGGAACATTTTCATCCAATCAAATTCTACTTTCATTTGTTTATAAACCATTAATTATATACTTTGTCCTTACAAACTGCCAAATACTTTTAATCAAGGAGAGATTCCCTATTACAGTGGATTCTTGATATCTCAAATGCGTATAACTTGATCTTCGATGAGTTAAAAAATTGGTACTTTCCAAAAAAAATTGTAAAAAAGAATTGTTCTAAAATTTGCCACTTCATATATCTACATGTATAAAGACATGTGACAGCTTGATGCAGGTCATTAACCCTTTCGGCGCCAAATTTCTAATTGTCGTCTGCAACCCAAGTTTGTTAAATAATTCAATAAAATAAGGAAATGAGATAATAAATGCAAATTTCAAAGGAATAAAACACATATATAAAAATAGAGATTGAGACAAATAGTGAAGTCCCTGATCAGACACTGCCTTGAAAAGGTGGCGTCTGATCTGGGACTGCACTATTTGTTGTGGTGCATTTATGCGACTGCGGCAGTGAAAGGGTTAAGTAATGCTGAAAGCTCCTGCATTAAGTTTCCAAGTTAGAAATAGGCCGATTCCAATTCCTGTTACCTCAAAGTAATTTGTATGTCCCCTTAAAGTCAAGATATAAAGGTTCCACTGTACTTGGTTTCTAATCTTTGTTCAGCTTATATATTTTATACATTTTGTAAAGTTTCTCACACAGTTAGATAGTTTCTAACAATGCCTGTTAGAAATGTTACAACAGGACCATGATGACCCTAATATCAATCACCTGAGTAACCAGAATATTATGTCAAACTTACATTTATATGAGTTCAAGTGAGCTTTACAATTAAGAAATACCTCGACTTAGTCTGACATCAGCTTAACCCATTACCTCATAGGCTGTTTTAGATACAACCTTTTTGAATAAATCTACCGAAAAGGAGCATTAACTAGAGAAAAGAAACATTGTAGAATTTTGTAGTTTGAAACCATTGTGATAAATAGCTCTATTTATCACAATGGATTCACAAAGTGATTTTTGCAGAGTCGTCAATATAAAGGAATGGGTTAAAACTAGACTGAAGTCTCATTATCCTATACATTCCATCAAAGAATGATGAAACATGAGAAAAAAAGAGACAACAGCTCAAACATCTAAAAAGTCTCGTTTTATATTTTTGAATTGTTGGCAACATGTATGTCAAGAACCAGACAAAATCTATACAAGAAAAAAATGTTTTGGAATCACTTTGCCTCAAACAGACACTTTAATTTTGACCTTGACATTTGACCTTGACCTTACAGTTACATCCATGGTTAAAATTTCAGACAGATCAACAATTCGGCGACAAATAATTCAAAAGTGAAACTAGGGATATGCTTCATATACATGTATGCCACATATTATCATTTTAAAATGGCAATGTCACATAAAGTTAAATCTCATTTACCTGGTAGCGTAACCAAGACTTTATGGTTATATACACTATGTAAATTGTGGTGTAATAAATGTGCATAGACAGATGGACAACAGACATTCAGTGAGCCAAAACATTAACTTTGAAGACTTCAAATAAAACATTGTATTTCAAATATATTCTGTGTACATAACAGACAGACAACAAGAATGGGCGGTGGTACAACAATAGAAGGCAGTATACAACATAACAATTAAACCTTAGCTTGCTAAAACAAATATTGTTTGCTCAAATACCAATCTGTTTGTTAATATCACTTACCTCTGATTTATTCAAGATTTTGAGAAACTGCTGAGTATCAACAGGCTTGGATTCTGGACAAGTCACTAAGCATCTTATCTAGATCCAAGCTGCTTGCAGATATAAATGAGGTCGCAGCCTTTACAAGACTAAGGTTACCCTTTCCCTCATATAAACACGTTTTCACACATTTGCAAACAGAGTAGACCCAGATCAGACGGCTCCTATAGGAGCTGTCTGATCAGTGTCTGCTCTGTTTTTTTATGGTATAATACAGATCTGATTCTACAGTTTCTGCCTGAGCAAAAATGTCATGTGTTCAGGAGTGGTCTGATCTGGGTCTACTCTGTTTGCAAAGGCATGAAAAAGCGTTTATATATGAGGGAAAGAGGTAAAGGCAGGAACAGAGTTTGCTTAGCAAGATGAATAACAGTTGCACATATAGTACTTAACAAACACATATGAAAGAGCTATAGGGGGTTTTAAACCAAAGGTTTAGTGTCTTGTATCACAAAGACAGGGTTATTTTTTTCTTCATTTTCTTGGTGTATATATGAACAAGGCAATGACTGGTGCAGGTGTAGCAGTGGCAGCAACAATTATGTTGCTATGGCAACATTGGTTAATCTCTCCTATGTTATTTGTTCCGCTTCAATTTTTCAGGATTGTTCGAAGCAATGTTTGTAAAGTCTCTGAACACATCATTAAATGTTTCGTCTCCTGAAACAAAGAGAAACATACAGTAACAGAGGTCCATATAAGATGCGTACATTTAAACATTTTTTTTTGAGAATAACTCCTTTATTTCTCCACCAAACCCCATGTTGTGACCACTTTTTAGAATCGTCTCTTTGAGACGATTCTAAAGAATGGTCATAACATAGGGTTTGGTGGAAAAATGATGATTTTAGTATTTGAGTGCGAGCCTTCATCTGTTGCTCAGGGTAAATAAAAAAGTGCCAATCATAATGGGCAATCCACCTTCATTCAATGAACATAGAAGGTCAGAGGCCAAATTATTAGAGAACATATTTTTGATTTTCATCGACGCAATATATGGAAAATTTGTCTCACCCCTTACAGTAACATTATTTCTGGAATCAAAGAGCTTCAAACTAATTTTATAGAAGTTCACCAACAAATTCTTTCTCCTTCAGGAGCTGTCTGATCTGAGTCTACATTGCTTGGATAAACCAATAAGCATACCTGGATTGCCATATGCATAATCCTCTGATTCTTTCATTTCTTCATTAAGTTTTGCTAGTCGCAACCTGTAAAAAAATATGGATAAAACTTATGTATGCTCCCAGAAGTCAAACATTCAAACAGTGCCAATACAGTAGAACCTGTCTTAACCCATTCCCTCATATTGACGACTTTTGATGACTCTGTAAAAGTCACTTTGTGAAACCATTGTGATAAATACAGCATTTGTTCCTATATTTGCTCCTATAGGAGCAAATGCTCTATTTATCACAATGGTTTCAAACTACAAAATTCTAATATTTTCCTTTTCTCTAGTTAATAGTCCTTTTCAGTAGACTAATTCAAAGAGGTATCTAAAAATAGCCTATGAGGTAATGGGTTAAGCACCCATTCATTAAACCTTTACTCTACAAATACGCTTCTCTACGACTTTACCCGTCTGATCAGGGTCTGCTTTGTTTGATTATGATACAATTTATATTAATGATGTCATTATTTCTTACATGAATATTCATGGAGTAAAGGGGTAATTGAACATAGGATTCTTAACAAGAGGGCCCAGCCATGATGGCCCTGATATTGCTCACCAGACAATCAGAGGAGAAGATTTTAGTTTTCACTATATGTTTCTTTAGAAAACTAGCCACCCCTGGGACGGGGCCTCATTTGACTCCAGGGGCATAATTTATATAACTTTTGTACAAGACTTCAAGATAATGCTATGTGCCAAATATGAAATATGAGAACCTTCCAGTTTCAGAGGAGAATATTTTTCAAAGTTTTCACTATGTGTATCAAAAGAAAACTTGCCATCCCTGGGTAGTGTAGTGTTGAAGTCCCAAATATCATTGCTTGTTATTTATAAATTATTTGGCAATTGCCGAATAGAGTATTGTGTGATAATGATCTAATCTCTTGCAAATGCTTGTACAGTATAACTGAAATTCATCCAATCAGTTAATAGTTTATCATTCAACTGCATGTTAAACACTTTTAATGAAGAGTAAGTGCATAGAAAATAGTTAATTCCAAACCGTTTATCCTCGTACTTTATATAATACTTTCCAATCACATTCCAATTTTGACTCTTTGAATGAATTATTGGATATGCTGTTTTTACATTTAACCCATTCCCTCATATTGACGCCTTTTGACGCTTCTGTAAAAGTCACTTTGTGAAACCATTGTGATAAATAGAGCATTTGCTCCACAGGAGCAAATGCTCTATTTATCACAATGGTTTCAAAACTACATAATTCTGAAAATTTCCTTTTCTCTAGTTAATGCTCCTTTTTGGTAGATTTAATCAAAGAGGTTAGGTCTAAAAATAGCCCAAGTGGGAATGGGTTAAAGTAGTATACAATAGTCTAATGTTAGGGATCCCGAGGCTCCCCATATCCCTAGCTAAGTACACTGTTGTTATATTTACTAATGACTGTTTGTTGTCCTAAATAAAGTTTTTAATCATTTTTTCTAAAGTGTCTATATATTTGTGCGGTATTCCTCTAATTTCTATTTCGTACAGAATTTTTGAAACTATAAACGTATTTACAATCAGTACTTTTCCCTCATATGCTAAAACGCACATTTTCCAAATGCTCAGACATGATTTGATTTTATTGATTTTTCCATCCATATTTCATTGTCATCGATATTATAACCATGATGTACGCCAAGAGTTTTAATTGCATTTCTGGTTCAATTAATATCTTTACATGTGTGTTGTTTGTTTTTCAAACATTCAATTAAAGAGTCTGTTGTTTTTTGCTTTGTGCATTTATGCACTAGAGGCTTTCTCATATTTAAATATTCAAATTCATACATGTGGGAGAGAGAGTTAGTTTTTGCAGATTAGTTGAGTGATGTCTACAAATTGACTTATATGTGACTCAACTATTTATTTTTGTTTGAGGGTAGTTTTATTCCTTGAATAGATGAATCGTTACTGGTTGAGCATGCCATAGCTTCCGCTTGAATGATGTAATGCTAGGACAGCCTTGTTTGATAGATTGCAAAAAGCAGAAATATTCTGATACAAAATCATATGTTTTAATGCTTCGCTTGCTGAATTTTAAAATACATTTCTCCTTCTTTACCAATGCCCTGTTGTATAATTACATACATCTTCACTGTGTACAAGTATTTCGCTGTGCAATCACAGCTGTGGAGTGCACTGGTTGCACAATCAACTTGTAAATAGTGCAGACCCTGATGAGACAGCTCCTGCAGGAGCTGTCTCCTGGGTCTTCACTATTTACAGGTAGGTATATTGACGCGATTAGCAAGCGGAGGGTTAATGCAATTCATTGAACCTTTTTGATGCATTTGGCTTCAGTTCCTGAAATTTGTTACCGAAATTGAATTTATGACAGCATTTGTCAATCCATGACCACTCTACACGGTCAAAGGCTTTAGTCTGGTCAAGAAATATTATAACACCGTCTTCATTGATATCATCTACTTAATTTATTATGTCTTGAATATGTCTCTTTGCTTCACTAATGTAACATCCTGTGACATAGCCTTTTTTATCCATGTGAATAAGATGTGGTAAGACTAACTTTAATCTTTCCGAGAACCATTTTGAAATTAATTTGTAGTCTAAGTTCATAAGAGTAATCGGCCTCCAATTAAGGAGTTCTCTTTTCACCATTTTTATAAAGTAGCAAGATATTAATACCCCTGTACTGGGAATCGGTCATTTATTTTTGTCAGGAATTTCATCCAGTAAAGTTTTGAAATCCTGTTTTATTAAATACATGTACCAAAATTTCTGGTACCATTCTCCAGTAAGATCATATATTTGCCTGGGGACTCGCTGCATTTGAAAAACTTAACCACCATGATTAACTCTTCAATGGCAATTATCTTCTTGATCATTGGTTAGTTTGGCATTTAAATTGTTTAAAAGGAACTCTGCTGAATTTTCATTTCCCCCCTCTGAAGTAAATAGGGTTTCACAAAATCATGTTTGTTCCTTCAAAATTTCTTTTAATTCCGGTGAGTGTTTCTACCGTGTCTGTCATAATTTTGCTTCATTGCTTTTCTAAATTGACTAACTATTTGGTAGAATTTTTATTGTTTTCTTTGATATCCACTTTTGAGCTTATCGGTATACCACGATTTCCAAAAGGATTTGATAATTTCAATATCAAGATTGTCTAAAAAGAGATTTGAATTAAACATCAGGGCCTCTTTCAGTTTTACAATTGTTAAGTTTTATTTCCACCATATCATGATCAGAGAATGTATAATTTATTATTTTTGAAGATTCAACTTCATTGTCTATTACTTTAAATCTATTATTGATTTTGTCTTGCCTCATGAAAAGGTATACATTATTGTACAGTAAAACCTCTCTATAATGGCCACTAAATTGTGTTTATTAGTTGGTACTTCGGGCAGGTGGTTGCTTAAAGCAAGGTGAAAGTAAAACAGAACGCTCCTATAGGAGCGTTCTGTTATACTTTCATCTTACTTTAAGCAGCCACCTGCCCTTAAGAAAAAATACTTTATGTTATTTAGTGGTCGCTATAGAGAGGTTTTACTATACTTGGATGTATTCTTCTCCAGACATCTTCTAAATCTAGAATGTTTTAAAGATTTGGTAGTTCCACTTCTCCTTCATCATGACACGCAGGTGTGGATACCTCAGTTAATCTCCTATCAATCATTATTTTCTTTAGTAAACCACTTGACAAAATTTGACACAACAGTTTCACATCAAACAACCTTGACCTTGGGCTTATGTGTCTGGAACTGTTTCTGGTTCTCATCTTTAGGATATAACTTTTAAAAAAAGTCATAAATCTTTCAAACTGTTTAGGTGACATGGATCAGATTGCAAGTTAGAATATGAATACATGTACAGTAAAACCCCTCTAAATTGGACATTCAATTTAGAATAAATATCGTCTTGGGGACAAGTGGAAACTTAATGCAGGGTGAAAGGTCATGCAGAAAGCTCCTCTAGGAGCTTTCTGCATGACTTTCACCTTGCATTAAGCAGCAACCTGCCTTAAAATATCTAAATTCTTCTCTACAAAATTCTGGTTTAGAGGGTTTTTTACTATAGTAACTTACAGTGTAACAATGTCAGCATTGGCAGCCTCCATAGCTATTGTGAGGGGATCCTGGAAAAATGTAGAAAAATGTATTAACCTTTAGCCTGTTGAGCAAATTATTTTTACACAAATTTTCACCAACAACATTTTCAAAATTCAAGTTATAGTCAGTCTGTCTACTGAAATGCGACCGGAGTTTCAAACAGTTTGGACCCTGAGGAGACGCCAAGTTACTTTTTCTCTTATCTGCGTTTACAAAACTGTTTGGATAGGTAATCACCGATATGATATTAGCAGGAAAAGAGTTAAGTAAACAAAAATATGGTTTGAAGTTCTGTACTTCCAATCATTGTCTGTGTTTTCAAATATAAGTGTTTAACCCTTTCATTTATATAAATTTACTTTCACACATTTGCAAACAGAGTAGAACAGAGCCATCTGATCTGCTCCTATAAGAGCCATCTGATCAGCTCCTATAAGAGCCATCTGATCTGCTCCTATAAGAGCCATCTGATCAGCTCCTATAAGAGCCATCTGATCTGCTCCTATAAGAGCCATCTGATCAGCAACTGTAAGAGCCATCTGATCAGCAACTGTAAGAGCCATCTGATCAGCAACTGTAAGAGCCATCTGATCAGCAACTGTAAGAGCCATCTGATCAGCAACTGTAAGAGCCATCTGATCAGCAACTGTAAGAGCCATCTGATCAGCTACTGTAAGAGCCATCTGATCAGCAACTGTAAGAGCCATCTGATCTGAGCGTGCTGTTTGCTTATGAACACTCTTTATCATAATTCTTAAATCATCTTAACCCTTTACTCCATGAATATGCATGTAAGAAATATGACATCCACTAATTAGATTATTATTTATAATGACATATGAACACAGGAATGTTTGATTATGGCAGAAACTGCAGAGTCATATTTATATCATTTCGAACACAAACACAGCAGACAGGAGCTGCTTCATCTGGGTCCACTCTGTTTACAAAATCATAGAAATCTGTATTAATTGAGAAAAGGGTTAAAACACCCCCTACTTTGTAAAGAATAAAACAAATACAGCAATCTTATTCAACTCATTACTCCATACATATGCCTTTTAACCATGTATGCTGAATTATAATATCTGACTCCTCCCTCTATGAATATGTATGAAGCAAATAATCCAAACATCATTTTCCACTGCAGAATATGAGTTTTATGGCAAAGAGTGCAGCCCCTAATATGAGGGCTCCTACAGGAGCCCTCAGATCTGGGTCTACACAGTTTTCAAATGACTGATACATGTTTCTCGCATATAAAGGGTTAATGCCTTTGCAAACAAAGTGGACCCAGACCCTGTAAAAGTTGTCTAATCAGGGTCTGCTCTGTTTGCTTATGGGATTATATAGATATGATACTATAGTTTCTACCATGGCAAAAATCATGTGTTCATATACCATTTTAAACATTATCCCTTCAGTACAGGAAACAAGTCAACAATGTCCTTTGCAAACAGTGTAGACCCAGATGGGAGGTTTTTTCATCAGGGTCTGCATCCCTGAATGCTCACTGTAAGCTTGATCTGTTTGAATTTTGGAATAATCCATTTGAAAATTCAGTGTTGAAAGTGCTAAGCTTATTAATATTCATGACATCATTATTTCTTACATAAATATTCATGCAGTAAAAGGGTTAATATAATAATTAAAGAACTTTAGTGAGCAAGTTCACATATCCCACACCACCACATTGTCGCAAAAAAAGTGGTTTCCCATGAAAATCGAACTCACCTAAGCTTTTATTCATCACAATTCTTAACCCTTTCCTCCATAAATATGCCTTTCTATGCCTCTGTAATAGCCACTTCTTGAAACCATTGTGACATATAGAGCATTTGCTCCTATGGAGCAAATGCTCTATGTATCACAATGGTTTCAATACTATACAATTCTAACATTTCCCTTTTCTCTAGTAAATGCTCCTTTTGTGTAGATTTATTCAAAGAGGTTGGGTCTAAAAAGAGCCTATGGAGGAATGGGTTAAAGCAAATTTGAGAAAAATTGGTCAAGAAATAAAAGTGCTACATGAGTAACAATGTATTATGATACATGGATGGATAGATGGATGGATGGACTGATGGATGGATGGACTGATGGATGGATGAACTGACAGACAGATGGATCAAACACTATATATGTTCTGCGCATTATTGGAATATGGGCAATTCTAGAATTGCCCTGCGCGTTTTAGGAATTCCAATAATGGCGGACAATATTGGAATTCCTAAAACGCGCAGGGCGATTCTAGAATGGTCCGTGCGCGTTTTTGGAATAATGGACAAAGTTGGAATTCTCCATTTACATACATTTATAGATTTTCAATCATAATCTATTTTATTCATCACCTATATGAATTGTACTGTACGACTCTCAGACAGACTCAAGTAGAACACTGAAAGCCTAATGTAAACTCGTCGCAGAAAATCATGAAATTGACAAAACAATGGTTGTTAGTACATGTATATTCTTTAATCTCGTGTTTATTAGAAATCATTATCTTTTTCATTTAAGTCATGCCGATTGATATGTGAAACATTGTTTCACACAAATTACACCGCCTTTAATAAAAATAAAGTGTACCTGCATCCAACTGTTTTTCTCGTCAAACAATAGTAGAATAAAAAACAATAAATACCACAAATAATAAGGTAATAATGACCACAAAACAAACATATTTTCGAAAAACAAAGACTTAAGTGTACCCGCATCAAATTCTCTTTTTTTTCTCGCCGAACAACAGTAGATCATAACAACAATGCTAATCATACAGCCTAATGTAATTTTGCTTTGCGCGATTCTAGAATCGCGCAGGGCAATTCTGGAATGGTCCGCCATTATTGGAATTCCTAAAACGCACAGGGCAATTCTAGAATTGTCCGTATTCCAATAATGCGCAGAACATATACACTGTGCAACTTCGTTGCATGGGGTATAATTGGAAATACACACAAGAATTGCCTACCTTGCCTTCTTTGTCCTTCACTTTTATATCAGCACCTCGTTTTACAAACTGGCACACTTGCCTGAAATAAAAGCAACTTATAGGCAACTACAAGTACAAATCACATTATAAATTATTTCAGCCAAATTATATCAAAATCTGTCCACCAGTTTCAGAAAATGTGAGAACATCTGTCTAAACACACCTGACTGTCAAATTTTAATTCTTTATTTGATAATTCTTCCTTTTTTGCAAACAGAGTAGAGTCTGATCATACAGCTCCTGAAGGAACTGATCTTGTTTACCATCTTTTTGCCTTGGCAATACATTGTATATTTCTTTATTTCAATTTCTTGATACAAGAAATAACACTTTCAATGGGGAAACAATTGTTTTGCAAAAAAACTTCAGAAAAGGGAAAAAGATGATAAAATCATTGTTCTTGTACAAAAACACAGTATACTCATCATTAAAACGTGTGCCAATTATGTCCAATGAAATCTGTCAATGCATCAGAATTTAAAGCATAGACAAGTCATAATCTATGTAAGAAAATAGCATGTGAATGCCAATGCTTGTTTGCTACAGTAAAACCCCTCTAAACTGGATGTTCAATTTAGTATAAATATTGAACTTGGAGACAAATGGCTGCTTAATTCAGTGTGAATGTCATGCAGAAAGTTCCTATAGGAGCTTTCTGCATAACTTTCACCCTGCATTAAGCAGCCACCTACCTAAAAGGACCTAAATTCTTCTGTGTTAAAATTCTGGTTTAGAGGGGTTTGACTGTTTTGTGTATATCAATATTTTTTCTTAACATACATATATGAGACAGTAAATGATCACTACACTACGTGCTACACACTTGTTTAGGTGTCCAAGGAAAGACAAGTCTAGACTTAGGGTGGAGACAGATGAAAACTCTAGCAGGAGACAATAATGCTCACATCAAGTTCTCATTGTTTAACAATTCTGTATTAACCCATACTCCAGTAATATTCATATACAAACTAATTACATCATATCATGGATATTAATTGGCTGACTTTTTAAAATGGCATATGAAGGCTGAAATTTTAGGCCGTGGCAGACACTGCAGACTCAGATTTATCATATTGCATAAGCATACGGACCTTATCCTGATTTGACATCATGTACAAGAGCTGTCTGATCTGGATCGACTCAGTTTGCAACAACATTAAAAGGCGATTTTATGTAGCAAAGGGCTAAAATCAAGACATATACCCAGTGTTTCCAAGAAGTGTGGCCAGGTGTAGAGGGGTTCTGCCCTGTTTGTCTGTCCTGTCAAGCTTGGCCCCATTCAGCAGCAGGAACTCACAAGCTGCCATAGAACCCTGTGGGATAAAAATAACAAGTGATCATAACCAACGACAGTAAAATGGTAATACTATTCCTCCACAGGCTATTTTTAGACCAAACCACTTTGAATAAATCTACCAAAAAGGAGCATTAACTAAAGAAAAGGAACATTTTAGAATTTTGTAGTTTGAAACCATTGTGATAAATAGAGCATTTGCTCCCATAGAAGCAAATGCTCTATTCATCACAACGGTTTCATAAAGTGACTTTTACAGAGGCGTAGAAAGGCGTATTTATGGAGGAAAGGGTTAACTCTTTCAATCAGATAGACACATACACTGTCATTTGCAAATAGTGTAGACCCAGATCAGAGGGTTCTAAGCGGAGCCCTCTGATCTGAGTCTGCACTGTTTGTCATTCTAAATCCTCAAGCAAATTTACGCCTTTCATACTGAGTGGACTCTATTATTCCACTATGATAAATCAGATTAATATGGGTTGATATGGAGATTGTGAGCATCAAATATACTCCGTGAATATTTATGAATTCATATAAAGAAACACAGGACCTCTGCAAGAAAATATTTTAGCTCTAACCAGTCTGCTCAGTGCTCTCAGGGATCTCTATGAAAATCACCTTAGAAACAATATGGAGACCAATATACAGTACAACCTCTCTATAACGGCCACTAAATTACATCAAGTATTTTGTGTTAAAGGCAGGTGGTTGCTTAAAGCAAGGTGAAAGTAAAACAGAATGCTCCTATAGGAACGTTCTGTTTTACTTTCACATTGCTTTAAGCAGCTACCTGCCCTAAATACCAACTAATTAACACAATTTAGTGGCCATTATAGAGAGGTTTTACTATATTGACAAACTACTTTCAACATGATGTACAATGTAACAGAATCAGGAATAGTAATTTAAATGTAAGAGAAGATAGAACAAGATGTGTTTGTGAAACACTATGCCCCCTCATATATTTGACCTCTGACCTTGAAGGATGACCTTGACCTTGACATGTCACCCCTCAAAATGTGCGGCTTTATGAGATACATAGTCATATGTATGCCAAATATCAAGTCTCTATCTGTACTGGCTCAAAAGTTAAGACCAATGTTAAGGTTGCGTTAAAGTTACAGACAAACAGACAATTTGACCTTTGACCCTGAAGGATGACCTTGACCTTGACATGTCACCCCTCAAAATGTGCAGCCTCCTGAGATACACAAGCATGCCAAATATCAAGTCTCTATCTCTACTGGTCCAAAAGTTATGGCCAATGTTAAAGTCGGTGATTTGACCCATATATTTGACCTCTGACCTTGAAGGATGACCTTGACCTTGACATGTCACCCCTCAAAATGTGCGGCTGTATGAGATACATATGCATGCCAAATATCAAGTCTCTATCTGTACTGGCTCAAAAGTTATGACCAATGTTAAAGTTGCTGACAAACAGACAAACAAACAGACAGACAAACAGACAGGGCAAAAACAATATGCCCCCGACTATCGTCAATGGGGGCATAAAAAACCCAATTTGAAACATAAACTGACTGAAATGCTAGAGGTTATTTCAGCTTCATTGAAAGTGCTTTCTTTTTGTCTAACATGATGAATAATACATTATTGAATACCCTTACTATAAATAGTAACAAAATAGCCGTAGAAAACTGTCATTACAGAGTCATGTGACAAAGCCATAATGGCCCGGCGGGCCGATTATCCATAATCGGCCCACAATCTTTTTCACGTGCAATGCGTCGATGTTAGCAACATAGCTCTAGATCTAGATCTATTCAAACATGGCCGGAGAAAGGGGTTTGACGTCGTTGTAAAATCGTATTCTAGATCTGGACAATCTGTAAAGTTTATACAATCATAAAGTTCTATTAAAATCAATTTCTTTGATTGTATCGATCGATAAGTAGAGCTCTACTTAACTTTGTTTATTTTATTCAAATATGACAGTTGTGACATCATTATTTCACGTCATCCATCGGAGTGAGTGAGTGAGTTGGGTTTTACGTCCGACCAACAGTATTTCAGTCATTTGCAGACGGCTCATCCATCGGAAGGTCTCAAACAAATTTTATAAGTTAAACAATGCTGTCAAATGTAAGTCATCATTAGTGTTAGTGGTTATTACGTCGGACTACATATTTTTGGGGGATTCGGATCCCCATGAAGGTATAACTAGTCCTTCCTCATTTTTTTTAAGTATAGATCTAGATCTATTTCTGTGGTTTGTTGGGATGGTAGATTGTGTTGAAATGATAAGTGACACCTATAGATCTACAGATATATAGTAAAAATTGTGAGATATTCAATAAAAAGGTCAAAATATGGCCTGTGTGTGCCTTCTGGCCATAATGGCACACCTGGTGTCACAATAGCCCCCGGGCTAAAGCCCTCGGGCTATTATGGCACCAGGTGTGCCATTATGGCCAGAAGGCACACCTAGGCCATATTTTAACCTCTTAGTAATTGCGGTTATTGGCACAGCAGATAATGTGAAATTTGCCTGGACAAATCACACAAGTGAAATGGTTGTATTATAAAACTAATGTATACAGTAGAGTCTGTCTTAACCCTTTCCTTCATATAAACACATTTTCAACCATTTGCAACAGAGTAGACCTAGATCAGACAGCTCCTATAAGAGCCGTCTGATCAGAGTCTGCTACATTTGCCAATGGAATTTGATAACTTCTGTTTCTTCATTTTCTGAAATGGCTAAAATATTTTGTCCATGAATATTCAGTAGGTATTGAAATAAACATAGAATAAGAAAAGGGTTAAGTGGAATGAATGAGTGAAAAGGAGTTTATATGAAGTTAGGGTTAAATTGGCAACATATAAACAAACAATATATAAATGCAAATATCAAATGTATTTTCTAATTATGACAACTTCTGCAGACAGCAGATGCTTTACAGTTGATCTAATTTATCTAATTCTCACCGTCTCGACAGCTTTCATCAGTGGAGTTTTCTGGTCTTCCTGCTCACACACCCAGTTGGGGTCTGCCTTGTTAGCAATAGCTTCAAGCATGACAGCGAGATTTCTGGCCTGGGCTGCCTTGTACAGTAGCATGTTGGGGTCCAGGCTAGACATGTCTTCCCAGGAAGTTACGGAAGCAGCATCTTCCTCAGCTTCCGAAGACTCGGAAGATTCTCCAAGATCAAAATCTGAACAAAAGATAGAAACACAATATTGCACAACTAACTAACTTCATTACTGCTTGTTATTCTTCTCCAACCTTTTACTCTATGAATATTTATGTAAGAAAAAAATGACATCATGAATTTTTAAAAATGGAATATGAACACAGGATATTTTAGACATGGCACAAACTGTAGAATCATATCTACATTACAAGCAGACTCTAATCAGTTTGAACATGCTTTAACCCTTTACTCCATGAATACACCTTTCCACGCCTTTGCAAACAGAGTAGACCCAGATCAGACAGCTCCTGTGAGAGCGGTCTGATCAGGGTCTACTCTATTTGCTTGTATGATTTAGACATATCATAATTAATGTCTCTTCCAATACCAACAATTAATGTTTACATATGCTATAGAAGACAGATAGTAAGACAGACAGACAGACATGGTGCATGTTATATAAACCACCTAGGTAGGTGTACACTTACTTAGCATGCAAATATTAAGGATTGAATGGCAACTTAATATTTCAAACATAATTTTAATAACTAATTTGTTAAGTTTCCACTGTATTCTGTTAGGTAGGTAGTTCGATACAAAGTCTTTTTTCACTTACTTTTGTTCAGGTCTAGCATATCCAGTTCTGTTCCGAACACAATTACGTCACTGTTATCTGAGGCACTCTGGCCAAGTCCAGAGTCAGTATCTCTGGCCCCTGAGACAGTCTCTTTAGTGTTAGATACAGACAGCACAGCTGTAAAACAAAATAATGCCTCAATTAGCTCTTTACTCCATGAATATTCGCACAAGAAATAATCCATGTACAAATATTAACTTAACCCTTTCATCAATGAATATTCATGTAAGAAATAATGATGTCATGAATATTAATTACTTTAGTTATTTGTTATAAAAGCTCTGATGGATCTACTGTTTCTTCATGAGGCTCATGAAGAAACAGTAGATCCATATCTATATCTATATTACTGGATCTATATATTCATAAGCAAACATAGTAGACCCTGATCAGACGGCTCCTACAGGATCCATGTGATCTGGATCTACTCTGTTTGCAAAGGCGTAGAAAGGTATATATATGGAGTAAAGGGTTAATATTTATAATGGCATATGAACAATGTATAATTTCATAACCAAGGGCAATTAAATCTGATTCTAGTTTTTGTAAGGACTAATGATTCCCCTATTCATAATTTAAATTAAGTTGATTAAACTTCACTGTGTTTATAGTTCTTACATGATTATTCATGGCATATAGGGGTTAAACAATAAATCTGTCAAATGGTCCTCTGCTATGAGTTTTAATTGTTAACCTTATTATTATTTCTTTAAACCCATTCCTCCATTAGGCTATTTTAGACCCAAAAGGAGCATTTACTAGAGAAAAGGATTTTTTTTAGAATTTTGTAGTTTGAAACCATAGTGATAAATAGAGCATTTGTTCCTATAGGAGCAAATGTTCTATTTATCACAATGGTTTCATAAAGTGACTTTTACAGAGGTGTAGAAAGGCGTATTTATGAAGTGATGGGTTAATTTCTTTTTGTTTTAAATAATAAAAGTAAAACAGTTTGGACATTGACAAATTGCTGTCAATTTTCATTTGTGCTGACAAATTGCTGTCAATGTTCATTTGTGCAAGTGTGTGTGTGCCTGTGCATGTGTGTAGGCATTTGTGAGTAAATTCTACTAATTAAGAATGAATAGGTTAAAATTATGTACAAAGAAAGACAACACTGTACACAGTAAGGAGCCTCATATTGGTCTCTAAAGGTCTCTACTCTATTTACACAAACATACTATCTGAGTCTATGGTACAATATCTGTTTACTCGGATATACTATGGTCTAATATCTTCTTTCCTAAATACCCTTTCCTCCATAAATACGCCTTTCTACGCCTCTGTAAAAATCACTTTTTGAAACCATTGTGATAACTAGAGCATTTGCTCCTCAGCAATTTATCACAATGGTGTTTCAAAACTACAAATTTCTAAAAGTTTCCTTTTCTCTAGTTAATGCTCCTTTTCGATAGATTTATTCAGGGTGGTTGGATCTAAAAATAGCCTATGAGGGAATGGGTTAACCTTTTTAAAGTGGAATGGTCAATCATTCTTTAACAAATGAGTCCATTCAGTATGCAAAGATATAATTCAAATCATGGCAAATAAGACAGACCCATATGAGACAGCTCCTCTAACATGGGTCTACATTATTAAATATTTGCAAATGCATCCATCATCAGATGGCTCCTTCAGGCACTCTCAGTGATCTGAGTCTTCACTGTATGTCAGTACACTCATTTCCCACATTAACCCTTTCCCTCATATAAATACCTTTTCATTCATTTGCAAACAGAGTAGACCCAGATCAGACAGCTCCTGTAGGAGCAGTCTGATCAGGGTCTGCTCTGTTTGCTTTTGACATTATATAAATCTGATTGTACAGTTTTTGCATTAGCATAACATTCCATTGCAAAGTTTACATTATAAAATTTACGCTAATAAATATTCATGATGTCATTATTTCTTACATGAATATTGACCAGGGAAAGGGTTAATACAAAATTACAGAAATGCTATTATTATACACAACAATCCACATAGCCTGTCAACTCAGATGAGAATATAGGGTCATCATGGTTCTCCTGTTTTGCTGACTTGAATACTGATCAGGGAAAGGGTTAAAAGGGTTATACACTGTGGTACAATATCTGTTTACAATTATACACTGTTATGCAATATGCATTTACCCTAATTAGTAATACAATATATACGTTTGAAATAAATTTGTGATAATGACTAACCCTTTCTCCCATATAAACACTTTTTCACCCCTTTGCAAACAGAGTGGACCCAGATCTGGCAGGAGTCTGCCATGGCAAAAACTTCCCTTGTTAATAACGCTGTTAAAAATGTGGCTAATTCATATTTCTATGGTCATTAATTCTTACATAAACTAGAGTTTAGAGTTTGTTTTTGAAAAAACATATATCCCCCTCTCATCTACCTCCCAAACCAAAAGAAGCACATCCCAATATCTCTGTCACAATTACACTTCATGGTGATCACAGCTGTTAACTTTTTTCCAAACCTGACCAGCAATTTATGAGAAATTGGATTTTATGCAAAACGATTTATCATTCAGGGGGATGTAACTCTGTGTGTTTGTGAAACACTATGCCCCCTGGCCAATTTGACCTTTGACACTGAAGGGTGAATTTGACCTTGACATGTCACCCCTCAGACTGTACAACTTCATGAGATACACATGCATGCCAAATATCAAGTCTCTATCTCTACTGGTTCAAAAGTTAGGGCCAATGTTAAAGTCGGTGATTTGACCTATAGATTTGACCTATGACCTTGAATGATGACCTTGACCATGACATGTCACCCCTAAAAATGTGCAACTTTATGAGATACATATGCATGCCATTTATCAAGTCTCTATCTGGCTCAAAAGTTATGACCAATGTTAAAGTTGGTGAAAAACAAACAGACAAGCAGACAGGGCAAAAACAATATGCCCCCTAGATTTGATCCGGGGAGGGGCATAAAAAATCAAACCAGATCAACATAGTGATATGCACAACCACACTTCATGGTGATCATCACTGTGAAGTTTTATTAAAATATGCCCAGCCAATTTCAAGAAACTGGATTTTATGCAATTTTTTTATCATTCAAGGGCACGTAACTCTTTGGAAAATAATCGAGCTAGGTTCATCCTTGTTGATAAGCAAAATACACTTCATGGCGATGATTGCTGTAGAGTTTTATTGAAATCTGCACAGCCATGATATTCAACAGATTAAACTAGAACTATCACTAAAGGTGATCAATACCCCCACACGGCAGCCTTGATTGCAAATCCAAGTTTTGAACATGTAACAGGACCAAATAACAAAAATACCCAAAGTTCAAATAGAGAAAATTCTGTAATGGCTAACACTAAACACAGGAAAATTGTGTCTTGCACATGTACTATTCGTGTTTAGTATGTATGGCAAGTATCAATTTAATAAGTTTTAAAATGAAGGAGCAGTTTGTGCAAAAATGACAAAAAATATTCAAAGTTCAGGGGGGATAATTCTACAATGGCTAACCGTAAACACATGAAAATTGTGTCTTGCGCATCTGCTATTTGTGACTATTACGTATCCCAAATATAAATTTAGTAACTTTAAAACTGAAGGAGGAGTTTGCGACACCAACTCCCCATATTACAAGCCAAAACAAGTATCAAGTGAATCAGGTTGAAAGTGAAGGAGGAGTTCAAAGTACAGGATTTTGCCTGCCAATTTCAAGACCAATTTCAAGGACAAAGGTCAAGGTCAAGGTCACGGAGACCTGAAATTTGTGTCTTGCACATCTACTACTCCTGAGTAATATTGATGCCAAGTATCAAGTGAATCAGGTTGAAATTGAAGGAGGTTCAAAGTACAAGATTTTGCCTGCCAATTTCAAGACCAAAGGTCAAGGTCAAGGTCACAGAGACCTGAAATTTGTGTCTTGCACATATACTACTCCTGAGTAACATTTATGCCAAGTATCAAGTAAATCAGGTTGAAAGTGAAGGAGGAGTTCAAAGTACAAGATTTTGCCTGCCAATTTTAAGACCAATTTCAAGGCCAAAGGTCAAGGTCACAGAGATTTGAAATGTGTGTCTTGCACATCTACTACTCCTGAGTAACATTTATGCCAAGTATCAAGTGAATCAGGTTGAAATTGAAGGAGGAGTTCAAAGTACAAGATTTTGCCTGCCAATTTTAAGACCAATTTCAAGGCCAAAGGTCAAGGTCACAGAGACTTGAAATTTGTGTCTTGCACATATACTACTCCTGAGTAACATTTATGCCAAGTATCAAGTGAATCAGGTTGAAATTGAAGGAGGAGTTCAAAGTACAAGATTTTGCCTGCCAATTTCAAGACCAATTTCAAGGCCAAAGGTCAAGGTCAAGGAGACCTGAAATTTGTGTCTTGCACATCTACTACTCCTGAGTAACATTTATGCCAAGTATCAAGTGAATCAGGTTGAAAGTGAAGGAGGAGTTCAAAGTACAAGATTTTGCCTGCCAATTTCAAGACCAATTTCAAGGCCAAAGGTCAAGGTCAAGGTCACGGAGACCTGAAATTTGTGTCTTGCACATATACTACTCCTGAGTAACATTTATGCCAAGTATCAAGTGAATCAGGTTGAAAGTGAAGGAGGAGTTCAAAGTACAAGATTTTGCCTGCCAATTTCAAGACCAATTTCAAGGCCAAAGGTCAAGGATAAGGTCATAGAGACCTGAAATATGTGTCTTGCACATCTACTACTCCTGAGTAACATTTATGCCAAGTATCAAGTGAATCAGGTTGAAATTGAAGGAGGAGTTCAAAGTACAAGCTTTTGCCCGCCAATTTCAAGACCAATTTCAAGGACAAAGGTCAAGGTCAAGGAGACCTGAAATTTGTGTCTTGCACATCTACTACTCCTGAGTAACATTTATGCCAAGTATCAAGTGAATCAGGTTGAAAGTGAAGGAGTTCAAAGTACAAGATTTTGCCTGCCAATTTTAAGACCAATTTCAAGGCCAAAAGGTCAAGGTCAAGGTCACAGAGACCTGAAATTTGTGTCTTACACATCTACTACTTCTGATTAACAATTATGCCAAGTGTCAAGTGAATCGGGTTGAAACTGAAGGAGGAGTTCGCCGTACAAGATTTTGCAGACAGACCGACCGACCGACCGACAGGCTGATTCCAGTATACCCCCCTCAAACTCTGTTTGTGAGGGTATAATAAATTCCTTTTTTTACATAAATGTGTCCATAGGATGCAGATGTCCCACCTAAAGATGAACCACTTAGGGCTGCACACACTAACAGACAACCAGGGGTAATAACTAATCCTTTCCCTAATATAAACTCATTTTCACACCTTGCTTATGAAATAATGATTTGACTGTATAGTTTTTACCAATACATAGGCTATCATAAAAAATTAGCAAATAGATATTCATGATGTCATTATTTGTTAAACAGCTGCATCTAAGACGGCTGGGTGTGACAACCTAAAACAAACCAGAAAGCAGTGGAAATAATAATAGTCATGATTCGAAGATGTAGAAAGGTATAATGCACATGCAGTAGCAGGAAATGCATACAGTTGCATACAGTTGTTTTTAGAGTTCCCTCTATCTCAACTAACTCATGAATGGACATACATGTATTGACAAGTATTTATGTGATATGTAATTAGAACAGATACCAGTGTTAACTCATAACCTCATAGGCTATTTTTAGATACAAACTCTTTGAATAAATCTACCAAAAAGGAGCATTAACAAGAGAAAAGGATTTTATTTAGAATTCTGTAGTTTGAAACCATTGTGATAAATAGAGCATTTGCTCCTATAAGAGCAAATGCTCTGTTTATCACAATGGTTTCACAAAGTGACTTTTACAGAGTCATCAAAAGTCGTCAATATGAGGGAATAGGTTAACTGTCTACATAGTCAGGGACACTTTAATGTTTTACCCATTCCCTACTGAATATTCAAGTAAGAAACATGACATCATGACTACTTATTAGCATAATGTTTGTAATGGCATATGTACACAGGAGGTTTTCGTTTAGGTAGAAACTATAGAGTCAGATCTTTTATGATTTCATAAGCAAACAGAACTGACTCTCAACATACCATAAATGTTCATATCAAGAGAAATGGAGCAAACATATGCAGAAACAATACACAATGTAACTGAAGCCAGTACAGTAAAACCTCTCTATAACGACCACTGAATTGTGTTAATTATGTGGTATTTAGGGCAGGTGGCTGCTTAAAGCAAGGTGAAAGTAAAACAGAACGCACCTTGCTTTAAGCAACCACCTGCCTTTAGCACAAAATGATGCAATTTAGTGGCCATTATACAGAGGTTTTACTGTATATATGGTTCAGGAACACAGTTGTTATTACCCTTTACTCCACACATATGCATTTTTATGCTTTTACAAACAGAGTAGACCTGGATCAGATAGCTCCTGCTTATGCTTATGGAATTATAAGAAAATAAGCTTGTTAAACATATGATTCACATTCATAAGATTATTGACATGTTATTACAGGCAGCTCATGACAAATGCAATGCATTCTGTCAAATAATGACAATTCTCTAGCAAACTCTGACTACAAACACGTAGAGGAATGGATAAGATGTGTAACTTAAAACATTTTTAAGAACAGCTCCTTCCATTTCTTCACCAAACCCCATTTATGACCACTCTTTAAGAATCGTTTGGAGGAGACAATACGAAAGAGTGGTTACAACATAGGGTTTGGTGAAGAAAAGATGATTTTCGTATTTTAATACGCACCTTTATCTATAGCTCTGAAACTTGTCTATATAAGCCTCTGTAGATATATCTGTATACAGTTTGATAATTGTTCACTTACAAGTAGTTCTGATGAAGGTAGTTGCTGATGCTGTTACGTAAGAAAAGTCTGTTAACTCTTTACCTGATGAATATTCATGTAATTTTAATGACATCATGAATATGTATTACAATGTAGCTGAATTTTTGTAATAGTATATGTTCCAAGGGCAAACAGAACAGACCCTGATTAGATGGGCCCTACAGGAGTTGCCTGATCTGGGTCTACTCTGTTTGCAACGGCATCAAAAAGTGTCTCTTATCAGGCATTGAAATAAAAACTAGAAAATTGTGTCCATAGAATACAGATGCACCCCTGACGATATTGTCTCTAAATCAAATATTTTTCACAATATGTTATAAAAAGAAGAAAATTTCAAAGTCCCATAACTCTGGTAAAAATGGCCATAGTCAAAAGTCCCTCCTTAAGTATATCTTCACATCAACATTGATCATCTGTGAATGTTTGAAGTATGGTGTATTAGAAGTTGGACACACAAGGTTTGCAAGATGTAGCTATGCATGGACAAGAGCATGACTATATAATATTCCCCGTGTGTGATGTGTAATGGGGGGAGAGGATTAAGAAACCCCTGAGAATTCTTTGCTTACTTAATACTTTACATGAGAAAAAAATGAAACTAAAAACATTCTGCGAAAAGAATTGTCAAAATTTAGTACAGATGTCCATCCACTGCAGTCACAGATATGAATTTGAAGTATACAAGAGAGAACATGCATTTATTATATGTGACATACTTTGTGCCAATTAGTTACAGATATTAGAAACAGCACTAGATAAACAAAGAGAGAACACTGAATAGGTAACACTTCAGATAAACCCCCGAACAAAAAAAATTCCAAAACCCTATTTTCACCCATTTTAGAGATGTTCAGAGGCACAGATAACATGTGTAAAATGACCCTTTACCCCATGAATATCCATGTAAGAAACAATGTATGTATGAATATTAATTAGCTTAATACTTATAATGACATATGAATAAGAAAACAAGAGGGTCGTCACGGGTGACAAATGCCCCCAAAGTGTTTGACACCGAAATGCATTTTGGTGGAAAAACAATACAATGTAATGCAGGTGTAAAAAATGGTACATGACTCTCCCCCATCCCAAGATGAACTCACAAACCAAATTTGGATTCCGTAGCTGGTAAGGTATAGGAGAAATGCTCCAGACAAGCTTTGTGTAAAATCTAGGTCAAAGGTCAAGGTCACAGTGACCTGAAAATGGTACGCGACACACCGCCATCCCAAGATAAACTCACACATTAAATTTGGAATCCGTAGCTGGTAAGGTATAAGAGATATTCTCTGGACAACCTTTTTTGTAAAATCGAGGTCGAAGGTCAAGGTCAAGGTCACAGTGACCTGAAAATGGTACGCGACACTCCGCCATCTGAAGGTGATCTCACAAACCAAATTTGGAATCCGTATCTGGTAAGGTATAGGAGATATGCTCTGGACAAGCTTTTTGTAAAATCGGTCAAGGTCAAGGTTAAGGTCATAGTGACCTGGAAATGGTACATGACATTCCGCCATCCCAAGATGAACTCACACACCAAATTTGGAATCTGTAGCTGGTAAGGTAAAGGAGATATGCTCTGGACAAGCTTTTTGTAAAATCGGTCAAAGGTCATGGTCAAGGTCACAGTGATCTGAAAATGGTATGCGACACTCCTCCATCCAAAGATGAACTCACACACCAAATTTGGAATCCTTAGCTGGTAAGGAATAGGAGATATACTCCGGACAAGCTTTTTGTAGCTGGTAAGGTATAAGCGGTTTTTAAAATCGAGGTCAAAGGTCAAGGTCAAGGTCACAATGACCTGGAAATGGTACGCGACACTCCGCCATCCCAAGATGAACTCACACACCAAATTTGGAATCTGTAGCTGGTAAGGTAAAGGAGATATGCTCCGGACAAGCTTTTTGTAAAATCGGTCAAAGGTCAAGGTCAAGGTCACAGTGATCTGAAAATGGTACGCGACACTCCTCCATCCCAAGATGAACTAACACACCAAATTTGGAATCCTTAGCTGGTAAGGTATAGGAGATATACTCCGGACAAGCTTTTTGTAGCTGGTAAGGCATAAGCTTTTTTTAAAATTGAGGTCAAAGGTCAAGGTCAAGGTCACAGTGACCTGGAAATGGTACGCGACACTCCGCCATCCTAAGATGAACTCACACACCAAATTTGGAATCTGTAGCTGGTAAGGTAAAGGAGATATGCTCCGGACAAGCTTTTTGTAAAATCAAGGTCAAAGGTCAAGGTCAAGGTCACAGTGACATGAAAATGGTACGCGACACTCCCCCATCCCAAGATGAACTGACACACCAAATTTGGTATCCGTAGCTGATGTGACAAAGGAAATATACTCCGGACAAAAGGTACACACACCCACCCACCCACCCACACACCCACCCACCCACCCACACACCCACCCACCCACCCACCCACACACCCACACACCCACACACGCACGGTGCGATCACTATATGCCGCCAAAGCCTAGCTTTGGGGGCATAAAAATTGGCCCTGAGAAAAAATGTATGTCGAATCTGCATAATTACATTTATAGCAAAAAGAGCAGACCCTAATCAGAAGGCTCCAACAGGAGTCATCTGATCTGGGTCTATTCTGCTTGCAAAGGTGTATATATGGAGGAAAGGGTTGACTCAATTTTTCAAGAATATCTTCTTTATTTCTCAATGAAGATTTTAGTATTTGAAATAAAGTAAAAACTTCATACATCAAAATTTTAGTTATGAAGAATTGATGTCTTTTTAGGCATGTGGCTGCTTAACGCTTTCCCTCATACGAATGCTTCTTCATGCCTTTGCAAACAGAGCAGACCATGATTAGAGGTCACCTGTAGCAGCCATATGATCAGGGTCTGACCGGTTTGCTTTTGACATTATAATAGATCTCACTACAGTTTCTACCAACACCAAAACACCCTGTGCACGTATGCCTTTATAAACAGTAATGTAAACAAGAGATGTTTGTAAAACATGTATACCCCCCAGACCTTTGATCTAGTGACCTCAACTACAGAGGTCATCTAGCGGTCATGACTAATCAACACAGCAACTTTGAAGATCCTAAGCCAAATCACTGATCATTTATTGATCTAAAAACATTTCACAAGTTAAGGTCATGGTGACCTTGACCTTTGACCTAGTGACCTCAACAACTATAGGGGTCATCTAGTGGTCATGACCAACTACGATAGCAAGTTTGAAGGTCCGGAACCAAACCATTGAGCAGTTATTAATTGGAAACCATTTCATTAGTTAAGGTCATGATGACCTTGACCTTTGACCTAGTGACCTCAAAATCAATAGGGGTCATCTAGTTGTCATGACCAACCACCACAGCAAATTTGAAGATCCTAAGCCAAACCCTTGAGCAGTTATTGATCGTAAACCATTTCACCAGTTAAGGTCACGGTGACATTGACCTTTGACCTAGTGAACCTCAAAAACAACAGGGCTCATCTAGTTGTCATGACCAACCACTTTAGCAAATTTGAAGATCCTAAGCCAAACCCTTGAGCAGTTATTGATCAGAAACCATTTTACCAGTAAAGGTCATGGTGACCTTGACCTTTGACCTAGTGACCTCAAAAACAATAGGGGTCATCCAGTGGTCTTGGCCAACCATCACAGCAAGTTTGAAGATTCTAAGCCAAATCCTTGAGCAGTTATTGATCACAAATCATTTCACAAATTAAGGTCATGGTGACCTTGACCTTTGACCTAGTGACCTCAAAATCAACAGGGTTCATCTAGTTGTCATGACCATCAACCACAGCAAGTTTGAAGATTCTAAGCTAAACCCTTGAGCAGTTATTGATCGGAAACCATTTAACCAGTTAAGGTCATGGTGACCTTGACCTTTGACCTAGTGACCTCAAAATCAACAGGGTTCATCTAGTTGTCATGACCATCAACCTAAGCAAATTTGAAGATCCTAAGCCAAACCATTGAGCAGTTATTGATCAGAAACCATTTTATCAGTTAAGGTCATGGTGACCTTGACCTTTGACCTAGTGACCTCAAAAACAATAGGGGTCATCCAGTGGTCATGGCCAACTACCACAGCAAGTTTGAAGATTCTAAGCTAAACCCTTGAGCAGTTATTGATCAGAAACCATTTAACCAGTTAAGGTCATGGTGACATTGACCTTTGACCTGGTGACCTAAAAAACAATAGGGGTCATCCAGTGGTCATGGCCAGCTACCACAGCAAGTTTGAAGATTCTAAGCTAAACCCATTGAGCTGTTATTGATCGGAAACCATTTTATCAGTTAAGGTCATGGTGACCTTGACCTTTGACCTATTGACCTCAAAAATAATAGGGGTCATCCAGTGGTCATGGCCAACCACCACAGCAAGTTTGAAGATTCTAAGCTAAACCCTTGAGCAGTTATTGATCAGAAACCATTTAACCAGTTAAGGTCATGGTGACCTTGACCTTTGACCTAGTGACCTAAAAAACAATAGGGGTCATCTAGTGGTCATGGCCAACAACCACAGCAAGTTTGAAGATTCTAAGCTAAACCCTTGAGCAGTTATTGATCGGAAACCATTTAACCAGTTAAGGTCATGGTGACCTTGACCTTTGACCTAGTGACCTCAAAAACAATAGGGGTCATCCAGAGGTCATGACCAACCACCACAGCAAGTTTGAAGATCCCAAGCCAAACCCTTGAGCAGTTATTGATCGGAAACTATTTCAACATTTTAGGTCATGGTGACCTTGACCTTTGACCTAGTGACCTCAAAAACAATAGGGGTCATCTACTTGTCATGACCAACCATCACAGCAAGTTTGAAGTTTCTATGCCAAGTCGTTTATTAGTTATCATTCGGAAACCATCGATCTACCGACCGACCGACCGACCGACCGACCGACAGACCGACCGACCGACCGACCGACATGTGCAAAGCAATATACCCCCATTTTTTCAAAAGGGGGGTATAAATATTCATAATGTCATTATTTCTCACATGTATATGCAACAGGGAATGGGTAAATGCAGGGTGAATGTCATGCAGAATGCTCCTAGAGGAGCTTTCTGAATGACTTTCACCCTGCATTAAGCTGTCACCTGCCTTAAAGACCTATAATTACACTTGTTTTAGTGTTTGAGTAATCAAGTTTGTACTGTATGTTCCCATTATATCTATGTCTCTAAGATTTTGCACAATTTGTTCATGTTACACCTCTTCCTTCAATAGTTTTCCGAGCTCTCTTTGTTTTTCTAGTAAGAAGACAAGGCTAGCCTATAAGTACCCTCCAACAGACCACTAGTGACGTCAGAGTCTGGTGAAGACTTCTGTTCCTCATCCGTTTCCAGCGTTCTGCCTGGTGATCTACGCGTTTTCTTCTTCACCCGCCACCCCTTTACTTTGCTCTCGGATGACTTGGGCCCTGGTATAGTGGAGACAAAGCCTTTCTGGATGTATTTGGCTCTGATCCAGTCTTCTCGAACAGTTCTAGTTAATAACAATGGCATCATAATCATATTAACCCTTTACTGATTTATTCCTCTGCTGAAGAAAATAGTTCAAATTCATACAGTCATGAACATATTGCATAATAAATATTTTCTATATCCTAGTAGGTGGTAGCTTAAAGCAGGCTGAAAGTAAAGCAGAATGCGCCTTAAGGCGCATTCTGCTTTACTTTCAACCTGCTTTAAGTGGTCATAATGTCTTCAAAACTAGTAACAGTCTATTGGGTAAAGGGTTAAATTCATGTAAGTATTCTTGTAGAAACATGTGCTGCATGCAGACTGCCATGTCAAACAACAGAGCCATGATGGTCATATCTAGTCACATGTATAAATAGGACATACCGTACTTTGGGAATAATTGGCGTCGTGATATATTCGCCACTTTGCTTCAAAATGCTGGTGTTTTATTTCAGTCAGTTTAATTTTCGCCATTCTGGGATTAAAGGGGCAAAAATAAACACATATATGAATCAAAAGTAGAAAAGAATATTCTACCTTTGGTTAATTTCAAGTATTCAAGTTGTTATTGTTAAAACGGAAATACTAGAAGTAGGAAATACCGCTGTAATCGCTGTTTGTGTATTTGCCACGAATTAATTACGGTTGTGTCTCGTGTAGGTGTCAATCTGTGTGCACAATAGATCAGTTACATATCGGTGAGAAAGTATTATTTGTTTGTCACAGAAATATTTTGGTGTGTTAAATTTTCGCCCTTTCGTACCTGGTGGCAAAATAGGCCAATTATTAACCATGGCCAATTATTCCCAAAGTACGGTAACATGAATTATTGCATACAAAAAGTTTATGTATATTTCTGCAAAATCTTATTCAAATTCTGCCAGAAGTTTTCTCCACCAAACCCTATATTGTTATCAATCTTTAGAATCATCTTGAAGAGACAGTTCTAGAGAATGGTTACAACATAGGGTTTAGTGGAGAAATAAAGGAGCAATTCTTTAACCCTTTACTCCATGAATATTCTCAGAAACTGATTTTCTGATTTTTATAGTAGCATGGCTTGGTTAATCATTTATTAAAGTTCATAAATATATTTCTATACGGTAAACAAAAAGCGTTCTGCTGTGGCAGAAAGTGTAGAATCATATCTATATTATTTCATAAGCAAACAGAGAAGACCCTGATCAGAAGGCTCCTGTAGAAGCCATCTGATCTGGGTCTACTCTGTTTCCAAATGCATGAAAAAGGGCTTGTAATGTATGAAGGAAAGGGTTAAGGATTAATTATAAAATATTTCATTGAAAGTTAACAGTAAGACCTGCTGTCTTATTTTTCATAATAGAATCTACATGGCTTGGGTTGCTGTCTCACCTGGTACATTCTGGTGTGGCTCTGGGTACAGAGTCATCCACGTTGACTAGATAAATTCTGTTTACCACGTCGTTGCCCAGCTCACTCATTACTTTTAACAGCTCCGGTTCCCATGCATCCAGTGTTATAGATCTGACCTTGGATATATGAACACCCAGTCCTCTACAATGTAAAATTACATGTGTAATACCTTTAGTACTACTTAACCCTTTCCTCCATCAATACGCCTTTCTAAAAGTTTCTCTGTAAAAGTCACTTTATGAAACCATTGTGATAAATAGAGCATTTGCTCCTATAGGAGCAAATGCTCTATTTATCACAATGGTTTCAAACTACAAAATTCTAAAATTTTCTTTTTCTCTAGTTAATGCTCCTTTTTGGTAGATGCATCCAAAGAGGTTGGATCTAAAAATAGCCTATGGAGGAAAGGGTTAACCCTTTACTCCATGAATATTCATGTCAGAAATGATGATGCCATGAATATTAATCAAATCATTTTTTTAAAATGGCATATTAACACAGGATATTTTTTGCCAAAGCAGAAACTGTAGAATGATATCTATATGCCATAAGCAACCAGAGCAGACCCTGATCAGACGACTTTCATATAGGAGCTGTGTGATCTTGGTCTTCTTTGTTTGCAAATTTTTGAAAGGCATTTATATGAGGGAAAGGGTTAAAAAAATGCATTTGATTAAAAGAAGATGCATATGATAACGAGTATGAATATTATGATGAATATTATGCTAATGATTACAATACTGAAGTAATTGTTTTTGTCTGTATAGTATTTTGTACTAATATCACTATTATTAAATGACTATTTCTAAAACAAGAGCAGCGCATGCCAGTGCCAATGCTTATCTGTTTGAGTGTAGCTGCTGCCAAAGTTAACATTTAGGATGACAATAGCAATGAGGACATTAAATATAATGACTACAAAAACATGGACGATGGACTTTTGACAATAGTTCGAATTTTTTCTTTGAAAAGCAGACAAAAAACTTAAAGGAATTTACTCTAACCTTGGATATGCTTAATACCCAAAATGACACAGCTGGCTACATAATGTACATCTTTGTTTATTTACAAACTCAAGCATGCCATTACCATGTTTTAATTATTACAATGAATATCATTATAATCTATACATATATCTTAGAACTAATGTTTGGATTGTAGATGGTATCTCTCACCTGTGTATTCCACAGCACTCGATACACAGCGTGATGCCGAGGTTGATACTGACCCAGCGAGGTTCTGTTGACCCACAGTCGCAGCACTTGGAATTCCCAGGTATCATAAATACCCTCTCTCTTTGTCTGAAACAAAGTATCAGTACAGTTGATGTATGCACTCTCAAACCAAACATTTTGATAATATAGCACTTGTATCTATGTTCAACCAATTTCCCGTAAATAATCCCTTTATAAACAGAGCGGTCAAGGATGGTGCTACATACACCGAGGTCGGACCAGTCCGACAAATGTTGACTGTTAACTGTCAGAGTAAAGGTAGACTTTTGACACAGGGCAGGTAAACTTTTGAACTATTTACCCAATCTATCTGCCCTGATATTGTGTAATTTCATATTGTCAGCAGGTAAATATTTCTTTACCATTTACTCCATGAATATTCATGTAAGAAATAATGACATTCATGAATATTAATTACCTGATTTTATATAATAGCATTATGAACAAGGGAATCAATGTTTGACCATGGCAGAAACTGTAGAATCACATCAATGTTATTTCATTAGCAAACAGAGCAGACCCTGATCAGACAGCTCCTATAGGAGCTGTCTGATCTAGGTCTACTCTGTTTGCAAATGTATTAGATGGTGTATTTATGGAGTAATGGGTGAGTGCCACAAGTTTAATATGCAATAACAATTAAATAAACTGAAAAACAAAACGAAAACCAGTTGATTGCAGTTTCACAGCTTGGCTGACAACAGGCTTCCTGCTGTGTGAACAATTTGTTATGGGGATAGTTAAAACTTCAAGCAATGGAAGAAGAAATCTAAAACTATTCCCATTAAGTGAGTTTGACATTTAATCAAGAAGTGTATTTGAGACTGAATTTTTTAGGTCAGCTCCAATCCTAAATGAGTAAATGCAAATAAATTTTCGTAACCCTTACAACACTGACTTTCCAAATGGACTATTCCAAAATTCAAACAGGTCAAGCTTATGGTGAAACTGAAAGTTTAGGGATTTTTTTAAAGAAAGAGTAACATGACAAGTAGGAGCCCTCTCCTCTGGGTCTTCACTGTTTGCAAAGGACATTAGTGGCTTGTGTCCTGCACAGTAAGCATTAAACAAGAGGGCCAGAATGGCCCTGACATCGCTCACCAGACAATCAGAGGAGAAGATTTTCAAAGTTTTCACTATTATGTTTCTATAGAAAACTAGCCGGCCCTGAGGTGTGCCAATTTTGACCCCAAGGGCATAATTTATATAGCTTTTGTAGAGGACCTCAAGTGAATAGAAATTAAAGAAAAATGTAAATGTAAACATATTATAATAATGCAAATCTAAAGAAGGTCATATAAAAAAGTATGTATAGCATCTCCCTGGGCAAAATGGTTGAATTTCAGAAAGAATAAATTAATCTATACTTATGTTCAAAATTTCAGATATTTTCATTATACCTTCTACATGAGTTCATATTATTATTCATATCTTAACTTATTTCTAACCCTTCCCCTGTTCGATGTTTATTCAAAATTTCAATACCTACTGAATATTCATGGACAAAATAGTTATAATGAAAAATAGAAAGTGTAGCCATTTTAGAAAGTAATGAAAAACATCTTTCAAATTCCATTAACAAACAGTAGGCCCTAATGAGACAGCTACTAAAGGAGCCGCCTGATCTGGGTCTGCTCTGCTTGCAAATGCATGAAAAGGCATTTATATGAGGGAAAGGGTTAAGTAAACATATTATAAGTACATTGTATATTGTACACAAAATGGAAATAATTTAATGCAATTTGCACTATATAATATCATAAGTAAACAGAGCAGACTGATCATATGGCTACTAAATGAGCCATCTAATCTGGGTCTACTCTGTTTGCAATGGTGTAGAAATGCATAATTATGGAGTAAAGGGTTAATTGTCTGTGCAATAGGCCAGATCTAAAAATATCAGTTGTCTACCCAGAAGGGAGGCAATCCAGTTGTTATCAAAAGTGCAAAGGGAGACCTAGCACAGTTTGGATTCTGATCTGATGCATATGTAACTTCAAGTTACATATGTGTCAGATCAGAATCCAATATTGTACTTCATAATTGTTTTGTACAAGAGAGTTAATTGTAAGATTGACATGTATTAAAAAACAATGTGAACAATCTTAGACTAGCAGACAACAATTCTGAAGCAGACAACTATAATACTGATAAAGAAATGCTACAGCATAGTACACTTGACTTGTATTCAGCTGAACTTCACAAAAGATATACTGATAAGACTCTATATTGATATCTGAGAGCTTAATGCAGGACATAGATATGCAAAGAGCATTTTGAGAATTATCCACTTAGTTTTCTCAATCTAAAATGAGTGTTTGTTATTTATTTGGCTAAACACAATTTCTACTCTACTGATCAGACTAAGGGTAAAACTTGCATAAACACTGGAACTAGTCTCCCTTCTCTACTGCTTGACCTGATGGCCTTTATGAGTAAAGATAAGATGCTTAAAAGTGCAGTCAGCTTCAAGTTTGCTAGAAAACTGGCCACCCTGGGGTGTAGCCAATTTTGACCCCAGGGGCATAATTTATATAACTTTTGTAGAGGACCTGAACATGATGTTATGTGCCAAATATGAAAGCTGAGAACCTTCCAGTTTCAGAGAAGAAGATTTTCAAAGTTTTACTATATATTTTAATAGAAAACAAGGCACCCCTGGGGCGGGGCCAATTTTGACTCTAGGGGCATAATTTATATAACTTTTGTAGGGGACCTACAGATGATGCTATGTACCTAAGATGAAAGCTGAGAACCCTGTAGATTCAGAGGAGAAGATTTTTAAAGGTTCAAATTGTTGACGCCCGACGACGGACGACGACGGACGACGGACATCAGGCGATCACAAAAGCTCACCCTGAGCACAAAAGTGCTCTGGTGAGCTAAAAAATTACAGCATAAATAATTATTTAGAGAAATTTCTATAGTTTTCTCCTAAGCAGTTTCAAAAGTTTTCTTTTTCAAACCTGGATATTTGTGAGTTTTCTTAATTCATTCTCTCATAGGCTAGTTTTAGCTCCAGCCTTTTTGAATAAATCTATCAAAGAGGAACATTTACTAAAGAAAAGGGAAATTTTAGTTTTTGGTAGTATCAAATTTGATAAAAATAGCATTGCTCCATAGGAGCAAATACTTTACTTATTAGAACGCTTTCAAAAAGTGATTTTTACAGACATTTTTAAGATAGGTGTTTTTTTTCTCAAAATACAGGTGGTAGCTTACTGCATATTGGAAGCAATGCAGAAAGCATTCTGCATTAAGCAACCACCTGTGTAAAAAATGCAAGAAGTTCTGTTTCAAAAATGTTATCCATCCCAGGGGTGTATATTAAAGTTAATATGGCAGGTTGGACCTTCCGTACATACTACACACACACTACATCAAAAGAGTATAATAACAAAGCCTGCCTTCCTATTGCAATGAATCTCCATTAGAGATACATGTATATGAAATTCCATCCAATGCAACCCATAAGAACTTGAACATCATTCAAGATACAGTCCAGTTCATCCAGCATATAAATCCACACATGGATTTCCTGGCCATTTCTGCATGTAAACTCTGTTATTATGAAGTTTCAGATAAACTGATGTACATGTACCATAATTCTGAAGAGAAAGAAGTCAAAACAAAATCTAGACTATGGAAAAATTAACATACCAACCGATCATGATGACCTGATGACACAAATTTGCCGCAATTCCTTAAATTTGTTATCAACGATATAAAAATACCTACAAAAACTTACATTTCGGCTTTTGTCTTTTTCTTTTCAGATGAAGGAGTAATCTCAAGAGTTGAGAGGTCAGACGATGTATCTGCAAGGGCAGATGTGTCTGTAGAGTCATCCAACTGCAAAAACAAATACATGTACATATGGCTATAAACACGGAAAACCTACGAAATCTGTCAGCCAAACAAGGAGGGTCATGATGCTCAGCTCTTATATTCTCGTCTGAGTCAACAGACTATGTGGATTGTTGTGTATAAGAATAGCATTCCTATAAAATTGTATTAACCATTTCCCTGTTCAATATTCATGTAAGAAATAATCAGGAATATTTATTAGCTGAACTTTTATAAGATAAACTTTTCAAGTTACCGGTAGTACATGTGATATTCTTGCACAGAACGTGCTGTTTTAGTCCCGCTAGACCATGTATTAACAAGGCGATTCTCGTGCTTACGCGCTGTTGTTGACCGGTTTTAATTATACCTATTCGGGGCCTAAGGTAAACAATGGACGCGAATGCTATATAGCGTTTTGGCCTAAGCTAGGTGAACGCCGGGTGCGAGCATATCAGGGGCGCCGACAATGAACTGTTTTTGTGAAAGACAAATTAAATGAAGTTCCGTGTAAAAGGTATTTGATACAATCATGAATTGACGTCAGAAAGAAAACAGTGGCCCGGAAACAGCATAAATCGAACGAAGTGTCAAAGAAGTGTATAGTTTTGCTGCCGTAGTTTTGCTTGTATTTGGAAGAATTAAACTGATGCAGGAATGCATGAAATTGGTTTTAAGCAAGAATAGCGTTAATACACGTTTGTTTTCGGGCAATAACATCTGCAGTGTCCCTCGGGAGTATTGTTGCCCTCGCCCTTCAGGCTCGGGCCAACAACAGTCCCTCGGGACACTGCAGATGTTATTGCCCGAACAAACGTGTATTAACCCTCTATTATGAGCTGATAGCTAAGTGCAATTATTGTACTAGATTTATATTTTGGGTTGTCTAATTTGAAATAAAGCTTAAAACTGATTTTACTAAAAACTAAAAATCGTATGCTCTGACCATGCCATTTGGAGTGTGAATTTGTCTTGTCACAACATAGAGTATAATTCTGTCTATTAGTTTAAACATATTTTATTTCAGTGTCCGACAAATTTATTTTTTTGTTGGTAGCCCACTGGGCTACCAGATTTCCTTTGTACTAGCCCAGTGACTACCAGAAAAAAAATCTAGTAGCCCAGAGATTTTTTATTCACTTTCCAAATGGTAAGACCTTGCATCCGTGTTTGGTGTATGTACTCATTCAGACCTAATATCCCTTAAGAATAATGACAACATAATCATGAAACTAGATCTATATTACATTTTTCTTAAATTTAATTATTTTATTTTAAATTGCCATTTTTCCGCTTGTTTTAACTGCTAGGGGTACTAGCTAGACAGATTTGGAAGCGACTATGACAAAATGTGTTCCATCAGATGATGAATTTGTACTGTCAGACTGTGAATATGTTATACTAACATTCCACTAGATGTTGAAATGAGTAAATAAACACAAATTTTAAATGGCAATTTATTACTATTTTGTCAAATACTCTACTGTCATTACCTTTGTCATTAATTAAATAAAATTTCATACTGACAGGTCTGGTAATATCATGTTTTAAATGGCTTGAGATAGAAATCTGCTTTCATCATTCTAAGTAATGCAGAATTAAATAATTGAATTTAGAACATTGATTTTAGTTCTTTTGCACTTGTTTTAACCTTTCAGTGTGTGTCAGAAGTTAATAAGACATTTCCAAATACAAATATAGTTTAGCCCTTTTATCTGCGTACCGGTATGCACTGTAATAGTCCATGAGCCAGTAGGGTTGGTCGGTACCATCTCAGGGGAATAATTCCCATTGTGATTTTTTACATCATATACATCTATAGAGTTAGAAAATATGTGATAGCATTGCATCGATGGTAGCTTTCTATGTGTTAATGCGTTTTATACTATGCTATACAATATCCGCATTTCGAGACAAAATTATCAATGAAAAGTAAAGCTAACGATTTCAGATTTACAACATTTGGTATCAAACCCCAACAACGAAATTATGATGGTATACCTGAATCAGGTTGTCAGTCTAACTGTCCTTCCATCTGTCCACCCCATATGTCTGTTCCTCTATCTGTCCGTCCATTCATCCGTCTGCCTATCTGTCCATTTATAGACGCAAGTGTCCCAATGAACAAGTTTGCTTAAATATTCTTATTCTTGATATTCTTATTATTTTAGTAACCAATGCACTTGCTAGTTATGCCCCCCACAAGTATACTGGGGGACATATTGATTTTGTGTGCGGCGTCCGTCTGTCCATCCGTATGTCTGCACCCCCACACACACACTTCCGTCCGTCCGTCCGTTCTTATGTCCGATTTTAGTTTATCCGTGCGGTTTCTCCAAAACATTTGATCGGATTTTCATGAAATTTCATAGGATTGATCAGCACTATGCCTTGTTTTGCTTATATTATTTATGTTCCGGTTCAATGATTTTCTGCAGAGTTGTGGGACCTTGATTTTTATGCACCCCAACGGCGGGCATATATTAATCGCATTGTCCGTCTGTCCGTCCTTCCATCCGTCCGTCCTTCCATCCGTCCGTCCCAAATTTCTTGTCCTTTCTATAACTTTCTTTTTTATCTCTGAATGGATTTCAAAATAACCTGGCACAAGTGTTCACCACACAAATATGTATCGCTTTTAATTCCCTGGTCCATGGGTCAAAGGTCAAGGTCATCCTTCAGGGTCAAAGGTCGGGGCGTAGTGTTTCACAAACACATATTGTTTTACATTGAAATTTTGTCCTCGCGGTTTCTCCAGACATGTTGTCGGATTTTCATTAAACTTAATAAGATTGGACTGCACTACGCCTAGTTGTTTTTATATTATTCCTGTTTAGGTTCGACGATTTTCTACAGAGTTATAGGACTTTGAAAATTGTATATGGGAAACTTTGTCCGCGCGGGGGTGGGGGACATCAATTTTTGTATAAAAAAATCTAGTTTCATTTGGACCTGATCATTATTTATTTATTGGTCCAGTTTCCATTTTATCAAGAAATAAATTAGTAGCCTGTAAGATGGGATGTGGCGGAGTGAGAATATTTATTATCATTAGCATTCGTTGCTTACCATTTTAGTTAGACCGTATTTAGCTCTAAATTGTTTTATTGTCATTATCTTTTGAATTAAAAGAGATTAAAATATCCCCAAACTTTCTGTCTGATGAAGATATGTGTGTATAGGCTTTCGTTGTGTTCATATTTTTCTTGTGACTGAATGTACATGTAGTGTCAAACAAAATACTCAGTAGTATGTTATTGAAGAATGTGGATATTGTCTTTCATTTTGAATCTGCCACATTAAAAAAAATCACCCGTATTGGTTCGTTACATATTCCTAGATGAACCATGGGTAATTCTTGATGGACATCTGTGTCAATCTAACATAAATGCTTTTAGTGATTTCATTATCGCACGGAGGTATCCAATTTGGTTACAACACAATACAGATCAATTACATTTTTGCATTTATGATCAGGAGTTTAATATGTAGGATGAAGAATGGCATATTAAACAACAAAGTTGACCATAGGCTGAAAGCAGGAGTACCGCCTTGGAACGGTCAGTAGCCAAAACAGCTAAAATGTTCACATTTGCTTTGCACTTGGCATATGAAGGTAGCTCTAAGATATGTTAACCTGGTGATAGGATAATGTATCGATCTGCTAATAGTAATTTTGACAGGGAATGTTGAAGAACCAGAGAACAAGAGCGTTCTTCTGCTCTCCTCCAATCTCTCCTGTTAGATCATTGATTGCCCTATGTGGCAAATGAATGATAAAACTAACGTAAAGCAAATATACATAACAAACAATCGCCCTACTTACAAATACATGTATTCTCACCGGCTACTGACATAAGTGTAGAAAGTCATTATAGGCATTCACAAGTTTAAAAAACAGACATCCCAATAATTCAATACTGCTCGAAAGTTGGTTGCCTGACCACTCGTCCAATGCACAAATAACATTGCCTAAGCTATAATAATTTTGAAAATTTGGATTCTGAATTACAGCCTGGTCGTTTGTATTTTTGCGAGCCCTATGCAAAGTATTCGCTGCATAGTTGTTGAAGATTACTCTTCATCATCGCACAGCAAAGGTCGCGTCTGGCATGATCTACACAGTATGGTGAATGTAGGAGACAGACAAATGGCTGCATTTCGTGTAACAATTTGAAGCAGATATCCTATTTCTAACCAATTTAAGGACTTTGCTTAGGGATTTTCTTTCCTGGTCGGGAATCCCAATGTGCTTGCCTTACTATTATAATTAAGGCCGTACCAAATGCAAAGTTACACACAAACTTATATTTTAATAGTGATGGTAATCTTCCGGATTTCATGGAGTCATTGCTCCAGTCCCGCATTTCTAATATAGTGGGACTCTGGTGTATGTATCAGCATGAAAAGCCAAATATATTATAAAGTATTCTGTGTTCTCTGACCAGATTATAAAAACTTGATTTATTACTTCAGTTGCATGGTCAGACGCTCATCTACTTTATCCAGTTAGTACTGAAGTGTAGGGACCTTCTCACTGTCATTAAATATGTTTGCTGTATCTTTCTATTGCCAATGCAATGGTTGACTCTATTTATTTAGAAACCTCCCCAAATGCTTCCTAGTCTGTTTAACCGTTATGCTTAGCATCTAATGACCAGACTCTCTACTTCGATGTCATCAGCACAGTTCTTGATAAAGTGTTCCCTTTATAATTCAAACATAATGTATATTCTATCACGGCCAAATATTTTATACCACATTGATAATTAATTTCTGTTTGAGCAAACTGTATCCTATCTACTATTGCAGCACAATAACATGTACTTGGACATTGTTTACACTAGTCAGTTTCTTCTGCAAATCTTACTCATGTTTTGTCATTGCCTGTTGCTTTTGAAAAATCCTAAATATCACATTCTATGAATCCAAATGAATGTCGTGCAATTCTTTTAACCAGAACACACCTGACTAAAATCTGCATTACTCACTGATAACACAATGTTTTAATCTATTTTCACTTCTCTGTCTTTACTGTCCAAATGTATCACCAGTACCCGATATTTATAAATGTCCTTGACATTTGCCATCTTATGCTAATATATGCATTAGAGCCAGAATTGGATACAGCAACTCTGCTTTCATTGATTCTTTAACGTGTTTGGTGTATAGAATTGAAAACTGCAACCCATACCCAGTAACATTTACCAGACATCGGGCCAACCAGCCCACCTTAGTACCATTTTGAAACTCTTTGGTATGACCCGCACAGCGATCATACTCCTGCCCGAAAGCGAACGCTGAACAATCTGAGCTAACTGAAATGCTGACCTTAACATGTACCAATGGAAAAACTAACGGATGGTCAGACAAAATACGTTTTACTTCAAAGTACCTTGAGGTGAAAACAGAATGTCTACATATAAGCATGCTAGATATGGTAATCGCCATTTTATGCTCCTATATATATCTCGCAACGTTTATGTTTCCAACTCCTCATACACCAATGGGGGCTTTGCTTCAAACTTTCGCAAATTGGCAACCTTGATGTGAAAATGACCGTTAAGAAAAAAATGTTTGTTCTGACCATTTTATCCAGAGTTACAGGTCTTGGCAAATTTCTTTACCATAAAGCATATATATGCATAAAACTTTCACAGATAAACAACTTGATGTGAAGATGGGGAATTGTGTAGTAAGCAAAACTACGGGACTTTGTTTATGTTTTTTTCTCACTAAAATGCATACTTGACTAGAGACAATATCATCATAAGGAAGGATGGGGGATCAATTTCCAATTGTTCAAGTTGTAATGCTTATGATGAATAATAAATATACATGTACAAAAGTATATCATGAATTAGCTAGCTCTGAAGTGGTTGATCGGATATTTATAGTTTACCTGTTACATACAAGTTTCATAAAGGGGCACAATTTGGCCTAAACAATGACTGGGTTCTGACTTAAAGGGTTCTCATCGTTAATTTGGTCGTTGATATAATGATAGTGAAATGCTGGTGAACTTTAATGGGGCCAACTCTTAAGATATTTCAGTTTTGGCACAATTTGAGTGTATGGAAGATTTAAAAGGGACATAACTCTGACAATTTGCATTAAGAGATGCTATATGTAAGGGTTCTAGTCTGAAGTCAATTCATTGCCCTCATTACTGTGAATATACATATGAAGTTTTATGAGCCTAGTTATAAAGATGATGAAGGTATGCAAAACTCCGGAGAAATTTTACTTTTGCAAAATACATATGAATGCAAACATAATTCCGTGTACGTATGAGCAAGAATTTACATTATATGAACCACTTTTTGTGAAAAATTAACAACATTAATGAAACGTGTGTAACTACAGCTACAAGCCTTTCAATTTTCAAGTAGATACAGGATGTAACCAGAGAGAGACATCAATTTGAAATTTAATGATTTCTTTTCTTTAATGCTAGATTTAGAAAACACTCTTTTTACCATAGGGTTAAAATTGGTGAAAAAAATACAAAAAGCTACCACCGATTTACTGCTATCACATATTTTCTGATTCTAGATACTTATATCTTATCAAAAAGCATTGATAGCATTATTCCCCAAAGATGGTACCGATGGCCAAATTTTGGGCCTCTGGCTCATGGCCTATAAGCCATACAAGAAGATTTTGTGGAAGTAATCATTTTTACCTGATAGAAAATCGGGTCTAAATAAGATCGAGGTTTCATTCTTGTTTTAGCTATAACACAATCATGTAACGTTAGTTAACAGAGCCAAACATCGTCAATCTTGAAGAAATAATGAGGAGGTGAAAAAAAAAGTTTTTCAAATTGAGTAGCGAGAGAAAATTTGTGGATTTTCGCCGAGATTCGATCCGCGAAAACCCATTATTTTTTGGTTTTGTTAACGATATGAGCGACCGGAAGTTAATTACATAAGCGAGTTTGGTTCCAAATCTCGCACCATTGAAGCGGTAATTGATCCAATTTATTAGTCAACTGAAACTGTCACACACGGTGGGCGGAGCTTAAATCTAGATTCACTGGTTCAGATTACGTATGGAATGGATTCGGAGATTAAACATTTCGACGAACAAGTGTCAGTCATGCATCACTTGGGCGGAGATTAAATGACTTGATAGCCAAAACATGGTCAGCGTCAGTGGTTGACACGCTCTATGGGTTAACAACAGGACACGCGTCAGAAAACACACTCCAGATTAATTGTATGTATACGGACCCTAACTCTGGGAAATTAACAAGTCATCATTAATTGCCCTACGTTCTAGATTATCTGTTATAGCCGGGCTTTTGATCTTTGCTTTTACTCTTAGCCCGACGGGCTTGTTTTGAAATTCTTTGATAGCCCGACAAGATTTTCTGGTAGCCCACGGGCTCCGGGCAATGGATTTGTCGGACACTGTATTTCATAACAAGTAACCGGTGGGGGACTAATAAACAGAAATGGGGTTGGGCTCTCCTGGGGGGGGGGGACACACAGAGACAGACAGCGAGACAGACAGAGACATACATGCTCAGTCTGCAGGATAAACCAGTAATAAAAAGGAAAATGAAGGGGCATCTTCACACACATACTATCCCTTTCCTTCATCGGCTATGATACAAAAGGTAGAGTTAGTTATACAAGGTCGTCAAAAGGCCTCAATTAAGGGAATTGGTAAGTAGTCTGTAACTTGGATCTTATCAATGTATTATAGCAACAATTAAAATATAAATATATATTAGATTATTTAGCAACTGAATCTTTTCGACCTCAGTATATAATGTTGAACTGCTTCAAATAAAACACAATTTTGCTCATAAGACAGGCCGGGCCTTATCACCAAAAACCAGTAGATCAATATGTAATGTATGTAGTGTCCTTGTTTCATGAAATACAGTAGAACCCCTCTAATGCGACCACTTAATGAATAAACATAAGTGTCTTTATAAGCAGGTGGTTGCTTAATGCAGGGCAAAAGTAATGCAGAAAGCTCCTAGAGCTTTTGTCCTGCATTAAGCTACCACCTGCATCTAGCACCTAGAATTATACCTCTTTTAGGTGGTCGCATTAGCGGGGTTTTACTGTAGTTGTATTCGTTGAGCAGTATAAAGTCTGCAATTAAAGAAATAATGAGATGCATTCTCTCGGCTATCTTGACATGAGCTATATGGATCAAACCTAAGGGCCATAATTCTTTGAATATAATTACAGCTGGTATTTCTTTCTTTAGGCATTTCTTCACATCACTGTTGTTTATCTATGAAACAAAACCTGGTTAACTGTATAGGAGCAGTTCTACACAGATTTTGTACTGTTTAACCCTTTGCTCCTGAAATATGCCCTTCTATTGCTTGGAAAACAGAGCAGACCCAGATCAGATGGCTCCTATAGGAGTTATCTGATCAGGGTCTGCTCTGTTTGCTTATGAAAAAATACAGATATGATTCTACACTTCTACTATGGCCCAAAATTCCTATGTCCATGTGCCATTATAAAGATTAATCTAATTAATATTCATATCATAATTTCTTACATGAATATTCATAGAGCAAAGAGAAAAAAAGATAAATCAACCTAGCAATCCAATTTTGCCAATTATAACCTTTGCTGAGATCTTACAGCAATAGATTATTTCAAAGTACATGTATAAAGGATCCATTAAAAAACATCTTCTAGAGTATAAACATGGTAAAATATTGATAAATCAAAGCCATATACATTGTTATTACAGACCTACTTGGTAGATTTTGCTGAATACAACTTGACCGAGATCTTATGGCTATGCATATAAATACCAGGTACGAGTGATACTGCTTGAGAAATGTGGATGATATAATATAAAGTAAACTAAATGAGAACATATGCCAGCCAGACTGACGACAGCCTTTGGAATTCATTAACCCTAAAAGCTCACCCTGAGAACTTTGGCCTCAAATGAATTAACTCTTTACTCCATGAATATTCATGTAAGAAATAATGATGTCATGAATATTAAGTAATTGTAGATAAATTGTTACAATAGCACATGAACAAATGAGTTTTGGCCATGGCAGAAACATATCTATATCATACCATAAGTAAACAGAGCAGACCCTGCTCAGATGGCTCCTTGAGGACATGTTTGTAAAAATTGTACACAGCCATGGCAATCTGCGTATAATATAGTTATGACTTTTGACTTGGAGTATACCATAAGTCGTGATCTGATACCATCTTGCAGCTTCATGATTGTGATAAGTAAGAATTTCAAATATGACATTCATATTTCTAAAATTCAAAAGTTTGATCAATGTTAAATGTTCAGAAATTTGACCATTGACACTAAAGTAGACCTTTCATCTACTGACCTCAAAATCTTTAAGGGTCATATATTCATTATGACCTACCTCCTGACAAATAGGAGCTTCTTACCAACTATGAAGACTGGCTAAAACAAGTTTGAGGAATGTAGGGCACACCATTATCAATTCATTGATGATAAACCATTTGCATACAAAGTTCAGTGTAACTATGATCTTTGACCCAATGACCTAAAAATAACTTGAGGTCATCTGCTAGTCATTACCAAGCAGCTCACTAATGTTGAAGTGCATTCCTCTGTCAATCAGTAGAAATGATATTCCTGTTCAAGGTCAGCGACCCATAATGCCCCAAACTTTTATGGGTCATCTACTGTTCATGTGCAACCTCTCTACCAAGTTTCAGGACCGTGGCCCAAAGCAATCTTAAAAAGGCATCAATGAGGGAATGGATTAAGACAGGTTTTACTGTACTTTGAAAAATTAAGCAGACAACAAGTTTTGCAAATCCAATTTATTCAGCAGCCTGAGAGATAAATAATCAACTCATAATGGCCTAGTTGCTGCTAGGCTCAGCTACTTACTCCAGTGTCTGGCTGCTGTTTCTCTGCGTCTCTGAATGCTTTGGTGACGCCTGACTGTATTGCACTGATCCACGACTGAAACTCGTCATCAGTATGAGCCTGAAGCATGTGACTCCTGTAAACAGACATTATCCCATCATTACACTTTGAATATTCATGTAAAAATCCATTGATGACATTTTATGAACATATGAACATCATGATTCTGATCTATGTAAATCCATAAGCAGACAGAGCAGGCCCTGATCAACACTTGAGACCTTATGCTCCAGACAAAAACATTGCTTCTGAAAAGTAACTAATTATAAGGGGAATAACTGCCTCTAAAATGAATTTAGAGTTTTCAGCTGTTGTTGACTGCACATCCTCTCATCATCCTCTATCTATATATAAAATTTCGCAGTTGTGTCTGCAATACTTGAGAAGTAATGCTGCCGACAAAAAATGGCTTCTGAAAAGTAACTAAGGGGAATAGCTCCCTCTAAAATGAATTTAGAGTTACAACCCTTGTTGAATGCACATCCTCTCATCACCCTCTATCCATAAAGTAAGTTTCACAGTTGTGCCTATAATACTTTAGGAGTAATGCACCGGACAAAAATCGGGACAGACGGAAGAAAGGGCGGATGGACACATGGATATACGCGATTCCAATATAGCCCCCACTTTTTTAGAAGTGGGGGTATAATAAATTAATAATCACATTTTGGTACAGTGTCACCTGAGGAATTTTCCTGTAAATGCTTAGAAAAAGATTTTTTAATGTTCACTGTAACCATATATCTGTAACCATATATATGCCTTTAGCAGCAATGAAATTTATCAAATCATAACAGCTTGGATAGTTTACGTAGAGGGTTACATAAAAAACATTCATGTAAAATTATACTGAAATCTGCCTAGTGATTTCAGGAAAATAATTTTTCACTATTACCATACATGTATAAAGTAAAACTAGCCCTGTCCTTGTGGAACATGCTTTTTAACCCTTTCCCTCATATAAACGTGTTTTCACGCATTTGCAAACAGAGTAGACTCAGATCAGACGGCTCCTAGAGGAGCCGTCTGATCCGGGTCTGCTCTGTTTGCTATTGGAATTTGATAGATCTGTTTCTTTACTTTCTAAAATGGCTACAATGTTCCACCTTCCGTATTTAATTATAACCGTTTTGCTCATGAATATTCAGTAGGTATTGAAATTTGGAATAAACATAGAACAGAGAAAGGGTTAACTAATCACAATTGTTTGAATAATGTTGATCAAGGGTCGTCTAAGTTTTCTATTCTAAGTGTTATTTCTGCCAAATCCTCACTCCCCCATCAACAATGTTTCTTGCTGGAGAGTAAAATGAACAGGCGATGTAATAAAATTCAGTGATCCTTATCAGCACGTACCTTGTTGGAGAAACAACCTCAAAGCAGAACCTTCTTTCAAGGTCCATGGCAGGTTTGACTGTACATAATCTCAGGTCCTCCTCCATCACAGTAACCGACTGGTCCTTAGACCGCTTCATGTATCGTAGTTGGTTCTGTTCAATCATAAACCACCGCCTGAAAAAAAAATATCAAAAGTTGGAGAAAAGATCTACAATGTTTCAACAGCTTTACTTGATGAATATTCATGTAATAAATAATGGCTGTATGAATATTAACCCCTTCCCTGTTCTATATTCATTCAAACTTTCAATACCTACTGCATATCCATGGACAAAAAAGTTATAATGAAACATGGAAGATGGAACATTGTAGACATTTGAGAAAGTAAAGACACAAATCTTTCAAATTCCACTAGCAAACAGAGCAGACCCTGATCAGACGGCTCCTCTAGGAGTCGTCTGATCTGGGTCTGCTCTGATTGCAAATGCGTGAAAACACGTCTTTATAAGGGAAAGGGTTAACCTCATAGTAACAAGGGATTAGCAGAAACTGTAAAAATCAGACATATTAGTTCATAAGCGAACAGAGTAGACTCTGATATCAGATGGCTCCTGCAGAAGCCATCTGAACTGGGTCCAGAGTAACACATAAATGTGCGTACTCAAATAATCATTTCTCCACCAAACCCTATGTTGTGACTACAATACAGGATATGGTGGATAAATAAAGGAGTTATTCTTGAAAATGTTTTAATTTACGCATCTTATCTGTGGGTCTACTCTGTTTGCAAATGCGTTATAAAAAGAGTCTCAATGGGCTAAAGGTTAACCATATCCTCTATGAATATTCATGTAAGAATTGATGTCATGAATATTAATTAGATTAATTTGTTATAGTAACCACTATGACTTAAACTGTGGAGTGATATCTATATTATACTGTTATACGCGAATGTCGTGGTATCACGAATCTCGTGGTATTCGCATTACGTCACACTGCTTCCGTAAACATACGAACCTGTTTAACCTACTTTCGTATCTTATTGAAAAACATTTCCTATAGCTAAAATGGATCGATTTATTTAAGTTAAAACACAAAATCCAAGAAAATGCACTTTAAATCACACAAACCCCCGAAATCTGCAATATTTTGTCAATTTTCATTGAACTCTGGATCTATCACCCTCTATCATTTCTCTCACTTTGTCTGCAACCAGACTGCCATTATAAGGTCAGACACGACCATTTTTTTGTTTTTCTTAACAGTTGTACCCTAAACAATATATTTATTGATAGTGCTAATAAAATTATTAGCCTCTGATCTCAATACCACGAACTTCGAGTATGACGTCATAAATGCAAATTGCTGCCAGTGACCTAGTTTATCTACATACTGCAGAGCATTACTGTGATATTTTTAAAAGTAATAACAGGCATATCAAAGATAACATATGGATGTCATCAGAAATGCTATTTTTAACAAGTTAATTCTCCCATCGATCTATATTACTTGTAAAACCATTAAGTACCACGGACTTTGGGAACACCAGTCTATATCATAAGCAAACAGAGCAGACCCTGATCAGAGAGGAGCCATCTAATCTGGGTCTACTCTGTTTGCAAAGGAGCAGAAAGGTGTAAGAAAAGTGTAAATTTGGAGTAAAGGGTTAAACTGTTGGTAGAATTGGTGGGGAATCCTCACCTGACCCAGGCTTTAAATGCATGTTTGGTTTTTTTGAACAGGTAACCTTCCATATGAGTACCATTTTCATCCGTCAGCCCCGGCACAAGTCCTATATCCTGAAACACATCAGAAATATACCGGTAAATTATACAACAATATAACAAATATACCAATTATTTAACAAATATACCATTATCATCTGTCAGCCCCGGCACCAGCCCTATATCCTGAAACACATATCAAATACATGTATACTTAGTTATATAACAAAATTTAATATACCAGTGTCATCTGTCTGCCCTGGCACGAGCCCTATATCCTTAAACACATCAGAAATATACAACTAACATAACATCTAATTTAACATCTAACAAATCATTTTCCATCAATAGTCCACCTTAAGTCATACTATTCAAGATTGAGTAACAAGTTTGTACAACTATTTTGAATTCTCAAAGCTTTCTGCTTACGAATATATAAGATTTCACACTTGCAAGTGAACATTCCTTTGATAACCTATACTAGTTGATTTAACACTTTCTCTCATATATACCTTCACAAACATTCAACTAATAAATATTCATAATGTCATTATTACTGACTAGGGAAAGGGTAAAAGACGTTTAGGTCATCAAAGGAATGTGTCAGAGAAGCTGTTTTCAAATCCGCCTACACTGTTAGAAAATAAGGAATCTCTTGGAGACTAGGAGCCTTCTGATCAGGGTCTGCTCTGTTTGCTTATGAAATAATATAAATCTGAATCATTCTGCAGCTTCTTCAATCATCAAATATTCCCTTTTCAGGATGCTACTGAAGAATTTAGCTTAATAATATTTGAACATTTTTCCCACATGATTATGCATGAAGGAAAGGGTTAAACAACCACTGTTAGATATGAAAGATCATGGGGAAATTATTATAATATTAACTGCAGAATGTTGAATTTGTTTCCTTTGTTTTTCAGTTTACAGAATAACATAGAAAACTGAAGGATTTTCTGGAATAAAGTAAATTGTCCTTTGTTTATTTCCAAATTTTACACAGTTACAAATATAAATACAGAGCTCCAGATAAGATGCCTAAGTTAGAATATTTCCAAGTCTAACTTCTTTATTTCTCCAGCAAACCCTATGTTATGGCCACTCTTTAGAATCATCTCTTCGAGACGATTCTAAAGAGTGGTCACAACATAGAGTATGATGGAGAAATAACGATTTTAGTACTAGAGTATGCACCTTTATCTGTAGCTCTGTAAATAAGGGGTGGAGAGGGGGGGGGGGGGGGGGGGGGGATAATAACGCATGTATGAATACTAATTAGCTTAATATTCATAATGGCATATAAACAAGAAAAGTTTTGGCCCAGGTAAAAATGACAGAATCAAATCTACCGTATAACTGGTTATTTCTGCGGCAACATATTATTTGTGGAATTTTGCGGATGCCGTCCACCCGTAAATAATAAATGCACAAAATATTAATTAGATTTTCCTCCTAGTCGCCCCATAGCAAGGTTATTTCCCCTAATTTTTCGCACCGCTGACACGCTCACCATTATCATGTGTATCCCATACAGCAGTACACAAAAGAGCCAGGTGACACATTATCGGCAAGCCGACATATACATGTTTATAACAGTTTGTGACTTTGGTTGCCAGATCCTAATGGGTCATTATGGGAGGCTTTTAGTCGCCGCGAGAGATGTATAATATTCTTTATTTAAATCCACAATTATCAAACATTATCACAAACAAACGTGACAAGTCGTGAAATCTAGCACAAAAATTAGTGAACATAAAACACAATGTCTACTTCCGGTTTTCCAAACAAGCTCGATTTTTTCTAAATGGTAGAACAATATAACATATAAGATGTTTGCTGGGACTGAGACAATAAATCCGCAAAATTAAAATCGCAAAAATAAATTATACCATTTTAGACCCCAAGCCGCAAAAATTTGCACCCGCAAAAATAACCATTTATACGGTATATATATCCATATATATGTAAGCAGAGCAACCATGATCAGATGGCTCCTATATATAGACGCCATCTGATCTGGGTCTACTCTATTTTCAAAGGCATTTAAAGGGGGAGTGTAACCTGTATCTATGGAGTTAAAGGATTAAAGGATAGAATAAGAACTGTTTTGCAGGGGGCTAATAAGTGCAAAGAAGTCCTTTTCAATCAAAAGTTCAAAGAGAGGACATAAAGTGCTTGGATCAAAGACAAAACGAAATTATTATTCTCACAATATGGCATCACTGATATGATTAACAAATGATAGCACCATTTATTTTACATTAGTGGCAGTACTGGCTGTCAGCATTTGTAAAGTATTACACAGTTCTGTCGGACTCCTGACACATCAATCGCAAAGCTTTTTACTTAACCCTTTACTTCATAAATACAGTAAAACCTCTCTATAACGGCCACTTAATTACAACAATCATTTTGTGTTTAAGGCAGGTGGCTGCTTAAAGCAAGGTGAAAGTAAAACAGAACGCTCCAATAGGAGCGTTCTGTTTTACTTTCACCTTGCCTTAAGCAGCCACCTGCCCTAAATATCAACTAATTAACACACTTTAGTGGCCGTTATAGAAAGGTTTTACTGTACGCTTTTCTGCACCTTTGCAAACAGAGTAGACACAGGCGCTGCTGTTTGCTTTTGATACAATATAGATCTGATTCTACAGTTAAATGAGTTTCTGTCAAATTGAAATTTCCCTCAGCTAATAAATATTCATGATATTATTTCTTACATGAATATTAAACAGGAAAAGGGATAAAGGCTAGACATCAGTGTTTGATGTTGCAACAGTACTCAAATACATAATAAGTTTCCCCACCAAATTTTCTGGCACTTGATCATGAATTATTACCGCGATCAAAATTAAAAATCCAATCACTGATATGTTTATTATTGTAAAACCTTAAACTTTATAACATTATACACAAATAACTCAGTTTTCAATATTTCGACTGTAGCCTTTTTCAAGAAAAAACACATACCGGGTAATTAAAACTTCACTACATGTTTTAAACTTTATACTTGAATTTCTTGTAGTAATATACCTAGGTAAAAAAATTGACAAAAATCAAACTACATTGTCCTGCCTTTAACCCTTTCCCTGTTCTATAATTAGTCCAAATTTCAATACCTACTGAATATTCATGGAATTATAATGAAATATTGAAGGTGGAACATTGAAGCCATTTTAGAAAGTAGAGAAACATATCTTTCAAATTATTATTATTATTTATAATATACCACATATTATATAGCACTCTTTTCACACCAGATATGTGCATTCAAAAGCGCTTAAAATTCCATTAGCAAACAGAGCAGACGCTGATCAAACCCTGACCTTAGTCTAGTCTGTTTGCAAATGCATGAAAATGTGTTTATACATGTATATGGAAAGGGTTAACCCTTACAGGGCGGGACACGAGTCACTAATGTCCTATGCAAACAGTGTAGACCCAGTTGAGAGGGCTCCTAGAGGAGCCCTCTCATCAGGGTCTGCACTGTTTGTCATATTACACTTTTCTTTAGAAATATCCCTAAATATTTACCATAAGCTCGACCGGTTTCAACTTAGGAATAGTCCATTAGAAAATTCAGGGTTGTAAGGGTTAATGAATATTCAATAAAAAATCATTTTATGAACACCGATAAGTCATTTTTTTTTATGATTTTTATGATTCATAATATACAAAAGTCAGTGTTTATTGTAAAATTATTTATTTCTTGAGTTTTGTACAGAACCAAAAAGACTGAAGTATTAAGTCAACTAGAAAATTGTGTCTGTAAGACACAGCAATGCCCCTGTGGTGGTGCTTGCCTAGATGCACGTAATTCGTAAGTCATTTGACCTTAACCTTGGGCTTGCGGGCAGCATGGGCTGGGTGTGCAATGAAAGTATGGATGGTGTTCAATGTGTATATGCAATTCCATGCCAATAAGCTATAATGGTATAAATTGGTAATTATTATTTCAACTGAAATATTGAAACAGTGCATGATAATAAATAATTGAGACAAATTGGTTTTTGTAGTGAATGAATGCATGACAGGCGGAGCATTTTTGACAAAAAGATTGTTAAAGTATTTCCTTTTAGTTGCCATGGCAACAAAAGCTTCTACATGGAATACAATTCAATGACAATTCTTAGTAAAAGACAATCCCAGGAACATCCAAACCTAGTCATATCAGCTAAGAACAGCAAATGATGCACGTCTTTAACAGAGGTGGTAGCTTAATGCAGAGTGAAAATCATGCAGAAAGCTCCCAATGGAGCCTTCCGCATGATTTTCACCCTGCATAAAGCAGTCACCTGTCTAAAAAGACATACTTTCTTCTTTATTGTAACAATTCCAGTTAACCCATTCCCTCATAGGCTATTTTTAGATACAACCACTTTGAATAATTCTACCGATAAGGAGCATTAACTAGAGAAAAGGAAAATTTTAGAATTTTGTAGTTTGAAACCATTGTGATAAATAAAGCATTTGTTCCTATAGAAGCAAATGCTCTATTTATCACAATGGTTTCACAAAGTGACTTTTACAGAGTCGTCAAAATGAGGGAATGGGTTAAGAGGGTTTTTACCATATTTTGAAACGAGATACAAAATTGATGAGATGTTTCATAAAAACGCAATTAAAGCATGATTTTGGTAGATTTTGTTTTTTATCTATAGTGTTTGAATGCAACATGCATAAGTTTTAAAGAATTCATCTGTTTACACGGACAAAAAGGTTGAAATTGGGTCAAAGGTCAAACCAGTATTCATCATAACCGATTTCAATATGTCTTCTGCCAAGTTCAGTGCACTTCTATCCTTACGTTTTGAAGGACAACTACCTTTCGGGTGCAATTCAGACCCAAGAGGATAAGTTCTCTTCAGAGTTAAAGAAAGTCTCTCAAATCAGAGAGGAGAAATCGTATCCCCAAAGTTGCCATCATTATGTGTGTGTGGCCATAATGCATAATACATGGGAAAAAAATCTCAAGTTACCATAGAATTATGCTGTAGCTTTGCACAAACAAAATAACGAAGAGTCAACATGTTAATAGCTAACCCTTTCCTTCATATAAACACATTTTCATGCATTTACAAACAGAGTAGACCCAGATCAGACAGCTCCTATAGGAGCCGTCTGATCAGGGTCTGCTCTATTTGCTAATGGAATTTGATAGATCCATTTTTTTACCTTCTAAAATGGCTACAATGGTCACCTTCCATATTTTATTATAACTACAGTAACTTGTCCTTGAATATTCAGTAGGTATTGAAATTTGGAATGAATACAGAACAGGGAAAGGGCTAAGGAGGCAATAATAGCTCTCTTATACCTGAAGCGAATCACTGGTAATTACAAACAAGCATGATCCTTGTAAACAAATATATACTACTTACTTACTCCTCTCCCTTTGATGCATTCCTCCGTGCAAATGTTGCATGTGAAGACATCAAGATGAAGGGAAAAGCTTTTTAGGTGCATTGATTTGTTTTGCTTTATATTCGTTTCAGATACGCTTTCAATTTTTTCAACTCTCCCCAAAATGCATACATGTACACAGGCTCATTAATTTCAAATATTCCATTTAAAATAGGGTAATATGAAGATTTCTTCCCCTTTCTCTCATAAATATTTATGTAAGAATAATGACATCATGAATATTTATTAGATTTATAGTTATAAGGATAAGTTAACCCTTCGCTTGCTGAATTTTAAAATACACTTCTCCTTCTTTACCCATGTCCCGTTGTATAATTACATATATCTTCACTGTCTACAATTTTTTCTCTGTGCAATCTTCAGACTGCTGTGGAGTGCACTGGTTGCACAATCAATTTGTAAATAGTGCAGACCCTGATGAGACAGCTCCTGCAGGAGCTGTCTCATCTGGGTCTTCACTATTTACAGGTACGTATATTGACATGAATAGCAAGTGAAGGGTTAACACATAAGTTTTTGGTCATGTCAGAAACTGCAGAATCAAATCTATATCATTCCATAAGCAAAACCAGCAGACCCTTATCAGACGGCTTTTACAGGAGCCATCTGATTTGGGTTTACTCTGTTTGCAAAAGCATGAAAAGGCGTTTCTATCCAGTAAAGGGTTAATGGTGAATGATGGCATTATCTCAATGAATTATATGTAATAAGTCATTGCTTTTGTAGTGCTAGATTTGTCTAGACTTTTAGCTGCAGGAATATTATGTATGCAATAAGTAAGAAGAAATGCACTGGTTGAAATTAAATTTGTGAAAATAAAATCCATCGATACAGAATTTCCAAAAACAATATTCTACTTCGTAAAAATTATTTAAAAATTACACTTTTAACCCTTTCCCTGTTGAATATTCATGTAAGAAATAATGACATAGTGAATATTTATTAGCTGATTTTTTTTATAATTGCATATTACACAGGATTTTCTTGGTGGTGGTAGACATTGTAGAGAGAGATCTATTACATATACAGTTGGACTTCGATATCTCGAACTTCAAGGGACTATATAAATTAGTTCAAGATAACAGAAGTTCAAGTTATCTGATTTGTAATCTGGACAATTTCTCAATTTCATAGCTTAATGCAGGTATACAGTAATGCTGAAAGCTCCTGCAGGAGCTTTCAGCATTACTGTAGAACTGCATTAAGTTGTGAAATGTGTTTCTAGATATGCGTAGTGATACATTTTAGAGCAACTCTGTATTGTAAGATTTTGGAAGGACTGAACTTTTAGTTCGAGTTATCCCGAAGTTCGAGTTATCCAAGTTCGAGATATCGAAGTTCAATTGTATAAAGATAACAGATATCTATCTGTATCTGCCCATTATATTTCATAAACAAACAGAGCAGACCCTGATCAGACGGCTCCTATAGGAGCCATCTGATCTAGGTCTACTCTGTTTGCAAATGAATAAAAAAGTATTTATATGAGGGAAAAGGTTAATACATGTATACCATACTTTTCCTAGACCTATTTTGTAAATAACCCTTGATTGCAATTTGTAACACACATTATGGCATCATCATTTAAGGTTTTTATTGGAGCAAGGACTTTTAACTCTATGAATTCGAGACAAACATGCATTGTTATTTGCAAACAGTGCACATCCAGATCAGCGGGATCCTAGAGGAGCTGTCTGATCAAAGCCTATGCTGTTTGCCATCCAAAGTCCTCTAGCAAGTTTCATACTAAGTGGATTTTGACAATTCTGCATTGAAAGGGCAAGAGGAAACAATATAATTCTGAAGTAAGAAGTAGAATGTTTATTTAAGTGTATGATGTACATTTCTTTAACTCTTTATTACAAATATACACCTTTTAATACCTTTAATTGCAAACAAAGTAGACCTCCATCAGATGGCTCCAGTAGGAGTCGTTCCTGTAGGTTCTGCTCTGTTTGCTTATGAAATAACATAAGAGATCTGATTGTATAGTTTCTGCCAGAGCCAAAACCATTATAAAAATCTACTAATTAATATTCATGCCATCATAATATATTTACATTACAAATGCAGATAATTATGTACGTTAATAGCATAAGAAAGCTTAATGTTAACAAAACAACTAATTAGCCATGGAGTATTATAACCCATTAATTCGTATGCAAATGCATTACGGCATTTATGAGGATTTAAGGTTTACTTGGTGAACATTCATCCAAGACTCTGGCCATTGTGAATATTAACCCATTCCCTCATATTGACGGCTTTTGACGACTCTGTAAAAGTCACTCTGTGAAACCATTGTGATAAATAGAGCATTTGCTCCTATAGGAGCAAATGCTGTATTTATCACAATGGTTTCAAAGTACAAATTTCTAAAAAATTCCTTTTCGCTAGTTTATGCTCCTTTTTGGTAGATTTTTTTAAATAGGTTGCATCTAAAAATAGCCTATGAGGTAATGGGTTAATATAGTCCTTGTATTAACCCTTTCCCTGTTCTGTGTTCATTCCAAATTTCAATACCTACTGAATATTCATAGATTATAATGAAATATGAAAGATGGAAAATTGTAGCCATTTTAGAAAGTAACAACACAGATCTTTGAAATTCTATTTGAAATACTATCCTAGAGGAGCCGTCTGATCAGGGTCTACTCTGTTTGCAAATGTGTGAAAACACGTTTATATGAGGGAAAGGGTTAACCCTTTACGTGTTCAATATCCATGTAAGAAATAGTGACACCATGAATATTTGTTAGCAAAATTTTGATGATGGTACAAACATGTACATAGGATTTTTTTACCTTGGCATGAACTCTAGAATCAGATACATGTATATATAATGTATATATAATTCACTCACTCACTCACTCTGAGTGAGTGAGTGAGTGATATATAATTCCATAAATAAACAGCTGACCCTGATCAAATGGCTCCTATAGCAGCTGTCTTTATATAATCTGGGTCTACTCTTTTTGCAAATGTGTCAAAAGATGTTTATATCAGGTAAATGGTTAAAATATAAAACTAGGCCATTTATTTACCATGGCTGTCTGGTGCAATCTGATATGGGTCTACTCTGTTTGCAAAGGTGTGGAAAAGTGTTTACATGTACATCAGGTAGTGGGTTAAAATATAACCTTCTACTTGAGTACTATTCAAGCAAAATTCCACAATGAATACTAATTGATTTAACCCATTCCCTCATATCAACGCCTTTGCAAAAGTCACTTTATGAAACCATTGTGATCAATAGAGCATCTGCTCCGTAGGAGCAAATGCTCTATTGATCACAATGGTTTCAAAACTACACAAAGTCTAAAATTTCCCGGTAGCGTGAGATCTTTTATAAATTCAATATAAGTGAATGAGTGAGTTGGGTTTTATGTCTGACCAACAGTATTTCAATTATTTGCAGACGGCACCCGCTTGAGACAAGTTATAGTGCTGCCTCACTGGAATGCCCCTGCCGTGGGCACATGGCAAGGGCACCCCACCCAGTCACATTATCCTGACACCGGGCCGACCAGTCCTAGAACTACCCTTTTAATGTCAAGCGCAGACAAGGGAGCTACTAGTACCAACTTTTAACGACTTTTGGTCTGTCGCGGTCAGGGATCTAAGCCCACGACCTTCTGTACCGCAGGCGGACTAAATTCATAAGCAAACAAGAGCAGGTTCCTACAAGAACTGTCTGATCTGGGTCTACTCTACAAATGCATGAAAAAACGTTTATATGAGGGAAAGGGTTAATAAAAGTAGGATACAGGTGTCACAACAGTGTGAATTCTGTAATTCGGTCAGCATCTCAGCATTTTCGTGTTGCCAAAAGTTCTCATAGTTCTGTGTGTGACTCTTAATGTCTTGTGCATGGAATAACAAGATAAAAAATCAACATCAAAATCTGCAACATTGCCTGAAAATAACCTGATTCATTATCCCTTTCAGTACGAGAAACCACTCACTTATGTCCCCGGCACACAGTGTAGACCCAGATTAGAGGGTTCTCATGAAGGTCTGCACTGTTTGTCATGTTATACTTTTCCTTAAAAGCATCTCTAGCTAAATATTCAAGATAAACTTGAGACCTGTTTGAATTTTGGAATTTCATACTTGAAAGGGTTAAATTGCATCATGTAATTTCCCCCTGCTTACTGTGTAACTTCTCAATCAGTACAAACAATTTAGAACTCTTACCCATAAGTGGGTTCAAATATAATTCATTTATCATCACTTGTTCTTCAAAGCAGGACATAATCTACTTTACCCTTAACAAACTATGGGCAACTTCATTATTGCTTTTGTTTACGGCTTGGATCAAGATAAGATTAAACGTTAATCTTTATCTCACAAAGATCAAAACTGTTTGTTTTCAACAGTATATTTACATTAAGAATGATATTATAGATAAACTTATGAAAATAAGAAGAATCTTTTTCCCAGAATGCTAAAGCTTCTCATGTTATCAAAAATGATGTTAGCCGAAAATTTCATCACTATCATTTTAAAAGTCATCCAATGGGATTAACTTTTGAGACACTATTGATTGAGAGACAAACAGCTTGTAGCCTGATAAGACACTGAGTTACTTGGCATCTCATCTGGATCCAAGCTGTTTGCAGAAGTCAGTGAAGATTATTATTATTAGCATGAGAAGGGTTAGCCCTTCGCTTGCTATTCGCGTCAATATACCTACCTGTAAATAGTGAAGACCCAGATGAGACAGCTCCTGCAGGAGCTGTCTCATCAGGGTCTGCACTATTTACAAGTTGATTGTGCAAACAGTGCACTCCACAGCAGTGATTGCACAGCGAAATACTTGTACACAGTGAAGATATATGTAATCATACAACAGGGCATGGGTAAAGAAGGAGAAATGTATCTTAAAATTCAGCAAGCGAAGGGTTAACATCAACATACTGAAAAAACTAATCCAGTTTCATAGAAGAGTGGGCAACTGGATTAAATCTAATCACAAGACATGTTGATTGCTGAGTCAGCAGCTCACAAACCACTTCATTCTTTTCTATTGCAATGGAAATTTGCATCAGCTAAGATTTATATTTGTTTTGTTTTTAATACTGTGTAGTCTCCAACTGGCTTATGGTTTTCAGAAACAATTGGCCAAGTAACAAACAGCTTGGATCCCGATCAGGAATGTGTCCGAGTTGGATTAAGGCTGCTTGCAACAAAGACAAAACAAACAGTGATGAGCAAGTGAAGGGTTCAAGGTTTTACATTTCTAATGTAAACAACTGCTACTCCTGGCATCACCTTCCTGCCTTGCTGTGGTAGACAATGGCGCAAAATTACTGGAGGGTGGATTTGATCCAACAGGCTGCATTTAAAGTGTGTGAGATCGATCAAGACCATGATCATCATCTTCATCTTATCACTCACTGGCATTATCTTCACAAATCACCAAATCCCTCTTTTTATTGTTCCAGGTAGCCCCTTACTTCATGAATATCAAACATAGCAAGTTCTGGTCATTTAAGAATCCACAGAATCATATCTATATTATTTTACAACAGAGAAGACCAGATCAGACCGTTTCTACAAGAGCCATCTGATCAGGGTCTACTCTGTTTGCAAAGGAATAAAAGGCATATTTATGTATGTAACCGGGTGTTCTTATTAAGAAACATACCAGCTCAGACCAGGGATCAAACCTGGGTCACCAGGTTCGCAGTCATGCACTCTACCACATCGCCATAAAAGCGCGCTTGTACAGCAAGGCCATACAAGTGATTATAAATCTACACACTATGACATACTCCACCAGCAAGTATCAAGAACAACTGGGAATAGAACTCAGAGCACATACAGTCACAGTCCCACGTTGGGCACCAAATGTAACCGGGTGTTCTTATAAAGGAACATGCCTGCTCAGACCCAAGATGGGACCCCGGTTGCCAGGTTCGCAGTCATGCACTCTACCACGTCGCCATAAAAGCGCGCTTGTACAGCAAGGCCGTACAAGTGATGATATACCTGCACACTGTATGTGACATGAATTAAAGGGCTGTATAAAAAGAACACTACCAATTTAAAACCTAAAGAAGTCAAAATAAGTTGATATAAATCTCACTGGACTATTTTCCATAGTTTCTTAAAACTAAAGAATTGAAATCCTTGAAGTTCTTGAAAACTTTCAAAACCAAAGTTAACATCTTTTAACCTATTCCCTCATACTGATGCACTCTGATGCCTCTATAAAACTCAATTTTTGAAACCATTGTGATAAATAGAGCAAAATTTAAATTAATGCTCTATTTATCACAGTGATTTAAAAAGTACACAATTTCTAAAAATATTCTTTTTTCTAGTAAATGCTCCTTTTCAATAGATTTATCCGAAGAGATTGGGTCTAAAATAGCCTAAGAGGGAATGGGTTACGGTTCTACAGGAAGGAAATTCAAGAATTAAAAAATGGCCAAAAAAGCCATCTGTATAAATAAATATAAACATTGATTAATTTCCATGGTGATAAAATAGCTACTGTTTCACATAATTACATTTGTAACCAATCTGGTTAACTCTTACCCTGTTGAATATTCATGCAAGATAAAATGATATCATGAATATTTATTAGCTAATTTTTTATAACGACATAATATTATATTCCTATAAAAATTTTGTAATGGTACAAACTGTAGAGTTGGATCTATTAAAATTCATTAAAATTTCAGATGCAAGCAGAGCAGACCCTGATAAGACAGCTCCAATAGGAGCCGTCTGATCTAGGTCTACTCTGTTTGCAAAGACATGAAAAAGCATTTCGAGGGCTTGGTGCACAAAGTGAAGGAGTTACAATAGTTTTGCACCAAGCCCTCGATTTGTATGAAGGAAGGTTAACTACTATCATTAATCCTTACAACACTGAATTTTCAAATGGACTATTCCAAAATTCAAACAGGTCAAGCTTATGGTGAATATTTAGGGGTTTATTTAAAGGAAAGTGTAACATGACAAACAGTGCAGACCCTGATGAGAGGGCTTCAAGAGGAGCCCTCTCATCTGGGTCTACACTGTTTGCAAAGCATATTAGTGACTCATGTCCCGCACTGTCAGGATATTGAACCCTTTTCTCCATGAATACCCGATTATTCATGTAAGAAATAATTACATAATAAATATTAATAAGATGACAATTTTAAATCACATATCAACACAGGATATGTTTGCAATTGCTGAAAATGCTCTGAATTATTGTTTTGGCAAACAGAGAAGGCTCAGAACAGATGGTTTCTTGCGCAACAACCATCTGATAAGTGTCCACCATCTTTGCTTTTTATATAAATATGGTATAGATCCGAGTTTTCTATAGATGAATATGTGTTTACCGAGTTTTCTATAGATGAATATGTGTTTTAAAATACTACAATCTTCATTTCTCTACCAAACTCAATGTTGTGACTATTCATGTTGAGGTGACAACATGGGGTTTGGTGGAAATGTAAAGGAGCTATTCTTAAAATTATTTTAATTTACATCTTATCTATTCCTCTCTATATTCTTCTGTCCTTGGTGAGGGATAAAAATTGTTTGTCACATTTTGATTTTGCTATTTGTTTTTGCTAAATACAGTAAAACCCCTCTAATGTGACCAGCAAAAAAGAGAAATTATTTCACAGTGGTAGAGGTAGGTGGTAGCTTAATGCAGGATGAAAGTTATTCAGAAAGATCCTATAGGAGCTTTCTGCATAACTTTCGTCCTGCATTAAGCAACCGTCTGCTTATAAAGACAGGTATGTTTATTCATTAAGTGGTCGCATTAGAGGGGTCCTACTGTAGTCTTGCTATTTAACACTTCATGCCATGAATCATAATTCATAAGAGAAATTATGACATCATGAATTATTAAGCACATGGACACAGGAATTGTAGGCCATGACAGAAATTGTACAATCATATCTGTGTTATTTCATCATTCTGATCTGGGTATACTCTGTTTGCAAAGGTGTAGAAAGGTGTATTTATGGAGAAAAGGACAAACACTTTACCTAAGAGAGTCACACAAACACAGTAGGCCTAGATCAGAAACTCCTGTAAAAGCTGTTTGATCTGGATCTGATCTATTTGTTTACAGAATTATATACATGTAAATCTGATTCTACAGTTAGACACTGCAGGTGGTCTGGATTTACACTTTTGGCCAGTCTTCAAACTAGAACTATCACTAAAGGTGATGGAATACCCCCGCTCAGCTGCCTTGATTGCAAATCAAACAAAACCTTAACAGAATTTTCTGATTTTAAAAGGGCAATAATAATCTTTCAAAATGCTTGACAGAGTTATGTACTCTTGCCTACAGATGAAGCTTGTGATGGTGAACAAGTGTGTAAGGTTTCAAAGCTTTATCCCAAAGGGTTACGATAAGTGGACTTTAACAAAGACCTTAACTAAAATTTCTTAGTTAAAAAGGGCAATAATTCAGTCAAAATGCTTGACAGAGTTATGTACTCTTGCCTACAGATGAAGCTTGTGATGGTGAACAAGTGTGTAAGGTTTCAAAGCTTTATCCCAAAGGGTTATGATAAGTGGACTTTAACAAAGACCTTAACTAAAATTTCTTAGTTAAAAAGGGCAATAATTCAGTCAAAATGCTTGACAGAGTTATGTACTCTTGCCTACAGATGAAGCTTGTGATGGTGAACAAGTGTGTAAGATTTCAAAGCTTTATCCTAAAGGGTTATGTAAATAAGTGGACTTAACCAGGTTGTGTCACGGACAGACAGACAGACCAACCGACAAACTGACTCCTATATTATATATACCCCCTCTCAAACTTCATTTGCGGGGGTATAATGATAAATCTTTACCTCATGCATACCCATTTTAACACCTTTGCAAACAAAGCAGACCCAGACCAGACTCCTCCTGTAGGAGCTGTCTGATCAGGGTCTGTTCTGTTTATGAAATAATATAAATGAATTTTCAAAACTTCCCTTGTTCCTTCCACTATTATAAAAATTCAGCTGATTAATATTCATGAGGTCATTATTTCTTAAATAAATATTCATGAAGTAATGGATGTAACCTTCCCATGTGAGGATAGTAATGTAACAGCAGAACCTATCTAAGTGGCCATTCATTTATTGAACATAGGAGTCTTAAAAAAAAGCTGTTGACTGCTTAATACTGGGCAAAAGTAATGCAGACAGCTCCTATAGGAGCATTACTTTTGGCCTGCATTAAATTACCACCTGCCTTACAGACCCATAATTAGACTGCTGTTTTGATAAACGTTTAAGACAGATTCTAATCATTCCACTGTATGCTATCATTCCCATGTGATTGATCATTTCCTCTTTAAATATGAGAAGCAAGTGTATTGGCATTTGTAAACAGGATTGACCCAGATCAGAGGGCTCCTATCTAGGAGTTCTCTGATTAGGATCTGTACTGTTTGTCATTCAATACAGTAAAACCTCTCTATAATGGCCACTAAATTACATCAAGTACTTTGTGTTAAAAGCAGGTTTCTGCTTAAAGCAAGATGAAAGTGAAACAGAACGCTCCTATAGGAGCGTTCTGTTTTACTTTCACCTTGCTTTAAGTAGCCACCTACTTTAAATACCAAATAATTAACAGAATTTAGTGGCCGTTATAGAGAGGTTTTACTGTAATCTTCTGGCCAATATTTTGCCATATAATGAATGGACTGTATCATTAAATACTGATGGAGCATTCCACTTTGAATATTCAGCATTCAAAAGGTTAACCTTTTCCCTCATATAAACACATTTTCACGATCTTGTAAACAGAGTTGACCCAGTTCTGAGGTCTCCTATAGGAGCGGTCTGATCAGGTTCTACTCTGTTAGCTTATGAAATTATCATAGACCTGACTCTCCAGTTTGTACCAATACCAACAAGAGATGTCACAGTCACGTGACAAATGCCCCCAAAAATTGTACCCTGTGACATTGACCTTTGACCCATGGGCCAGGGAGTTGACACATTGTCTTTGTGTGGTGAACATTTGTGCCAGGTTCCTTTGAAATCCATTCACAGATAATCAAGTAATTGTACCCTGTGACCTTGACCTTTGACATATGGACCAGGGAGCTGAACGCGACACATCGTCTTTGTCTGGTGAACATCTGTGCCAAGTTATTTTGAAATCCTTTGATATATAAAGAAGTTACAGACCGGACACCAAATTTGTGACAAAGTAATTGTACCCTGTGACCTTGACCTTTGACCCATGGACCAGGGAGTTGAAAGCAACACATCATCTTTGTCTGGTGAACATTTGTGCCAAATCATATTGAAATCCATTGATATATAAAGAAGTTACAGACCGGACACGAAATTTGTGACAAAGTAATTGTACCCTGTGACCTTGACCTTTGACCTATGGACCTGGGAGATGAAAGCGACACATCGTCTTTGTGTGGTGAACATTTGTGCCAAGTTATATTGAAATCCATTGATAGATAAAGAAGTTACAGACCGGACACGAAATTTGTAACAAAGTAATTGCACCCTGTGACCTTGACCTTTGACCCATGGACCTGGGAGTTGAACGCGACACATCGTCTCTGTCTGGTGAACATTTGTGTCAAGTTATATTGAAATCCATCGATAGATGAAGAAGTTACAGACCGGACACGAAATTTGTAACAAAGTAATTGCACCCTGTGACCTTGACCTTTGACCCATGGACCTGGGAGTTGAACGCGACACATCGTCTCTGTCTGGTGAACATTTGTGTCAAGTTATATTGAAATCCATCGATAGATGAAGAAGTTACAGACCGGACACGAAATTTGTAACAAAGTAATTGCACCCTGTGACCTTGACCTTTGACCCATGGACCTGGGAGTTGAACGCGACACATCGTCTCTGTCTGGTGAACATTTGTGTCAAGTTATATTGAAATCCATCGATAGATGAAGAAGTTACAGACCGGACACGAATTTGGGACAGACTGCACCCTGTGACCTTGACCTTTGACCCATGGACCTGGGAGTTGAACGCGACACATCGTCTCTGTCTGGTGAACATTTGTGTCAAGTTATATTGAAATCCATCGATAGATGAAGAAGTTACAGACCGGACACGAATTTGGGACGGACGGAAGGACAGACGGACGGACGGACGGACGGACGGACAGACGGACAGACGGACAGACGGACAGACGGAAGGACGGACAATGCGACTACTATATGCCCACCGTTGGGGGCATAAAAATCCAATGTACCAATGCCATTATAAAAGTTCAGCCTTTAAATATTCATGATGTCATCATTTCTTACATGAATACAGAACAGGGAAAGGGCTCAAAGAGCCAGATTCACAGGATTAATGACACAGGTTTTATTTTTAACTTTACCGATTACTTAACATTGCAGCAAATTTTTCAATTAACTCAGACTTAAAACACCCACATTCATCCTATTTCATAACACGAGCATCTGCAAAAACAAACACTCCTGCAAAAAATTAACAGTTGTTTGAGAAAATCTCGGAAAACTGTCAGAGACATCCACAGAGAATAAACACTCTGATTTTTTCTGTAATTTAATGTCTTGACACAGGCCCTGAAATAGATGAGTTTTTGCAAAACAATTAGCTTCAAAAAAAAAGAAGAAGAGATGAAACTACAACAAACAAGAGGGACAAGGTAACACTGTACCGCTCACCCGAGTCAATAAATCAATAAACAACAACTGTGGGGTTTCCAGCTCCCCATGATCAGTTACAGTAGAATTAATCTGCCTTAACTCATAGGCTATTTTTAGATACAATCTCTTTCAATAAATCTACCAAAAAGGAGCCTTAACCAGAGAAAAGGAATTTTTTTTAGAATTTTGTAGTTTGAAACCATTGTGATAAATAGAGCATTTGCTCCTATAGGAGCAAATGCTCTATTTATCACAATGGTTTCACAAAGTGATTTTTACAGAGTCGTCAAAAGTCGTCAATATGAGGGAATGGGTTAAGTAGTCTTCAAAAAGAGGTCTAGCTAGGGGTTTGTAATGTGGGTGGTAGCTTAATGCAGGTCAGAAGTAATGCAGAATTTGAAGAAAGCACCTATAGGAGCTTTTTTGCATTAATTCTGCCCTGCATTAACCCATTCCCTCCGATTGACGCCTTTTTGCGCCTCTGTGAAAGTCACTTTTTGAAATCATTTTGATAAATTGCTCCATTCGCGCAAATGCTCTATCTATCACAATGGTTTCAAAACTACACAATTCTAAAATATTTCCTTTTCTCCATGGCCAGTCAGTGTTCTGCCAAGAGCGCGGCCTCGCGGCATTCCCGCATAAAATTTCCAAATGTCGCGTATAACTTACCAGAATGGGGCCAACGGGCGCACAATTTTCATGGAAACGTGATATTTACAGAATCGCCGATTCAACTGTCAACGATGCTTACCGAGACATTCCAAACCTAAATATGTCATACTGGGGGTAAAAGGATGATTTTCATTGGTTGTTACCGACGCTCATTAATATGTGAACCAATGAACGCTGTTTAAATCACATGTTACTATTAGTCATGGCGGACACGAGCGGTGCAGAAAAATCAAATCGGAAGCGAACTATTTTGAGTTGCTTTTCAAAACCGTCTTCCTCTGACAGCGACCCAAATCAATCAGAAAATGCTCCATCAATGTCTAGCAATGAACAGAGCAGCGAAATCACGGATAAATCGGGTGAATCTTTGTTTCTAAATCAGATGCCTGATGTACATTTCCTTGTTCTAATACAGTTAGTTCATAATCATTGGAAACCATGTTGTTCACAAGTTAACAGTTGATAAAAGGACTGCATATTATCAAGCAAAGAAATTTGTGATGAAAAGCAGGGCTCAAGCAAGAGGGCGATTTGGGAGAAAAAGTCTCCCCAACCCTGCTGACTTCTCCCTCTTTTGAGCTGAGGGAGAAGTTTTAATATATAGAACATATAGGGAGATACAAAATTAGGACCAAATTTCTCCCTCATTAACACTAAACTTCTCCCTAATGGAGAGCTCCAGTTTGAGCCCTGGAAAAGGTAGGTCAAATTAAACTTTCAGACATGGGGCCCCATTGTTTTTCAAAGATGACCCCCTTTTTTTCAGCTCAATGGGCCAATGTCCCCACCTAGTAAATTTCTTGGCAGAACACTGCCAGTAAATGCTCCATTTTGGTATATTTATCCAAAGAGGTTTGGTTGAACTAGTCCAGAATGGAATGGGTTAAGCAACCACTAGCTTTTTAAGACTGCTATGTTCAATAAATGAATGGCCACTTAAGACAGGTTATACTGTACTATGTATTTAGATTTATCAATCAACACTTTCAGCTCCAATGTATCAGTGCTTTACACTGGGCATCGAAAAGAACCAGAGAAACTCTATTGATATTAAGACTATCAGCCATATCACAATATAGTTTCGTTTGTCATTACCAAGTAGTCCCATACAGATTGAAGTTTGAGAAAACAAACCAGTGCAATTACTATAAATATTTATAGAGCATTTGTGCCAAACTGCTCAATCTAACAGTAATTTACAGAGATATGGCTGCTGGAGGCTTCATTGCTTGTTTTCTTCTTAAACAATGGGATCATTATTTTCGTATTAACCCTTTCCTTCAAATAAACACCATTTCAAAGCTTTCAAAACAAAGTAGACCTAGATCAGATGGCTCCTGCAGGAGCTATATAAAACAGAGCCATCTGATAACGGTTTGCTCTGTCTGTTAATGATATAAGATAGATCAAAATCTACAGTTTCTGCATGAGCCGAAATGTCATTGTGTTCATATGCCATTATAAACAAGAACTGCGTGCGGCACCAACACTAGTCTGATTTGGTGCTTGTCTACTGCATACACTTCTCCTGAAAGAGATCTACCAACCTATGAAGTTTCATGTTGATACCTCTTATACTTTTGGATTAATCAGCTACATTAAAGTTTTTGCACGTTTCCGAAGACGCCAACGCCTATGCTTATGCCTATGACCCTGTGATCACAACAGCTCAACGTTTCTTCGAAACAGACAAGCTAAAAATAATCTAATTAATATTAACATAAATATCAAACATTTCTGACAAGACAATTATAAAACCTTTTCTTTTTGGTTACCATGACAGCCAGCCCTACTAGAATGTAATTTTGTACAGGACTATATCCAGACAACATTTATACTAAGATTCAATGGATTCTCAGGTCTTGTTTTACAGGTACTCAGGAAAAGTCACAATGTACAGGCTACCAGACCAATGGACTATGTCAGTGATTACAATCATCTCCCTCTAGCACGGTTTTTGCTCAGGTGAGCTAAAAAGCCTGAATTTAGTCTGCATGCTAAGTAATTTCATCGTCTGCTCAATTTTCTTCTGCAGCATTTTCAAAACTATTAATTTTCTTTCTGATTTTTTGCAGGAGTCTAGCCTGAGTGACAAACAGCTTGGCTCTCAGATCAGGCCCCACATTTTGTGGGGCCTGATTTGGATCTAAACTGTTTGCATTGTCATAAATGATGGGAGAATCCACCAATATCTATGTGATGCTTGTGTTCATTACTACTGCCACATTTAACATTTCTTCAAATCATGTTAACTTCTTGTAACATAAAACTGTAATGTATATTAGGCAATCAATTCCCTTTCACTGAACCTAAACAAAAGTTCATTGAGATCGTATGACCACACACATTCTGTGTAAATAAAGTTACAACCTGCAAATGTAATTGCTACGGTGAAAACATGCAATCCCTCATCATGCTGCAAACACGAAGTATGCTCAAACCCTGTTCTCAGACAGTTTTTTAACCCTTTACTCTATAAATACACCTTTCTATGCCTTTGCAAACAGAGCAGACCCAGATCTGTTGGAGCCATCTGACCTGGGTCCGCCGTTTGCTTATGATATAATATAGAAGAATCCTGTATCAATGTCCTCTAATAAAAATTAATCTAATCAATATTCATAATGTCATAATTTTTACATGAATATTCATGGAGTAAAGGGTTAATAACTATGATTCCTCTAACACTTTGAGGAAAAGACGTTGTTTAGACATTGTTCGTTAAAATATAGCTTTAGCTCCATAGCATTTTAAGGTCATCCAAACAATTTTTATAACTTTGATAGAAGATTCTTTGGGAATAATTTCTGTGATTTTTTTTTTCAAATCACATTCAGCTGCTGAATTAAGGGGATGTTTAAAAACTGTTTGTTATTTAAATCTGTATGAAGCTCCTATGACCTACATAATATAATGCAGGGGACCAGAACCATTTATATACCTCCTGAGTATCATTTCAGTGCAGTCTGATCTATTTTTAGCTCCTTTGACCTACTTATGCACTGGACCAGATCCGCTGATCCGCTTTAATAGAAGACTACCTTAGAATTATTTTTGTGAAGTTTTGTCATATTCTAGAATTCAGCAGTTTAGGAGGAATTGTCATTTAACCGTTTCTCTAATAGAGATGCTTTTTCATGCCTCTGCAAACAGAGTGTCCATGACCAAGATCAGACAGCTCAAACAGAGTAGTCCATAACCAAGATCAGACAGCTCAAACAGAGTAGTCCATAACCAAGATCAGACAGCTCAAACAGAGTAGTCCATGACCAAGATCAGACAGCTCAAACAGAGTGTCCATGACCAAGATCAGACAGCTCAAACAGAGTGTCCATGACCAAGATCAGACAGCTCAAACAGAGTAGTCCATAACCAAGATCAGACAGCTCAAACAGAGTGTCCATGACCAAGATCAGACAGCTCAAACAGAGTGTCCATGACCAAGATCAGACAGCTCAAACAGAGTAGTCCATAACCAAGATCAGACAGCTCAAACAGAGTGTCCATGACCAAGATCAGACAGCTCAAACAGAGTGTCCATGACCAAGATCAGACAGCTCAAACAGAGTAGTCCATAACCAAGATCAGACAGCTCAAACAGAGTAGTCCATAACCAAGATCAGACAGCTCAAACAGAGTGTCCATGACCAAGATCAGACAGCTCAAACAGAGTAGTCCATGACCAAGATCAGACAGCTCAAACAGAGTAGTCCATGACCAAGATCAGACTGCTCATTCTTTGGTATTCCGAAATACATGAGGCCGAGAACTTTTTGATCATACCTTGTATACATTAACAGGGATATCCTGTCTTTATAATGTGGTGTTAGCAACCTGAAGCAAAAAAACAAGAAAACTGAATACTTAGAATAGAAATGTGGTAATTATACTCCAGCCTTGGGACTTTCCTTCAAGGTGAGATCATTCTGTCAGATTATTAATCTCTATTATATATGTTTTACAGTTTTCAGTATATATAGTTGAACTGTACAATATTCTCCCTAATAAACACCCCCACTACTGAATGCAAACTTACTTACATCCTGGGTTGAAACAATGAATAAACAAGTAAAACGTTAAATAAAGAAATGTAGGTCTTTCAAAATGAACGTGGTAACTTAATGCTTATTTGAAAGCAATGCAGAAAACTCCCATGGAAACTGTATGCATTGCTTTCATTCTGCATTAAGCAATCACCTGAGTACAAAGTGCAAGAAGCTCTTTTTAAAAAAAGTTACTGCCCCAGGGAATTTATTTAACCCTTTCCATGTTCTATGTTTATTACCAATTTTAATATCTACTGAATATTCATGGACAAAATAGTTATAATGAAATATGGAAGGTGGAACATTGTAGCCATTGTAGAAAGTAAAGAAACAGATATATCAAGTTCCATAAGCAAACAGCAGACCCTGATCAGACGGCTCCTATAGGAGCCGTCTGATCTGGGTCTACTCTGTTTGCAGATGCGTGAAAACACGTTTATATGAGGGAAAGGGTTAAGATTATACAGTATGTATAGTTGTATATCTTCACTTACCTATACTTTCACAGTATCATCATCTATATTATATAATACTAGAGCTTCTTTTTTGTATATAAAAACCCCCATCTCTTCCAAAACTGACCAGCCATTTATGAGAAAATGGGATTTTATGCAATATATTTACCATTCAATGCAAGGAGATGCAACTCTGTAGAAAATAATTAACCCAGATCACCCTAGCAGAGTTTTATTGAAATCTGTCCAGCCATTTATGAGAAATTGGATTTTTTGCAAAAAATTTATCACTCAATAGGGTGTAACTATATGAAAATAACCGACCCAAATCATCCTGGGCATATGCACAACTATAATACATCATGGTGATTGTTGCTGTAGAGTTTTATTGAAAAAAAATGCCAAGCCATTTATGAGAATTTTTTTGTCATTCAATGGGACGTAACTCTGCAAAAACAAGACGTGTTTGTGAAACACTTATATGCCCCACCCAATTTGACCCTGAAGGATGACACTGACCTTGACATGTCACCCCTCAAAATTTGCAGCTTTATGAGATAAACATGCATGCCAAATATCAAATCTCTATCTCTACTGGTTCAAAAAATCGGTGATTTGACCTATATATTTGACCTCTGACCTTGAAGGATGACCTTGACCTTGACATGTCACCCCTCAAAATGTGCAGCTTTATGAGATACATATGCATGCCAAATATCAAGTCTCTATCTGTACTGGCTCAAAAGATATGACCAATGTTAAAGTTGCTGACAAACAGACAGACAGACAGACAGGGCAAAAACCCTCTCATCAGGGTCTGCACTTTTGTCATGTTACACTTTTCTTTAGAAAAATCACTAAATATTCACCATGACCTGTTTGAATTTTGGAATAGTCCATTTGAATAGTCATTCAATAGCATTGAAAGGGTTAATCCTTTCCCTAATGAACATTTATGCCTGAATTGGTCACATCATGAATATTCAGTGTAACTTAATTCTCATAATGTAAATTTTCATCATGTAAAATTTCCAAGGGATTTTTTTGCTTAGACAAAAACTGTAAGATCAGATCTATAGTACATCATAAGCAAACAGAGCAGACCCTGGGTCTATATGCAAAGGTACGAGGAGGTATTTACAAGGGAAAGGGTTAACCCTTTCCTCCATAAATACGCCTTTCTACGCCTCTGTAATAAAAACGTCTTGAAACCATTGTGATAAATAGAGCATTAATTTTGCTCCTATAGGAGTAAATGCTCTATTTATCACAATGGTTTCAAACTACAAAATTCTAAAATTTTACTTTTCTCTAGTAAATTCTCCTTTTGGGTAGATTCATTCAAAGAGGTTGGGTCTAAAAATAGCCTATGGAGGAAAGGGTTAGACAACCCAAACAAACTGCTAGATGTTTTGGACAGCTACAACTTATTTTACTGTTTTGCACCTCCGATACAGGGTCTGGAAGGTAGGGAGACTGGGGAAAGTACTGTGGGATTCCTAACAACTGTTCCAGTATGATTTTTGCTCCATTAGTAATAAGAAAATCATGAATAAGCATTGTACGCTTCAAGCAGATTCCAAAATGTTCAGCCATAGATCATCAGTCTTAGCATGCTAGCTGTCAATCCATGATTACCTACCGTATGTAAACAGTCTGACTCCAGATCAGACATCAAATAAGTTGAAATAACTTGTCTCATCCAAGTCTAAATGGAGAAATATTTATTCAATTATAACCCTTTACTCCATGAATATTCATGTAAGAAATAATGGTATCATGAATATTAATTAGGATAATAATTTATTGTAATTATGGTAGATGACACATGAAGTTTTGGCCATGGCAGAAATTGTATAATTATCTATATTTTATCATAAGCAAACAGAGCAGACCCTGACCAGATGGCTCCTAGATCTACTCTTTTTGCAAAGGTGTAGAAGGCATATTTATGGAGTAAAGGGATACATGCATTTTTGTCAATTTGAGAGCAGACTCAGATGAGACGGCTTCTGTAACTGTCTGATAAGGGTCTGCTCTGTTTGCTTATGATATTAATGATGTCATTATTTTTTACATGATAGTGTAAAACTTACGAGAGGGTTCCTTTAGGAGCACTCTCATGTTGGTCTACTCTGCAATTGACAGTGCATTCATTTCCTGCATTCAAAGGATTAACCCTTTCCTTACTGAACATTTCCGCATGAATTGATCACTTCATGAATATTGATTAATATAATTTTTTTATACGGTAAAAATTTAAATGGGAGTTGTTGGCTTAGATAATAACTGTAGGATCAGGGTCCCTGCTTATAAAGATTTTAGTTGAGTCTGAGTTTCGTTCTCAAGCTTTTGATTGGTCAGATTTGAGTTCTCAAGCTTTTGATTGGTCAGATTATGAGACCTTTGCTTAGATTGATTCTACACTTTCTGCCCTGGCCATAATGTCATGTGTCCATGCGATATTATTAACCCTTTTCTCCATAAATACGCCTTACTATGCCTCTGTAATAATCACTTGAAACCATTGTGATACATGTAAATAGAGCATTTGCTCGTATAGGAGCAAAATTTTATGCTCTATTTATCACAATGGTTTCAAACTACAAAATTCTAAAAGTTTACTTTTCTCTAATAAATGCTACTTTTGGGTAGATTCATTCAAAGAGGTTGGGTCTTAAACAGCCTATGAGGGAATGAATTAATATAATTAATATTTATAATATAATTATTTTTTACATGAATATCCATGGAGGAAAGGGTTAAAGTATCAACCGTAAAACGTTGTAGTCTTCCACAAAAGGACACATGGTAAAACGATTAGCAACACTACTTGGCACAACCATACCGTATGATAATTGAGCATGGCATATTCAATCAAAACTGCTTTCAAACTCTTGACTTAGTGTGCCCAAACAGCATGTAAAATGTGCAGTGGTAATATCTGGCTACAAGGAAAGTTCATCCTATAGCACGTAACTCTGATAAGTTTGATATGACAGACACAAAAACTATAGTTTGCATGTCTAAAACTTATTGGGTGTTTTTGTGAAAATTTAACCCTTCGTTTGCTGAATTTTAAAATACATTTCTCCTTCTTTACCCATGCCCTGTTGTATAATTACATATATCTTCACTGTGTACAAGTATTTCGCTGTGCAATCACTGCTGTGGAGTGCACTGGTTGCACAATCAACTTGTAAATAGTGCAGACCCTGATGAGACAGCTGCTATAGGAGCTGTCTCATCTGGGTCTTCACTATTTACAGGTAGTTATATTGACATGAATAGCAAGCGAAGAGTTAATCAAGATTGCTTCAGGGCTAAAGCAACACAGTAACATCCCTCTAATGAGTAGACATTGGTGTCTTTGAAGAAGGTGGTTGCTTAATGCAGGACTTAAGTAATGCAGAAAGCTCTGCAGGAGCTTTAGGCATAACTTTTTTCCTGCATTAAGCTACCACCTGCCTCTACAACTCAGAATTATACCTTGTTTTGGTGGTCACATTAACGGGGTTTTATTGTATTTATAGAAATATCTGAAAGGCATACAAGACAGTTTAAGTTCAAGGGCATAAAACGCTTGATCATATGGTCTACCAAATTCAAACAAGAGTGCCAAACCTGACACAAAATACACCCATTGGTGCCATATGGCTGGTTATCAAAATTTGTCCAAATCTTATACCAAATTTCATAACGCTTGGTAAAAAACTGAGTGATTCAGAAAACAGCAAAATAAGCAATTTTGGCTAATTCAAGGCTGAAACTGTAGAACCATATCTATATTATATCAAAAGCAAACAGAGCAGATCCTGATCAGGCGACTCTTATAGGAGCCGTCTGATCTGGGTCGACTCTGTTTGCAACGGTGTAGAAAGGCATATTTCTGGTGTAAAGGGTTAACTTGACTGATCAACTTGTGATCACCTGACAAACAGGTTGATTTGAGGATATCCCAAAAGAAGATTAAATTTTGAGAAAACATTCATTTCGCATATGACACATAATTATGATGAGCCATCTTACAAGTACAGTAAAACCTCTCTATAATGGCCACTAAATTGTGTTAATTAGTTTGTATTTCGGGCAGGTGACAGCTTAAAGCAAGGTGAAAGTAAAACAGAACGCTGACCTGTTACTAAGGAGCGTTCTGTTTTACTTTCACCTTACTTTAAGCAGTCACCTGCCTTTAACACAAAATACTTGATGAAATTTAGTGGCCGTTATAGAGAGGTTTTACTGTATCAGAACTTGCCAGCAGCTGAAGACAGCCAAGGTGAACTGAGCTTGTGATATGGAGTGTATGTTAGTATACCTTGAATGCACCCCCTACTATAACCTGTGTGGACAGAGGGCTGACTGGCACTGTCGCTACATACCTCTAGTAGTGAAGTAAACATTTTGTTACCTAAATCCTCAGCTTCATCAAATACTGTCAAATTGTAAATGGAACAGGTGAGACATTTTTTTAAACATGTATAAACATGTATAATATAAAATAAAAATAAGAAAACAAGGAATTTTCTTTTCTAAGAATAAATATATTTACAAAATAACTTTATAGTAAGCGGATTTAAAGAACGGAGGAAAATAGATTCAAGTTCCCTAAATCCAGGGAACTGATGTCACAAGGAACATATATCAGAAATGTAATATAAAGTGATCGGAAAAGTGGAATAACTGATTAAAATAAGGTATTATTTATTTTCTATGAGAAAGATTTATGCTGATGAAATAATGTATAAAATTATATGACTTTCAGAATGAAACTCAGACACTTTAAAAACATTTTAGAATAATTTATACATGCTTTTATAGTGGGATATCTATTTAATTTATGCTAACAATTTATTGCTCCAATTTAAACTTTTGAAGAGAAAAAGGAGAAAAATCCACCATGAGAATTGTAGTAGATGAGAATTCTGTCATACAACGTTCAATTACTTAACCCTTTCCTCAATAAATACGCCTTTCTATGCCTCTGTAAAAGTCAATTCTTGAAACCATTTTGGTAAATAGAGCATTTGCTCCATAGGAGCAAATGCTCTATTTACCACAATGGTTTCAAAACTACAAAATTCTACAATTTTCCTATTTTCTAGTAAATGCTCCTTTCTGGTAGATTTATTCAAAGAGGTTGAGTCTAAAAATAGCCTAAATTAGCATGCAAAATCCACAACATGTCCGCTCTCTAACTTGAGCAGATTCTATCTGATTGTCACCAAACTTGGTGAAAATGTTTGTTGTAATATCTCAGTTAAGTTTGATAACCAGCTATTATGGCCCCAGGAATTTTAGAGTTATGGCCCTTGAATTAGCAAAGATTTGCCTGTTTAAGCCTTGTATGCTCTCTAACTTGAGCAGTTTCTATCTGATTCTCATTAAACTTAGTGAAAATGTTTGGTAAACATATTTGCCAAGTTTGATAAGCAGCTAAATGACCCAAGGCACTTAAGAGTTATAGCCCTTGAACAGCTAAAGTTGCCCATTTTAGCCTTGTCTGCTCTCTGAAGTCAACCAGTCATAATCCGATCTTCACCAACATGGCCATATTATCTCGACAAAATTCAATTAACTGTGTCAAAAAACTATGTGTACTTTTGTCTACCGAATGTTACATTCTGCAATCAGTAATTTGTTGTCTAAAAGTTTTGGAACTTTTGTGTAAAATTTCATTGATATCTTGTCGGTCAATTTTTAAATGAAGCAAGAGATTTACATTTAATATATAATTATGATAACCAGGGTTTCAGATGGTGCATTTCTAACATATCAAAATATACACTAATAAATAGTCTCCTCCTCCCAAATTAACTTGAATAAATTGTCAAAATTTCTATCTAAATCAAGCTCACATTAAAGTAATCGGTACATACAGTATACCGTCTGCTTTTAATGTAGACTGTCATGTCCCTAATAGAAATGTGTTTTTTTTCGTGCCTTTGCAAACAGGGTAGACCCAGCTGTCTGATCAAGGTCTGCTCTCTTTTCTTATAAAACTAACTGGTTCTACAGAAAATTCCCTTGTTAATAATACTGGTACTATTAATAAGTTTGGTTCATGAATATTCATACAGTCATTATTTCTTATACGAATATTCATCATACTCCTATAGGAGCTTTCTGCAAGACTTTTGCTCTGCATTAAGAAACCACCTGCGTTTTAAGACCCCTATGTTCAATAAATGAATGGCCGCTTAACTCTTTCCTTCATATAAACGTGTTTTCACGCATTTGCAAACAGAGTAGACCCAGATCAGACGGCTCCTATAGGAGCCGTCTGATCAGGGTCTGCTCTGTTTGCTTATGGAATTTGAAAGGTCTGTTTCTTTACTTTCTGAAATGACTACAATGTTCCATCTTCCATATGTCATTATAATTATTTTGTCCATGAATATTCAGTAGGTATTGAAAAAATATAGAACACGGAAAGGGTTTAATAAGACAGGCTTTCTTGTAGTGGCTATCACTGATTAGCAAGGGAAGTACTCCCAGTACATTCAAAGTGCATTGTAATAACCTGACATAAAACAGTATTGTATGACATAAAGCAGATGCATTTCTCAATTAAACTCAATTACAAAAAGGTAAGTAACCGCCGTCTGCTACCTGATAACATGTAGAGACTATAAGAGCATTGCATCACCATGATTTTTACTCACAGCATTAGTAAAATGTTAACCCATTTCCTCATAGGCTATTTTTAGATACAACCACATTGAATAAATCTACCGAAAAGGAGCATTAACTAGAGAAAAGGAAAATTTTCAGAATTTTGTAGTTTGAAACCATTGTGATAAATAGAGCATTTGCTCCTATAGGAGCAAATGCTCTATTTATCACAATGGTTTCAACAGGTGATTTTTACAGAGGCGTAGAAAGGCGTATCTATGGAGGAAAGGGTTAAACACTTTCCCTGTTTAATATTCGTGTAAATATTAATGACATCATCAATATCAATTAGATTAAATTTTATAATGGTATACAGACAAATGATATTTTATAAAGTACTTTTTTATATTGGTATGATCCAATGCAGCCATGTTTTAGTTTCTGCAAAATATAAAACCAAAGTGCTTAGATTCAGAGGTCTAGATAAGTTGCATAAATTAAAACACTTTCAAGAATAGCTCCTTTATTTCTCCACCAAACCCTATGTTTTGACCACTCTTTAGAATAGTCTTTTCGACATGATTCTAAAGAGACTGGTCACAACATAGGGTTTGGTGGAGAAATGAACATTTATCTGTATAGCTCTGTGAATATCAATTAAATGATGTTTTATAATGTCATGTGGTCAGAGGACAATTTTGGCAATGGCAGAAGCAGATTTGCAGCATGTTATCCCAAAAGCAAAAATATCAGACATGTAGGAACCATATCGAGGGCTTGGTGCAAAACTATTCTAACTCCTTCACTTTGTGAAGGAGTTAGAATAGTTTTGCACCAAGCCCTTGATATGGTAATGGTCTACTCTATTTGCAATTTCTCTAAAGAGTACATGGATAATCTTGTCAACAATCACTTAAAATGTCCCTGTAATTACCTGACAACTGCTGTAATTCTGTTTGCATGTCACTCCAATCAGTCAAATGAACAACCCTCCCTAGCCCCCAGTACCTTGACTTAACTCTTACAATTAATGTTGTGTTTTTAAATGGACCCTTTGCGGTCTTACATATTGGACTGTCTCATGCCAATTCTGGAGGGGTAACTTTACCTTAAACTGTAAAACATGGCAAATGGTGCCAACCCTGATCAGAGGGCTCCATCAGCAGCTCTCTGATCTTAGTCTACATGGTTTACATTAAAATTTTAGGCTATTTAACTCTGTTCCCTCACTGAAAGGGTAAATGAAGTCTTTACAACACTGTCTCTATTTAATGCAAAACAAATACGTGAAAAAAAAACCAAACTGTTTGTCATTGTCCTCTAGGAGCTTTCTGCATGACTTTCACCCTGCATTAAGCAACAACCTGCCTAAAAGTATCTATTTTTTGTATCTATTTTTTTCTCTAATAGACTTTCAGTTTAGAGGGGTTTTACTGTATATGCCTAAGTCTGTCTGTCTCAACTTCAGGGTAATCGAGGTAGTGGATGCCAACTCATTTCAAAGTGCAATTCCCTGTACTCTTAGCAGACATCAAGCATATTTTTTATATGCCTCAGAAATTCTTTAATCCCGGTTAAGTATCTCTGTTCTATATTTTATTTATTTCAAATTTCAATACATACTTATTTAAAATATTCAGGACAAAATAGTTAATAGTTATAATGAAGTATTAACGGAGGAACATTGTAGCCATTTTAGAAAGTAAAGAAACAGATTTAACAAATTCCATTAGCAAACAGAGCAGACCCTGATCAGACAGCTCCTATAGGAGCCATCTGATCTGGGTCTACTCTGTTTGCAAATGTGTGAAAAGGAAAGGTTTAATTGTCACATGTTATCAGCAAAATTTGTCATCAGGCACAAGTTTCACTGTTTTTCTTCACTGCAGTCACAGCATCAAACACTCCTGATGAGACATCATTTACTCAACTTCTAACCTGGATCAAAACTATTTCAATAGGTAATCAAAGATTCAACACTTGCAGCAAAACAGCGCTCCAGAGAAATGCCTAAATTAAAATATTTTCAAGTACAACTTCTTTATTTCTCCCCTAAACCCTATGTTGTGACCACTCTTTAGAATCGTCTCTTTGAGACGATTCTAAAGAGTGGTCACAACATAGGGTTTGGTGGAGAAATGACGATTTTAGTTACGTACGCGCTGTTATATGTAGCTCTGGCTAAAGGACTAATTAGGCAAAAATGAGAGAAATAAAGTTCATGTAGATACCAGTTAGTGAGTGCATTCTCGATTAATGATTGATGCCAACACAAACAGTGTTCCTTAGATATAATTACTGAGTGAGTTATGGCCCTTAATCATTTAATCCTTTCTCTTATATAAATGCTTTTTCAAGCCTTTTTCAAGCAGACAGAGTAGACCAAGATCAGATGGAGGAGCTGTCTGATTAGGGTCTGGTATGTTTGCTTATGGCATGATACAGATCTGATTCTGCCATTTTTATCAAAGAAAAAAATCCCTGAAAATTTTATATTAGAAAAAAAAGTTAGTTAATAATATTCATGATGTCATTATGTCTTATATGAATATTGAACAGGTAAAGAGTTAATCATTGAACACTTACAGTGAATTTGTAATAACCTATGCAATCTAGAGGTGATGATGATTAACCCTTTCTTCCATAAATACGCCTCTCTACGCTTCTGTAATAACCACTTCTTGAAACCATTGTGATGAATAGAGTATTTGCTCCTATAGGAGCAAATGCTCTATTTATCACAATGATTTCAAACTACAAAATTCTAAAATTTTCCTTTTCTCTAGTAAATGCTCCTTTTGGGTAGATTCATTCAAAGTGGTTGGGTCTAAAAATAGCCTATGGAGGAATGAGTTAATTCTGCATCTCATTAGGATTCAAACTGTTGATGATGCGATATTTGGGAGAGAAAACAAAAAATGGATGAAAATTTACCTGATGAAAATTACTTTGCGACCAAGGTGTGCCCCTTGTGACATCAACACTATGGATATAGTGATATTTTTATAAAAACAGAACAGTGTAAACTTTGTAAAGTGTCACTCAATTTTCAGAGTGGAATAGCCCATCAATGTTTTAACTAAACAGTCCACTCAGTATGAAAGGCTTAAACTTGCTAGAGGATTTCAAATGACAAACAGTGCAGAATCTGATCAGAGGGCTCCTCTAGGAGCCCTCTGATCTGGTTCTACACTGTTTGTAGATGACGGTGCCTTTGTGTCCTGCAATCAAAGGACTAATGTCCAACCCTGACAGACAACAGGTTAACTTTTACTCTGCTGTGAAAAAAACAATGCCTGCACAAATTTGGTTCTGGTGCAATTTTAACTGCTTCCGATTCAATCAAGATTTTTAAAAAATGTTGACCGAGTGTCAAACTAGTTGGATCCTGAAGAGTCGCTGAATACTTCGTATCTCATCTGGATCCATGCTGTTTGCAAATGTTGCTCACTGACAGCTGGCCGTGCTACAGCAGTGGAGGGATAAAGCAGCACATCTTGTGACAAGCTGACATTAGATACCAGATGTACCAAGACACATCTATTGTTTGACTACTGAAAACAATGTGATTTTTGTAAAGTGTCAGGGAATTTGACTTTCGACCGTAACCCTTTCTCTGATGAATATTTATGTAAAAATAATGACATCATCAATATTTATTAGCTGAATTTCTATAATGCATACATGTTTAAAATTTGTACAAAGGAATTTCGGGTACTGGTAGAAACTGTAGTCAGATCCATTATAATTCATAAGCAAACAGAGCATACCCAGATCAGATGGCTCCAGTAGGAGCTGTTTGATCTGTGTCTGCTCTGTTTGCAAAGACAGAAAAAAGTGTTCGTATGAGGAAAAGGGTTAACCGTTTACCTGATGAATATTCATGTAAGAAATATTGACATTAATTAGCTATTTTTACAAATTTAAAGTATTATAAACAGGGCAAATGGACTATGGCAGAATTTGCAGAATTGGATTTGCATTACTTCATGAGCACACAAAGCAGACCCTGATCAGATGGCCCCAACAGTAGCTATCTGATTTGGATCTTGTCTGTTTGCAATTAAAACATCAAAATGCAATTCCATCAGGTAAAGGGTTAAAGCTATATAGTCTCATTTCAAGCATAGCAGGTGTCCCCTTAAGTATTGTTCCCAACTCAAAAAATTAATGCAATGTGGTATGGTGAGTTATCAAATTCGTAACCACCCAATTAATCCTTTACTTCATAAATATGCCTTTCTACACCTTTGCAAACTGAGTAGAATGGGATCAGATGGCTCCTGTAGGAGCTGTCTGATCAGGGTCTGGTTCCATGCTTATAAAACTTTTAGTTGAGTCTGAGTTTGTTCTCAAGTTTTTGATTGGTCAGATTTGAGCCTTTGGCTCCAATCTGACCAATCAAAAGCTTGAGAACTCAAATCTGACCAATCAAAAGCTTGAGAACGAACTCAGACTCAACTAAAAAGCTTTATATAAGCATGGACCCTGATCACAAAGCTGATCAGTTGACAATTTTGTACAATTTTGATACAATTATTAAACCGTGATTGTCTGTGCGAAAAGTCTGGATCGAAACTGTTTGATACATTCATGACTGGCAATATTCTTGCAAAGAAATAAGAGAAATTTCATTTCAACAATTGAAGCAGATGACAATTGTTGTAGACAAAAAGGTACTTATCATTCAAAGAGTTAAAATGTGACAGGTCATTCACATGATACACAAGCATCTGTTGGTGATCACTCTCAAGTAATTATTTGACAATTAAGCGATGGAAATGAACAAAAGCACCATTGTACAAATGACTAAGAAGTATAAAAATTAACAACAATTTGAACCTATTGAGTGCACCATTACTAATTGTGAACATTTGTGTCTAATTATTTACAGACCTACCAAGTGGTTAAGTTGAAGACCAGCTAATGGATCATACACCCCCCTCTTTTGAATATGGGATGCAATGACATATGAAATCATACACATTTGCTTAGAAATAATGAGTGTTTTCTTATTTTCTAATAGTATTTCTGTTCTTTCAGGCTCCTGGGTGAAGACGTGACACAACCAGAATGATTTAATAGCCAAATATACAAACATGATGGAGTACCAGACCTTTGTGAGTGTGTTCGTTCTTGCACAGTTGGCTGTATCTGCAGGGACATCATGTCCGACTACATGTCAGTCATGTGACAAAGAACGTGTGATATGCCGTGCAGCAAGTCTTACCTCCACACCAACACAACTTTCAGAGGACACTCTTGTAATAGACTTGACCCAAAATAATATAAAAACACTTGATGGTTTACCAAGTCTTCCACAAGTCCAATCAATGAGATTGCTACAGAACGAACTAACTGTTATCCCTGGAGGAGCATTTAAAACAGCACCAATGATAATGAGCTTGGACCTATCAATGAATAAAATTACAAAGGTCTATGCCAAAGGCCTCAAGGGTCTTGACCACCTCAAGTCTATATCACTGACTGGGAATAAATTATCTACCATTGGCACAATATTCAAACAATGCAAGAGCCTCACATCTGTAAGACTAGGTAACAATGAAATTACAAGCATTGAAGAAGACAATTTCAAACATAATTCAATGATCAAAATGCTTGACCTGAGTCACAACAAGATTGTGAATATTCATCCTGATGCATTCAAAAGCCTAGATATGCTTCGGTATGTAATCCTAAGCAATAACCCTCTTACAACACTGCAAGACTTAACTTTCACTAGTAGTATTTTATCTCTGATGGACTTCACAGGCTGCATGCTGACATCGGTGCCCAAAACCATGCCTCCATCTCTAAATGACTTCAGACTGGGTAACAACAAGATTAAAAAAATACTCCACGACGATTTCCAAAATATAACCAATCTCAAAATTCTGTTTTTGAATGATAATGAAATTTCTGATGTTGAGCACAGGTCATTTTCAGGCTTGGACAACCTGAAAGAGCTTTGGCTAAGCAGGAACCAGTTAGTCTATGTACCCAGAGGTCTACCAGCTAATCTGGAGAAGCTTCATCTAGATAACAATCGTGTAGTAGAACTAGAACCTATGCTGTTTAAGAACGGATCAAAACTAATGAAACTATCACTGGAATCAAACAATGTGAGAAAGGTGCACCAAGATTCACTGAAGGAAGTCAAAAATCTAGATGAGTTGAACCTTCAAGGAAATCAGATTTCACTCATTGATGTAGGAACCTTTTCAAAGGTGCCAAATCTGAAGGTACTGAAACTTTCTTACAACCCAGTGCAGGTATTTGAGAATGGTGCCTTCCAAAATCTGGGAAGCTTATCAGAGATATACCTCTCGCACATTGAGCACAAGGTGACTGGAAGAGACAGGCTTCTAGGAGAAAACTTCCTGAATGTCATGCCAAATTTAACAAAAATAGACTTAACAAGCACTGTTCACCTAACCAACAAACTCTTTGAATTATTTGAACAAGATAGTGCACCAGTTATGGAAACGGTTAAAACAGTCATATTGCAGTACAATGAGCTAAACACAGTTCCAGAGAATCTGAAACAAGTATTCCCTAATGTAGAAAGCCTCATCTTGGATGGTAATCCATTTACCTGCGACAAAAAGCTTAAGTGGTTAAAAGAATGGATGGAATCATCATCTGTAAATTTCCATCAGAATGAAGAGTTGACATGTAATCAGCCAACTTCCCTCAAGGGCAGAATATTGGGGGAGCTCAGGGCAGATGAATTAGTGGAAGAAGCAAAAGAAGTCCAGCAACAAGAGGTTCAGCCACAAGACGTGACGGAAACCAAAGAACATCAGTCACACAGTCAACCAGATCCAGTACCTGCAAGTCAGCCATCTGGAGAAAGCCATTTGTCAAGACAAGAAGCTCCAACCTACCAGCCAAGTCAGCCAAGTCAGTCTAGGCCTTACGGAGTAAGGGTTATCATCAAACCACCAGCAGGCTCTTCAAAAGCACCATCAAAGCACCACAAAACAAACAAACTCAGCAAGGCAGATCGAGCAGCAAGGAAAGCTGCTCGTCAGGCAGAGAGGGAGAGAAAAAAGAGGCTGAAAGCAGAACGAAAGAAAACAAAAAAGAGACATCATGGAAAAGGCAAGAAGAGAAGAAAGAAAAGGAAAATAAGAAATAAGTACAGGGATGGAAAGAGGTGTAAGGTTGATGAAAATGGAGTCATGCAGTGTACCAAAAGGAAAAAGTGTAAGGTGGATGACCTTGGCAATGTTGTCTGTAAGAAGCGTAGGAGCAAAAAAAAAAATAAGACAGTAGATGCTGCTGAAAACTAGGACACCGAGTGTCAAAATATTCTAGGTCTGTTAAGTCATTTAGCCCTTTCCTTGTTGAATATTCATGTATGAAATAATGACATCATGAATATTTATTAGCTGAATTCTTATAATGGCATATGTATGAAGGATATTTTGGTATCGGAAGATACTGTAACGTCAGATCTAGTATAATTTCATAGGCAAACAGAGCAGACCTTGATTAGGTGGCTCCTACAGGAACAGTTTGATCTGGGTCTACTCTATTTGCAAAGGTGTGAAAAGGTGTTCATATGAAGGAAAGAGTTAAGCATATGCACTGAAGGTAAAGCTTTGTGACTTCTACTTCAGAAATGAGACTGTCAAATGATGAATCTAATGATTCTTTCAATTTTGTGAGCAGCATATATATTTTAACCCTTTCCTCCATAAATACGCCTTTCTATGCCTCTATAAAAGTCACACGTTGAAACCATTGTGATATATAGAGCATTTGCTCCTATAGGAGCAAATGCTCTACTTATCACAATGGTTTCAAACTACAAAATTCTAAAAAGAATTCTTTTCTCTTAAGTTAATGCTCCTTTTTGGTAGATTTATTCAAAGTGGTTGGACCTAAAAATAGCCCATGGAGGAATGGGTTAAATAAAGGACCCTACTTTGGAGGCTTTCCAGATCACTAGATAAAGGTGTGTATTCAAATACTAAAAATCCTCATTTCTCCACTATACCCTATATTGTGACCACTGTAAATGATAGATTACCAATGCAGTCAGTTGGGGTATGCCAGGAATCACATAATCCGTTTAGCCCTTTACCTGTTTAGTATTCTTGTAAGCAATAATGATACTATGAATATTTATTTTTACTGATTTTTTTTTTTAATAATGGCACATGTACACAGGATCTTTCTGGCTCAGGCAGAAAATGAAGAGTCTAATCTACATTATACTATAAGCATACAGAGTAGAACCTGATCAGATGACTCCTATAGGAGCTGTCTGATCTGGGTCTTCTCTGTTTGAAAATGTGTGAACATTCGTTTACATGAAGGAAATGGTTAATCCAAAAATAAACCTTTCTATGCCTTTGCAGACAGCTCCTGTAGGGACTGATCAGGCTTGCGATGTAATACAGATATGATTCTATTTTCTGCCGCAGCAGAAAATTCCTGTGTCCATGTGCTATCCTAACAATTAATCTAATTAATATTCATAATGTCATAATTTCTTACATGAATATTCACGGAGCAATGGGTTAAAAAACCAATCAAACAACAATTATCCTAATCCCCTAAGTATTTGGACAGACAAGCTTAGGCAAACAAGGGAGCCATGTGACCAGGGTCTACCCTATCAGTTACTAGTCTATGTCATTCTGAATTGTATTATACTAAAGTAAAACCTCTCCATAATGGCCAATAAATTACATCAAATATTTTGTGTTAAAGGCAGATGTTTGCTTAAAGTAAGGTAAAAGTAAAACAGAAAGCTCCTAAAGGAGCGTTCTGTTTTACTTTCACCTTGCTTTAAGCAGCCACCTGCCCTAAATACCTACTAATTAACAAAATTTAGTGGACGCTATAGAGAGGTTTTACTGTACCTACATGTATTCAGTATTAGGAACTGGAGAAGAGGTGTGACTATGTCTGAATATTTGAGTAATTACGGTAATTCCTGGCATAATATCAATATGCAACCTAACTGCAGTAGTAATCTATCTTAACCCATTCCCTCATATTGACGCCTTTTGACGCCTCTGTAACAGTCACCTGTTGAAACCATCATGATAAATAGAGCATATGCTCCTATAGGAGCAAATGCTCTATTTATCACAATGGTTTCTAAAGTACAAAATTCTAAAAAAAATCCTTTTCTCTAGTTAATGCTCCTTTTCGGTAGATTTGTTCAAAGTGGTTGGGTCTAAAAATAGCCTATGAGGAAATGGATTAAGCTTCTTGAGTGTCAAAAGTGCAAAACTGAAATCTGAACCAAATATGTAACAGAAAGTCGTGAATGGCTCAGGATCTTTTATATTCGATCATGGATTAACCCTTTCCCTGTTCAATATTCTTGTAAGAAATAATGACACCATGAATATTTATTAGCTGAAGTTAATGTATACAGGATTTTTGGTATTGGTAGAAACCACAGAATTTAAGATCTATTATAATTTCATAAGTAAACAGAGCAGATCCTGATCAGATGACTCCTATAGGCACCGTCTGATCTCAGTCTTCTCTGTTTGCAAATGCATGAAAAGTGAAGAAAAGGTGTTTATATGAAGGAAAGGGTTAAAACCATTACATGTATTGTAAATTATTTGTAGCTGCTAGATTAGTAAAACTAAGTTCTATCTCATTTTTGTTGTTTTCAAATCATTATGAACGTTTCATTTGACCCTATACTGGATGAATATTCATTCAAGAAATGATGATATCATGAATATTATGACTGCCAATTCAACAGATCATTAGAAGGTAACTCCCACCCTCTTCTGTTACACACTTCCCTATCTCCTCTAATACTAGCATTTTGAAATGTGTTCAAATTACTCATGATCAAATGAAACCTATGACTCAAAATAGAAATCTCAGACATGAGACCTTGAAAATTCTTCTCATGAAATAAACACAATCTGATATTTCTATTTTAACCATTCTAAAAATATTTTCAAAACTTCTGTTTCTGAAGCTTTTATATTAGTGCTTGCACTCAATACCCGTCATCTTCAAAAAAATTAAGTTGTCAAAAACTCCAATTAACAAAAACTCCAATTAACAAAGTTGATTTCCACTTCTTCAATCAATTTGACTCTTTATCATGCTTAACCCTTACAACGCTCAATTTTCAAATGGACTATTCCAAAATTCAAACAGGTCAAGCTTATGGTGAATATTTAGGGATTTTATAGAGAAATGTGTAACATGACTAACAGTGCAGACCCTGATGAGAGGGCTCCTCTAGGAGCCCTCTCATCTGGGTCTACACTGTTTGCAAAGGACATTTAAGTGACATGCGTCCCGCATTGTAAGGATTAAGCATGACCTTACTGGAATTTGCAAATATAGTCACATGAGACACCAGGTTCACTTGGCATCTAATCAGGATCCAATCTGTTTAACATTAAGTCAATAGTTTTTCAAACGCTTCAAGAAATCAGAGTTAAGTAAAGTAAAATAGTTCCAAATCAGATTTTGAGCAGACAATTTTTTTTTTCCAGCAGGAATATGGTTAACCAATGAGTACAGTAGAACCTGTCTTAAGTGGCCATTCATTTACTGAACATAAGATTCTTAAAAAGCAGGTGGTTGCTTTATGCAAGGCAAACATAATGCAGAAAGGAGCTTTCTTTATTATTTTTGACCTGCATTATTAACTAAGCTACCACCTGCATTACAGACCCATGATTAGACTTTTTCTAATTATTTTTGATGGCAGCTTAAGGCAGGTTCTACTGTAGTTGAAAAAGTTCAAATCAAGGGGGAAGCTCAAAGTACAGGTAAACAAGTTCACCAGTAGTGTGCTTATGATCCTTGCATCACGGGTGATGAACTCAAAGAATCAGGCTTTATTAATTCAGCATCTCATCTGGATCAAAACGATTTGCAAATATTTTCACAAATTCATTGCTGACATGCTAAGAGTTGAGCACCCTTCAAATGTTTAAACGTCTTTTTGTGTTGTGTTGCTAATGTGCAAGCTATTTATGGCAGTCATGCTATTTCAGTTCCTGTTGCAAGTACTACTTGAAATTCATGAAATCATTAATTCAATGTGTAATAAAACTAGAATAATTGCCAGCCCTTTTAAACCTTTCCTCCATAAATATGCCTTTCTACGCCTATGTAAAGCCACTTTTTGAAACCATTGTGATAAATAGAGCATTTGCTCCTAAGGAGCAAATGCTTTATTTATCACAATGGTTTCAGATCTACAAATTCAAAAAAAAATTCCTTTTCTCTAGTAAATGCTCCTATTCGGTAGATTTATTCAAAGAGGTTGAATCTAAAAATAGCCTATGAGGTAATGGATTAAGCAAAGACAAACAAGAGTACTACATGCAGATGCCAATGCTCATCTTGTTTCGCCAAAATCAATGTTTAAAAGGGACCATAACTCTCTTAAAAATATAAATGACAGAGTAATGACCCCTTACCAGATTGTAGCCCCTTGTGATGATTAACAATGGCTTGAAGTTTGATTAGTATGGCTTTAATGATTTTGAAACTGTGACAAAATGTAAATGCACAAAGCACATGATGGCAACACCATTGCTATGACAAAAAATCAACATGTTTTCTTCATCCATGATACCACAGGTTTGTTTCTTGTATACAATTCTCTATAGATGACTAAGACAAGTACAGTAGTCACCATAAAGGGATTAATTATGGTTCTGGAAAGCATGTGGTAGCTTAATGCAAGTCAAAAGTAATGCAGAAAGCTCCAATTAAGCAACCACCTGATGTTCAACACCACTATGTTGATTAAATGAATGACCACTTAACCCTTTCCCTGTTGCATATTCATGTAACAAACAATATATGACATCATGAATATTAATGAGACTATTTTTTATAATGGCATATGAACAGAGGACATTTTGGCTTAGGCAGAAACTGTAAAATTAGATCTACATGTACATTATACCATAAGCAAACTGAGCAGACCCTGATCAGACAGCTCCTATAGGAGTCATCTGATCTGGGTCTACTCTGTTTGCAAATGCATGAAAAGGCATTTTTATGAAAGAAAGGGTTAAGACAGGTTCTACTGTATCAAATTACAGTTGTACACTGAATTGCATTCTTGCATATGAAAAGTTATACTCGGACAAAACCTATCTAACCTCTTACCTCATAAACATTTGGTAAGAAATACTGACATCATGAAAATTAATTAGCTGAAGTTTTTTAACGGCCACAAGAGTATTTATCATAGCAGGAACCATATTATTTCATAGGCAAACAGAGAATACACTGACCAGACAGCTCCTATTGGGGCCACTTTGTTAGCAAAGGTGTGAAAAGGCAATGTTATCACGCATTTGCAAACAGAGCAGACCCAGATCAGACAGCTCCTATAGGAGCCGTCTGATCAGGGTCTGCTTTTTTTGCTAATGGAATTTGATAGATCAGATTCTTTACTTTCGAAAATGGCTACAATGTTCCACCTTCCATATTGCATTTAAACTTTTATGTTCATGAATATTCAGTAGGTATTCAAATTTGAAATAAACATAGAACAGGGAAAGGGATAATTATTAGGAAACGTGAAGAACAAGAGGATCATGATGGCCCTGTATGACTCACTTGGTCAGAAACCATCAGTAAAGCTTGATATTTGAATTAATAAAAGATTGGAGAAAAAAGAGAAAAGGTAATGTTTAAATGGTTAAAGCATATGCAAGGGACATAACTCTAGACCTTATAATCCAAATTTCCACATAATCAATCTTGGCCGAGATCTGATACACATTATGTCTGATTATCATCAGGATCTGTAAAATATGAAATTATACATTGGTGAAGATCGATGTGACCTAGTATTGTGACTATTGCCACTAAAATTCCTGATTTTGGGCAGATGAAAAAGAACTGTTTGCGAGTTGATCCAATAAGTGAGCAGTAAAACAAAACAAGTGAATGACATTATACCATAACAGACAGACTATACAAAGATAAGAACATCAGATGCATTCTTCTTAACCCATTACTTCATAAATACTCTTTTGCCTTTGTAAAAAGAGTAGACCTAGGAGTCATCTTATCAGGATCTACTCTGTTTCCTTATGATATAATATAGTTTCTGATACAGTAAACCCTCTATATAACGGCCACTAAATTACATCAAGTATTTTGTGTTAAAGGCAGCTGGCTACTTAAAACAAGGTGAAAGTAAAACAGAACGCTCCTATAGGAGCGTTCTGTTTTACTTTCACCTTGTTTTGAGCAGCCATCTGCCCTAAATACCAACTAATTAACACAATTTAGTGGCCATTTTATAGAGAGGTTTTACTGTACTGCCAAACTTCCTGTGTCCATGTGCTATTCTAACAATTAATCTAACTAATATTCATTATGTAATTATTTCTAATATAAATATTCATGGAGTAAAGGGTTAAGTTTGGATCTTAAAGAGGAGGTGGTTATCATTTGTTTCTCTTCAAAAAGGGATCAGAGTGTCAAACATCTTAGCTCATGAATCACAAATTCACAGCTGACACAAATGGTTCCAAATTCTTTTCACAGACTTGACATTAAAATGTAACAGCATTCCCTCTTAATCTCACTTACGTACTCCAAAAGACATCATTATTTTCAGTAAACCCTATATGAATGAAGGAAATGGGTGTACCATTTGCAAACAGTGGAGACCCAGATCAGAGATCTCCTAAAGAAGCTCTCTAATCAGAATCCTTTCACCTTACATTGAACTCTCTATATAGTTCAAACACAGATATGTGCCATATTCCACTTTGAGTAATCAAAGAATTAACCCTTTTCTTCATATAAATTCATTTTCACGCATTTGCAAACAGAGTAAAACCAGATCAGACAGCTCCTATATATAGGAGCTGTCTGATCAGGGTCTGCTCTGTTTGCTTTTGAAACGCTCATAGATGACTCTATAGTTTCTACCAATACCAAAACATCCTGTGTACATATGCTATTTATGATTATAAAACTTCGACTAATAGATATTCATGATATCATTATTTATTACATGAATATGCAATAGGAAAAGAGTAAAGTATAGCAGATCACATGATCAGTATAGGAAAATTGATAACAACATTTTTATAGTGTCTTCTGCCAGAAGAGATGCCAATTCAAGTTATCTTGTAATCTAATGAGGATGACAACTGTTTGACAGACACTCATTTTATAAAAGAAACGGTTAAAAATGTCTGATATTAGAAACTGAGGCAGAGGAGACCATTTTTGCCACTAACAGCTACCTGGAATGCTAAGCTATGTTAGATTATTGAGTGGCCATGTACTTGCCAGAGCCTATTACTGTGCAAGCCATTACTAAGTCTGCAATTCTATCATTTGATGGTTATCAGAGGATAGGCTGAGACTGTATGCTGCATTCTGGAATTCCTTTAACCCATTCCCTCATAGACTATTTTTAGATACAACCTCTTTGAATAAATCTACCGAAAAGGAGCATTAACTAGAGAAAAGGATTTTTTTTAGAATTTTTAAGTTTGAAACCATTGTGATAAATAGAGCATTTGCTCCTATAGAAGCAAATGCTCTATTCATCACAATGGTTTCAGCAGGTGACTTTTGCGGAGGCGTCAATATGAGGGAATGGGTTAACCCATTCCTTCATATAAACATGTTTTAATGCATTTGCAAACAGAGTAGACCCAGATCAGACGGATCCTATAGGAGCCGTCTGGTCAGGGTCTGCTATGTTTCCTAATGGAATTTGAAAGATCTGTTTCTTTGCTTTCTAAAATGGCTAAATATTTCATTTTAACTATTTTGCCCATGAATATTCATTAGGTATTGAAACTTGGAATAAACATAGAACAGGGAAAGGGTTAAACTATTACTTCATAATGCCTATGCAAACAGATCTGACTCCGATCAAATGGCTACTGTAGGAGTCATCTGATGAGGGTATGTTCTGTTTAGTTATGAATTATAAAGATCTGAATCTACTGTTTCTACCATGGCAAAAAAATGTCTTGTTCATATCGAGGGCTTGGTGCAAATAGTTTTGCACCAAGCCCTCGATACACCCTTTTTAAAATTCATACATACCAGATTACCAATATGAATATTCATGCAATAATAGGGCTAAACTTCAGCAAGCTAAAACCTGAAATCTATCTAAACTTCAGCAAGCTAAAAACCTGAAATCTATCTAAACTTCAGCAAGCTAAAAACCTGAAATCTATCTAAACTTCAGCAAGCTAAAAACCTGAAATCTATCTAAACTTCAGCAAGCTAAAAAACCCACCTGAAATCTATCTAAACTTCAGCAAGCTAAAACCTGAAATCTATCTAAACTTCAGCAAGCTAAAACCTGAAATCTATCTAAACTTCAGCAAGCTAAAACCTGAAATCTATCTAAACTTCAGCAAGCTAAAACCTGAAATCTATCATCACCTTTTCAAACAGTTTTCACTCTTTTCATGCTAAGTAACCTGTAGCCTGAAAACTTGCCATCGGTTACCGTTACTTCTGTAGAAAAAGTATAAACCAACTTGGACCCTGATGGGATGCCAAGTTTCCGTGCATTACCAAGAATCACTAGGTGACTCATCTAGTGTCTCATCTGGATCCAAACTGTTTGCAAAGGAAATCTCAGATTTGCTGCTAATGTGAATTTGAATCTTACCTGTTTGCAATAACAATACAGTAAAACCTCTCTATAAAGGCCACTAAATTGTGCTAATTAGTTGGTATTTAGGACAGGTGGCTGCTTATAGCAAGGTGAAAGTAAAACAGAACGCTCCTATAGGAGCATTCTGTGTTCCTTTCACCTTGCTTTAAGCAGTCACCTGCCCTTAACACAAAATACTTGATGTAATTTAGTGGCCGTTATAGAGAGGTTTTACTGTACATTGTAACAAAATCACAGAAAACATACTTAAACTTTAATCCATAAATATGCATGTAAGAAGTAATGACATCATGCATATTAATTTGCTGTATTTTTATAACAACATATTAATACAGGAATATTTAATCATGGCAGAAAATGTAGAATCAGATCTATATCATGTCATAAGCAAACACAGCAGACCCTTATCAGACAGCTCCTACAGGAGCCATCTGATCTTGGTCTACTGTGTTTACAAAGGCGTAATTATGAAGAAACATGTTAAATCTAGGTAGTAGTTGAACTAATTTATAAGTTGAATTGCCTGTATGGGCTCGATAGAAGAAGGTCTTCCTGCCAGTCACCACAACCACCACCAAATTTTTTTTTAGTGTAAATCAATGTTGAAAAACCAATCTGATTAATGCATATCTGACAAGATTTCTAAGTTACTGAGTGTGAATAATTGAGGTGCATTTAGGTGCACCTCTGATTTTACTTAATAACTGGTAAACAGGGAAATAAAATTTAATTAATCTCAGTTCTAAGCATGTAGATGTTTACAGCTTTGCAGGCTTTGTTAAGCCTTTCCTTCATATAAACGCATTTTCAAAAATTTGCAAACAGAGAAGAAACAGATCAGATAGCTCCTATAGGAGCCATCTGATCAGGGTCTGCTCAGTTTGCTAATGGAATTTGAAAGATCTGTTTCTTTACTTTCTAAAATGTCTACAAACTTCTACCTTCAATATTTTGTTGTAACTAGTATGCACTGAGTTAACCTCTTCTCTCATGAAGACAACTGTAGACTGTAGAAGCTGTCTAAACAGCCGGTATGCTCTGTTTGCTTATGGAATAATATACAGTAAAACCTCTCTATAATGACCACTAAATTACACCACCTATCTTGTGTTAAAGGTAGGTGGATGCTTAAAGCAAGGTAAAAGTAAAACACAATGCTCCTATGGGAGCGTTCTGTTTTACTTTCAACTTGCTTTAAGCAACCACCTGCCCTAAATACCAATTAATTAACATAATTTAGTGGTCGTTATAGAGAGGTTTTACTATAGATAGGATTCTGAAGTGTCTGTCACAGCCAAAGCTTTCTTGGTTAATGTGTAATTATCGTAAAAAAAATCGTAATCGTAAAATCAGTCCATGAATAGCCTGCAGTATTAAATTCTTAAATGAATATTCATATGGGAGAAGGCTAAAGAATCTCTCATCACACTCATCTCAATGCCACACTCCCCATACACAAATTAGTTTCCAAGTTGTTCATTTTTTTTAAATACCCTAATTACATTCTGACACCCAGTCTCTCCTTTCCAACAACTTGTATAGCTGAATACAGTAGAACCTGTCTTAAGCTGCCATCAAATAGGTCTAATTATGGGTCTGTAAGACAGGTGGTAGCTTAATGCAGGTCAAATTTAATGCAGAAAGCTCCTATAGGAGCTTTCTGCATTAACTTTTGCCCTGCATTAAACTACTGCCTGCTTTTAAGACTCCTCTGTCCAATAAATGAATGGCCACTTAGGACAGGTTCTACTGTAATTCAATTTGCCACTATTTGATAACTTCAAATTCCACTGGTAATTAGTAGCAAATACTGTAGACCATGATCAAATTACTGGAACCATTTCATCTGGATCTGCACTACTTGCAAAAGTTTTTCTGTCCAAAAATTAAGGGTAATTCATAAGGATACTACAATAAAACCTCTATAACGGCCACTAAAGTATTTTGTGTTAAAAGCAGGTGACTGCTTAGAGCAAGGTGAAAGTAAAACAGAACGCTCCTATGGTTAAGCAGCCACCTGCCCTAAATACCAACTAATTAACTCAATTTAGTGACTGTTATAGAGAGGTTTTATTGTACAAGTCTTTTAAATTAGATTGGGCCAATTTCAGTCTCAATTATCTCTTTACACATTAGGGGCAAATTTGCAATAACACTTTCAAACAGTTTGAATCCTGATGAACTACCCAGAAGTCTCATCAGGATCCAAACTGTTTGACATTCGGACTGTATTTCGCGAAGAAAGAATAAAATTTACTTTTAAAATTGCACAAGGTGGTAATTTTGCAGATTAAGCATGCAAAGAGTTAGTTAATTCAACTGGTCTGGTGTCAAAATAAAGAGTGCCAACACTTGATGCTTTGACATTTTGTAAATCTCTTTGTATGCTAGTAGCAAAAAATATGTGATGACTAAGGTGAACAGTTTGGATCTAGATGAGATGCCAAGCCACTTAGCATCACATCAAAATCAAAGTTGTTTGTCATTACGACCAACATTTTAAAAGATTTTTTTTATATATTTATAGCTGACAACATATTTTGAAGTTAATACTTAGCTTGCTGCGAGTTTTTTTTAAACAGCTGCCACAGTAAACGCACACTTAGCAACATTTCTTCAACGAAACTTTGTATCAACTCAACAGTTTTAACCCTCACAGTGCAGGACACAAGTCACCAATGCCAATTGCAAACATTATATACCCAGATCTGCATCAGTTGTAGTGTTACACTTTTCTTAAAAAAATCCCTAAATACTAACCATACATTGAACTGCTTGAATTTTTGGAATAGTCCATCTGAAAATTCAGCACTGTAAGTGATAAATATAACGCACAAAAAGTGTGTCAAATGGTCTTTTGATGCTGATGAGATAATTCTACACCTGATCTGGTTAAACACAATATCACTAATTCAGTATTTCTTCCATGTGAAAGGCAAATAGAGCAGATCCAGATCAGATCCGTTCGAACCCTCTGATCTAGGTCTTTACTGTTTGCTAATGCTAATTTTTCCACAATGAAACCGTTTAATCTTACAATGCACATAGCAGACCCTGATCAGATGGTTCCTCTAGGAGACATCTGATCTGGGTCTACTCTGTTTGCAAGTGCATGAAAATGTTTATATGAGGGAAAGGGTTAAGTGGCCATTCATTTATTTAAAATAGAAGTCTTAAAAAGCAGGTGGTTTCTTAATGCAGGACAAACGTAATGCAGGGAGCTCTTGCAGGAGCTTCCTGCATTACCTTTGACCAGCATTAACCCATTCCCACTTAGGCTATTTTTAGACATAACCTCTTTGATTAAATCTACCAAAAAGGAGCATTAACTAGAGAAAAGGAATTTTTCAGAATTGTGTAGTTTTGAAACCATTGTGATAAATAGAGCATTTGCTCTATTTATCACAATGGTTTCACAAAGGGACTTTTACAGAAGCGTCAAAAGGTGTTAATATGCGGGAATGGGCATGGATGTTTCACTCACTCAGAATTCATGCTTGTTGTTAATAAACAATGAGCAGCTTCATGAGAAATTTGCTTTTTAGGTGACATACAAAACTGTAAACTAAGACTTATCAAATGCACCAGGAACATGGAATCCGGCTAACTGAGAACATGGAATCTGGCTAATTGATCTGGCTCATTGAGAACATGGAATCTGGCTAATTGAGAACACAGAATCTGACCCATCAAGAACATGAAATCTGACTCATAAGAGAGATAGAATCTCGCCAATCAGAAACAGGATCTGATCTGATCAGATGCAGTGTTTTCAAGACAGTGGCTAATCTGTTACTGTCAAAAATATGGCTCAGTAGAGAAGATAATGGACACACCTGATTAATTTATTGCAGTAATAATCCACTTGCTATGTCGTCAGATTAACCCATTCCCTCATACTGACGCCTTTTGACGCCTCTGTAAAAGCCACATTTTGAAACCATTGTGATAAATAGAGTATTTGCTCCTATGGAGCAAATGCTTTATCTATCACAATGGTTTCATAGCTGCACAATTCTAAAAGTTTCCTTTTCTCTAGTTAATGCTCCTTTTTGGTAGATTTATTCAAAGACATAGGATCTAAAAATAGTCTATGAGGTAATGGGTTAAAAGACATATGATCAGGAGGCTTAACTAAGGATGGATAATATGCAACATGGCCTGCATCCTACCTAACATCAGTTTTCAAACATTGCATGGTGGCCAATATTACACACCCTCTTGAGTCATACTTTGTTTCTAAACTTTCTAACTTTCTGCATATCATATGTCTGACTCAAAATGTCACTACATGTATCACAACATCCACCTTCTAAAAAGCCCCCCAGAAATATACATTAACCCTTTCCCTCATATAAATATGTTTTCACGCATTTGCAAACAGAGTAGACCCAGATCAGACGGCTCCTAGAGGAGCCGTCTGATCAGGGTCTGCTCTGTTTGCTAGTGGAATTTGAAAGATGTTTCTTTACTTTCTAAAATCACTAAAATGTTCCACCTTCAGTATTTCATTATAACTATTTTGTCCATGAATATTCAGTAGGTATTGAAATTTGTACTATGTATTCGGACAGAGATTATAGGTTAACCCTGTACTCCAAAGATACGCCTTTATATGCCTTTGCAAACAGAGTAGACCCAGATCAGTTGGCTCCTATAGGAGCTATCTGATCAGGGTCTGCTCTACTTGCTTATGATATAATATTATTATGATTCAACCGTTTCTATATATAAATGCATTTTCACAGAATTATTTGCAGAGCAGACCCAGATCTGACGTCTGATCTGTTTGCTTTTGACATGACAAATATCTCATTCTACAGTTTTTGTCAAGGCAAAAAAATCCCTTGAAAGGTTTAAATTACAGTAAAACCTCTTTAAAACGGACACTAAATTGTGTTAGTTAGTTGGTAAAGGGCAGGTGGCTGCTTAAAGCAAGGTGAAAGTAAAACAGAATGCTCCTATAGGAGCGTTCTGTTTTACTGCAACCACCTGCTTTTAACACACAATAATTGATATAATTTAGTGGCCGTTAAAGAGAGGTTTTACTGTATAACACTTCAGCTAATAACTCTTCATGTCATTATTTCTTACATGAACATTGAACACTCACAGGGAAAGGGTTAAAACTTCAGACTGGATATTGCCTGAATAGTAATTTACTTAATGAATATTCATGTAAGACTCCAGCCATTATGAATATCGATTAGTTAAAATCTTGTCTTAAAATATAATTTATTATGAAGTACAGGACTAACTTATAAGGATCCATGCTGTTTGACATTCCGTAAGAACAGTTTTCATGCAGGAAAGTAAAAAAAGTGCTGCAGAACAGAGTTTAAGCAGACATCCATTTTTACAGCATACTAAGGGTTAACCCATTACTCCATAAATACGCATTTTAAGCCTTTGCAAACACAGTAGACCCAGATCTGATGGTGCATGATGGCCTGGAGCTGTCTGATCAGGGTTTGCTCTATTTGCTTCTAGCATAATATGGATAGGATTCTACAGTTTCTGTCATGGCTATATATTCCTGTATTCATGTGCCATTATAAAAATCAGTCTAATTTATATTCATGATACCATTATATATTACATGAATATTCAATGGTATCAGCTCAATCCAGCATCTTTTCAAATTATATGCCATAGATTTTGAAAATATGTCAAGTGCATGAAATACATGTACTTGGGCAATGTCAACAATGTATAACCAGGTGAAAATGAAAATGTTACTTAGGTCTATCACTATTTGCAGCAGTACTGAACGGAGTATAATATGTTATGGTGGTTCTGACCAATGATACAGATCAAATGTTGTTAAGTTTCCCGACCAGCCATCCTATTTCTAGTTCTACTAGAATCACACATCAGCCATCCCATTTCCAACTCTACTAGGGTCCAAGTCTACTAGGATCACTGATCAACCATCTTATTTTAAACTCTTCTAGGATCACTGATCAGCCATCTTATTTCAAACTCTACTAGGGTCACTAATCAACCACCCTATTTTAAACTCTTCTAGGATCACTGATCAGCCATCTTATTTCAAACTCTTCTAGGATTATTATAGTTCAAATCATGAAAAAAATAGAACCGCATCGCATCATCTATAGACATATGTGTAATGATTGAGCAAGATTGGTAACTTTGTTAACACAGCTAGTAGTCCTTTCAGAATTAGCTCCCTTTACCACCATCTCACTCTGTCGTGCATTCAGTTGTGAAATACATATAATATGCAAATGGTTTATAGGCTAGCTATGATATATATATATATCTTTATTTCCTCCATATTTGAAGATTACAAATCACATGTAAATAGTGAACAACACAACAGAACAAAAAAAAAAGATACAAAGACAATACAACAAACCCAACATTCATACTGCATATACACATACATAGTACACACACAACTCTTGATGGAAATGCAAAAAAAAAATAATATAACTAATGCATGTACCCTACCAGTACGCCTCTAAACGAAACGAAAAGTAGAGACTGTACAAGAGAACACGTTAACTTAGTATAAAATAAGTAAATGGGAATACTTGTCTGTGGTAATTATATATAAACAAACATACATAAACATGCATACACACCATTAGACAAGTACATCAGATACATATACGAAACAAATGTACACAAATTGGCGGGTGAATATCAATTTCAGAACTAGATTCCACATAATATATAAGTTCCATTCAAACTACATGCATGTGTCGTGTATCTCTCTGATCGAAAAGAAATACAGAGAGTATACAAAATAACATACTTGTAATTACAAACTTGCATGCATAATTATGAAGTACAACGATAATTATAGAGTTGCTAAGTCGACATAGCGTTGACTCTGTAGACTGCCAACTTTGCAAACATAATGTACATGTCTGAAAAGGAATTTTAACAAATCGTTATAACATCTTTCAACCGGAAGTGATAGTTCAACATCTGGATGATATACACCTAGTAGTGTATTCACATACGCTGATCGGTCAAGGGATACAATACAATTACCAACTTGATGCCCAAACAGGCGAACGATACCATCTAACATGTTTTGTCTTACTGCTAATGTCATTGGACAATCTAAAATAAGATGATCTGTTAAATTACACATATTGCAATCTTGTGTACATTTAAAGCAGACATCATCGTATCTAGACAAATAAGCTACTAATTGAGCAACTGACTTGACATAAATTAACATTTTAGGAAACAGTTGAGAGAATTTCCATAAACTACACATTTGATAGTTACAATGAACAGATCTAAATCTACCAAATCTCTCAACAGATGTGCGAGTATTCCAGTCTAAAACATAGGAATTTCTTATCGCTCTTTTAATCGTGCGATTCCAACAATCCTTACTAGGAAAAGATCCTTCATTTAAATATTGCACTATGAAATGTCTCAAACCATATTTAATCAGTATCTGGTCTATATCCGGCATAAATCCAAGCTTAACTTTGCTTAAAAAGTATGAACTTAATCTAAATAAAAACATTTGTTTTACAGCACAATCAGCTTCTAACCTGCATAACTGACCTAAAAGGGTAAGTTTCTTCCGCTCTATTTCCAAGGCAATAGGTAGGCAGTCAATCATGCTTAAAGCGCAGTCTGTACTGGTCCTTGAACTGAAACCCTGTATGTATTTTAAGCATAAACGATGGGCTCGCTCAAGTAGCAGTAACTCAGTTTTACTTAACGGTGGCCAACATTCACATCCGTATAAAGCTTTAGGAATAACTACAGCACTGTATATACGCTTACAACTGGTAGGTTGTAAGCCATCGTCGTTAAAACCATAATTTGTCAAACTAAAGAATGTACCCCTTATCTTGTTACAAGATTCCTTAATAAGAGCATGAGATTTGTTATTCCCCTCGAATAGAACACCTAGATGCTTGTAGGTCTGCACTGTTGGTAACACATCAGTCCCAAGGTAGAAAGAGGTCACATTATTATAGCTCTGCCTTCTTTGCTTACAAGCAAAAACCAGTACTCCACATTTACTAGGGTTATACTGATATCTCCAAATACAAGAATAGCGGTAACATTCGTTCAGCATAACCTGTAAAGATTTCTTTGAAAGTGAGAGCAAAAGCATATCGTCAGCCACAGTAGGGGCACAAAAGCTATTACCTTCACTCAAAGAAAAACCAACGTCTAAACCTACTAACCTTTCAATTAATTCATTGATGAAACAGAGATACAGAAATGGTGACCATATTCCACCTTGTCTCGTTCCCTGTTTAATTGAGAACCAGTCAGACCTAAACCCCTTGTGTAAAACACAACTAAACATATTACTGTGCATCTCTATTACACTTTGTAATAACGGTAACGGTAACCCATACCTGTAAAGTTTGTAAAACAAGCCATCGTGCCAAACTCGATCAAAGGCTTGTTTTACATCCAAGAAACATGCATATAAAGTGCTGTCATTCTCATGACTATGTGAAATTGCCTCTCTCAAAACAAATGACGTCATGATACAGCCTCTATTACTCTGAAATCCACCCTGAAGTCCATGAACAGACATGCTTAAGTTATTCTTCAGTTGTTCAAGCAAAACACTCTCATATAACTTCAGTATGCAAGATGATAACGTGATTGCACGATAGTTCTTCGGATCGTCTTTAGGTTTACCTCCCCCTTTATGAAGGGTAACAATAACTCCCCTTTTAAGGTCAGCTGGGACATATGACAACTTATACATCATATTGAATAAAGTGGAAATGTATGATTGCAATGTAATACCTCCATAAAGAAGATGCTCATTATAGATGCCGTCAAAACCACACATCTTGCCGCGCTTAAGTTTCAGTATAAAACTGATCAGAATTTCACTATCAATAATATCTTCATTTACAGTAATATCCATACCTTTAATATCATCCATAGCGTGGGTGATACGCTCATAGAACTCCTCGTCATAACAATTATTTTCAGTATCTGAATACAATTCTGAAAAATATTGTCCCCAAGCGACTGTTATGTCCTCAGAATCCCTCAATGTTAACCCTTTAAACTTAATTTCACCGCCTGCTTTAAGGATCCCACCGTTTTTTCTTGCATTAAAGAGGCGCCAAAATAAGCCACAGTCTACCCCAGCTGCTCGGTCAATCTCGTCATTTACCTCCCGTAAATACTCACTAACCCTTCTTCTATGACAAGCCCGAAATTCACGCTTAGCGGACTTGTACGTAGAAAAAGATTGCGAGGTTGGACAGTGCGGTTTGCCTTCGGCCACCCACTCATTTCGTCTTAATCGCATAAGTGCATGTAAATCTTTCAAAGATTGGTCCCAATAAGGCTTAAGATACGAGCGGTAACTCTTATAAGGGAGATAAGCCTTAGACGTTGTATGAATACAATCAACAATATCAGCATAAAGCCGGTCTACACTCTGACGGCTAATATCTAATGTACCTATGTCTAATTTATTCAACAGTAAGTTAGACAGCATACTACAATATCCATTTATCTCTGTTTGGCTAACTCTATTCCATTTAATAGGTTTAACAGAAGGTACATTTCCATCATAATTCATTGTAGGAATACTCATTGAGAATAGAACTGGTCTGTGAGATGAAACATTTAAGCAGTTATCATCCACAATGCAACAGCTATCTATCAGATCACTCGATTCACATGGAACGAGAACATGATCAATAAGGGACTCGTGTTTACCGTCATACGATACAAAGGTAGAATGAGCACCCGTGCATAACGGTAACGTGTCAATAGCTACAAAATTATTTGTTTCCATAAACGAAACGAGTTCACGACTGCGAATATCATTACGTTTAAGAAATGACCCACCATGTAGGCGAGCATTAAAATCTCCCATAACTATCACCCTGCCTTTGTGTGCGTATGCATTAACACAATCATGCAGTAAATTGATTGAATCCCTGTAACTTTCAATAGGATGGTTAGTACAAGGGAAATACACCTGCAATACATACATAAAACTGTGTTTAGATAACTGCACTTGAATGCCAGCGATCCTATCGCTATCAATAGTAAGCGGCGTTACCCGATCATTTAAGCTTCTATGCCAAATTAAAGCTACCCCACCCTTACCCACACGTCTGTTACTAGGTAACAGAAGGGAAATGTCAGATTTGCCAAATCCACTAAAATCTTTATGAACGGAATTCAAAAAGTGTAAATCATGGCTATACAGCCAATGTTCAGATATCCCGCATATATGAATATCATTTGCTACTAGCAGATTACTGAGATAAAAAGCACTGGACATAAGTCCACTAGCATTCCAAGTACAACTATTTAAACAAGTCATAAGATATAAAACGTAACCAGCACAGGATAGAACTTTCATAACTGTCAAAGCAATTGGGCAAGTAAAATAGTGTCACTATAGCCATAATCTTAAGTTACGAATTGCGATGTCTGCCAGACTGGAATTTCTCACGTGCTTGGTCCTTATTATTCGAGCGCACGTGCTCTAGATACCCGTTCTTAGAGTACCAAGGGCGACATCTAATATTATCTGGCCAAAATTCGGGCTCGGTTAACACAGAACAGTTATGTATTTCAACACTGACTCTCAGAAACACGTCAATACCATGTCGGGGGCGAAATATCTCAATTTTGTCAACTATAGGCCCTCCGCTTCCTTCTATATAGTGCTTTATACACTCCACTGTAATGCCTGGGGTAAACCTACCTACGTAAAAGCGTCTTGTCTTTTTGCACACATGTCTGATAAACTCCTCAAACTCAGACGAATCGCCCGAACAACCGTGTAGACCTGTCTGCCCAGTAGCATTCCTTCTATTATTCACAATAGTCGGTATAAACTTTTCTTCAGTCCCGCGAGTACAAATACCTATGGAACTCTGCTGGATGCTGTGAGCTCTATCTGCACGTTCAGACTCTGTATGAATCACACTATTCTCCCGTTGAGTACAAGTACTTTCAGTCTCAATCTGATTCGCACGATAAGTACGCGTACTTTCAGTCTCTATCTGGCGTCCACTTTGCGTATCTGTACTCTCAACCTCAAATGGTGGATCACTTATGCTGACACTTTCAGTCCGTTTCCGATGACGTCCCTGTATTACTTCGCTGTAAGTCGCATTACGTTGGATCTGACTCTTTCCTCTGACAAATCTGGTGCCATCTTCGGTCACAGTGCGGTATAGCTTGTCCTGTTCGTGCTCGAGCTTACCGTCAGAGGACGTGTTCCTCTCTGTAGGCTGCACTGGTGAAACTGAATCTTTCCCGTTACCTTTGTCGGATACACTTTTCACTTTGCCCTCAACGCGATTCAGTCTCCTATCAGCGAGCTTCGATTGAGTTTCTACCTTTTCCATTGTACGACCGAGTTCGTCGCCATATGAAGCAATTTCCGCCTTGACGAGCTTCATGTCATTTCTCAACTTAGATATCCCAGAACTTTTCTCGTCGGAAAGTCTATCTAAGGCCTTGGTATTCGCTGTTAACAACTCGCGTAAGTTCTGAATACTCTCACGCGATTCCTTCTGCATCGAGTTGACACTTTTCTTAATAGCAGTAATTTCGCTGGAAAGTGTATCAGTCAGGCGCTTACTCTCCTGCTTCAATCTAACTAAGTCTGCCTGAATCTGCGCTACGGTAGAAGACAGAATATCTATACCAGAAGCGTTCTTTTGGGTGCCACACATGGACGAGTTAATGTCAGGTCGAGAGCTGGACGACCTGGGAACATTAATCAGTTCTTTTATTTCACTGAATGGACCCCCATCTAACACGTTCACAAGGTTGTAAATATCAGCTGCCAATTTATATGAAACGCTTTCGCCATTACGTCTGCTGATACGCCGTTTCATTTCAGCCGTAGAGGGATACGGATATTCTCTGAGCGAGCGCGTTTCTTCGAAGAGTAGGTCACGTGTCTCCTCCAGCAGCGACTCGTCTGCCGAAACGTCAGCTATAAGCCTTGAAATAAATTCACTCTTTGTATACGAATTGAACCAAGACTGAAGTTTGACAATCGTACATTTCTCTTCCGATAGGCTGCTGAATAATTCTTCCACATTATCCTCATCAACACGTATCAGTTCACGTGCCAATACAGAAACACTTGTTTCCGTCTGTGATCTACTGGCCTTTTTGTGTTGCGCCGCCGTAAGAGGTTGATCATACCAGTCGACTTCATTATCACCCCGTGTATTGCCCGTGGGCGTAGCGGCATCACCAGTGCGTTTAACGTCGGTATGCTCCATTAGCGTAACGGTCCCAAGATAATCGAAAACCGCTCACATCATTGTATTCGATCAAGCGTGAAGAAAATTTCCAAACATGACCCGTAGGCCTGTGAGTGAGTAAAAACGAAATGGTACCCCACCCACAAATATTCAAATGATGTCACATAAAATGTCAAGAACAACAAAACTCACTCACTAACAAACGTCACATACCACAGGAATGTTATTATATACACTACGATTCTCATCACATCTTTCCAAAGTCCAAATAAACACACAATTATCCAAAAAATTACATAAATATCTCCAGCGCGAAATAAACACTATTACACACCGGAACCGGAAACCAAAAAAAACCTGAAACTTACAATTTTACAAACTGCACCACAGGAAGAGTTAGGCTGTATATGCAGTGTTTAACACAGGAGTTAGGGACCATGGCAGAAATTATAGAATCATAGATCTATACTGTAACATAAGTAAACAGAGCAGACCTTGATCAGACAGGGCCTACAGGAGCCATCTGATCTGGGTCTACTCTGTTTGCAAAGGCACAGACAGGCATATTTAAGGAGTTAATGGTTAAGCTATAGTGTAAATTTCCTCAGAAACATCTTAACCGCATTACCTGATGAATACTACTAGCATTCAGGTAAGAAATAATTACATAGTGAATACTAAGTAGATTAAATATTACAAGGGCATATGAATACTGGGCTTTTTGGCCGTGGTAGAAACTGTAGAATCAGATCTACATTTCCTATATGTAAACAGGGCCAACCTTGATCAGATTACTCCAAGCTGAACAGCCAGGTCCCTTTGAGCCAGGTCCCTTTGGCTCAAATCTGACCGATCAAAAGCTTGAGAACAAACTCAGACTCAACTAAAAGGCTTTATAAGCATCTTGTTCTACCCTATTTGCAAAGATGTCCCTATCAAGTAAACCCACAGCCGGCCAGTCACAACTATAGTTGCATTTGCAAACAGTGTAGACCCAGATGAGAGAGCTCCCATAGGAGCTCTCTCATCTGGGTCTGCACTGTTTGCCATCGAAAATCCATGCCTTCTTGCTCTATGCTTTTGCCTAGGAAAATAATTTCAACAAATCCTGTATATTTTTGTAAAGATTTGCCTTGATTAATATTCAAAGAAGGCAGAGTGATAACAAATATGTGGCTGGCTAAGGGTTAATAATGTAAATAACAAAAATTAACATAGTTTGATTTGTTCTCAGCTAGTTTGCATATAAATTAACTAAGCTAGTACCAGTCATATGCAGTCCTTTTTTACCCAAAATGAGATCAACGCCGCAACAGTGACAGCTTCCTGACATTGCTATGTACCCAAGGGCTTAACACAGATATTGAGAATAACTGTTAGCAATTTGGTGCAGTAGATACCTCATAGACACATCTTTCAGCATTTTTGTAAAAGGTGTAGACCCAGATCTGAGTCTGATTACTTTACTCTGAATTGTATGGATCTGATTCTACATTATCTGCTATGCCAAAAATTCACTTGTTCATTGGCCTTTAAAAGTAAAGTACCTAGTTATAGTCTACTTTCAGTCCGAATGACCGCTCAGCCGACTGTACATTTACTCCCCTGGTCACTGAGTCATTGGCCTACACTATTGAGCACTGCTAACATATGGCGCAGTCATGCAGCCGCAGTACCGGCGAGTGACCCTCACAGGTACCCATTTTAACCCCTGGGTGGAGAGAATGTGCAGGTGGGAGACACAGAAAAGCGTCTCTGATATTTCCGGGCGGGACCGGGATTTGAACCCCGGACCTCCGGACTGATAGTCAAGCGCGTTACCACTAGACCACCGCCACCTACAGCTTTAAACTAGAAAATTGTGTCTCTAAGACACAGCGATGCCCCCGTGGTGGTGCTTGACAGAAAAAAATTGTGACAACCAACTGCACGTACAAGCCTGACACACAGACAGATAGACAGATAGACGTGACACACAGACGGATGGACAGGTGCAAAACATAATGCTCCCCGACTATCGTCAACGGGGGCATAAAAATTATTAAATGTTCATGAACAGGCATTAAGAAGTATGCATAAGGTGAAGATTTAAATTGCTTTTAATTATAATAATGTTATATCTACTATATTAGCTTCGCCATTGCAACAAAATATAGGATTCTTAATCTTTTACTCCATGAATATTCATGTAAGAAATAATGACATCATGAATATTACAGGTAATTAGATTTGTTAAAATAGCAAATAAACAAATACTTTTTGGCCATGGAAGAAATTGTAGAATCATATTTAAAGTATATCATAAGCAAACAAAGCAGATCCTGATCAAAGGAGCCATCTGCTCTGGGTCTACTCTGTTTGCAAATGTGTAGAAAGGCATATTTATGGAGTAAAGGGTTAAGCATAGGCCTAATAAATATCAAGCACTTAGTGCTGTTGTAACAACAATCTACGGGTACAAGTGTGATGACCATTACAAACAGTTTAGATCCAGATGAAAAACAAAATTGTAACTTGGCATTTGATCAAGATCCTATTTATTTGACCCTCTAATTAAGATTTTGGGGAAAAGATGCTTTCAGAAAATAGGAGGGGACAATTTTGAAAATTCTATCAACTGTGTGAAAACCAGACAAATCAAGAAAGTAATCTCTCTAGTATTTCAGCACAACCCACAAAAAATCAACATACAGAATTGTTTTTAAAACTGCATACCATGAGAAATCGTTCAGATTAGAAATTGTATGCCTTGAACCTCTGGTGTCTGAAAGCGATGATCACCCACTTTCAGAATATTTGTATGATCCCTTGAAGTTCGAGATATAAAAGTCCAACTGTTTATGGCAAAACTGACATGACAGAAACATCTCAAAAATGAATTCAAACTATGAAAAACAAGGGCATGTTGTATTGCTATGCAAGACATGAGTCCCCCACCGGACTGAAAAAAAACCCTCCGCTCTCCCCACCCCACTCACCCATGGTGTGGTTGACCATGGTATATACATGACCACCTAAATGGTATTAGTACCTACTTTCATACATTAAATCAGTAAATAAAAAGTTATTGTCCCGACAAGAAAATATGAAAAGGGGAGTAACTCCAAAAATATTGATGCTAGAGTTATTGCCCTTGTGCATGACACTACACTTCATCATGCTTGTTCCATATGAGAAGTTTCAAATCAATTGAACCAGTAAAAAATATAGATGCTAGAGTTATGGCCCTTGTGCATGACATTACCCCTCATCATGCTTGTTCCATATGTGAAATTTCAAATCAATTGAACCAGTAGATAAAGAGTTATTGTCCGGACAAAAAATATGAAAAAGGGGAATAACTTCAAAATTATTGATGCTAGAGTTATGGCCCCTGTGCATGACACTACTCCTGATCATGCTTCTTCAATGTGTGAAGTTATAATGAATTTGGCCTAACTTTGTAGGAGATATGGCCCGGACATAAAGCGTGACAGACAGACTGACAAGAAAATATGAAAAAGGGGAAGAACTCCAAAACTATCAATGCTAGAGTTATGACCCTTGTGTATGACACTACCCCTCATCATGATTGTTCCATATGTGAAGTTTCAAATCAATTGAACCAGTAGATAAAGAGTTATTGTCCGGACAAAAAAATATGTAAAAGGGGAATAACTCCAAAAATATTGATGCTAGAGTTATGGCCCTTGTGCATGACACTAGCCCTCATCATGCTCCTTCAATGTTTGAAGTTATAATGAATTTGGCCTAACTTTGTAGGAGATATGGCCCGGACACGAAGCGTGACAGACGGACTGATAAGAAAATATGAAAAAGGGGAATAACTCCAAAACTATCAATGCTAGAGTTATGACCCTTGTGTATGACACTACCCCTCATCATGATTGTTCCATATGTGAAGTTTCAAATCAATTGAACCAGTAGATAAAGAGTTATTGTCCGGACAAAAAAATATGAAAAAGGGGAATAACTCCAAAAATATTGATGCTAGAATTATGGCCCTTGTGCATGACACTAGCCCTCATCATGCTTCTTCAATGTGTGAAGTTATAATGAATTTGGCATAACTTTGTAGGAGATATGGCCCGGACATGAAGCGTGACAGACGGACGGACGGACGGACGGACGGACATACTAACAAATGGGTAGTTGTGTGACTTTTTCCTTTGATCTTTTCTTGTGTGACTAGTCCCACAAGAAAAACTATTTTTGGCTCTAACTTTGGAAAAGAATGATCTAGAAGCTAACCCTAACCCTAACCCTATGTCCCACAACTGGCCAGGTTAATGTCACAAGAAATGGCCAGGTTAATGTCACAAGAGATGGCCAGGTTAATGATTTTACTTGTGGGACTAGTTAGAAAAAGTCACACAACTACCCTTTGGTGAGTGCGGACAGACGGACAGACGGACGGACGGACGGACGGACGGAATCGAGCAAACCTATAGTCCCCCAACCGGTAACCGGTGGGGGACTAATAAACTGTATCACATCTAATTATTCATCACAAAAAATAATTTCAAATCATACGACCCTGGCTGTAAGCATCAAATCAGAGGATAACCGAATTGTAGAACCAAAACTGTCATAAAACTAATTCCCTGTAAAGGTTGCACACTACAACACATAGAACACACTGGCGATACAGTAGTAGAATGCTAGTATGGTTATCTTGTATGACATAATTATAACCCTTAACTTCATATAAAGGCATTTTCACACATTTGCAAACAGAGTATATATCCAGATCAAACAGCTGCTATAGGATCAATCTAATCAGGGCATGCTCGGTTTGCAAATGGAATTTTATAGATCTGTTTCTTTACTTTCTAAAATGGCTACAGCGTTCCACCTTCCATATTTCATTATAATTATTCTGTCCATGAATATTCAGTAGGTATTCAAATTTAGACTAAATATAGAACAGGGAAAGGGTTAAACAAGTTTCATATCACTTCCCAACAGATTACCATAACAGCAATAACATTGACATAAGTCATACAAAACAACTTTGATATTCTCAATGTCTGCTTATAACCTGTAAAAAATTGGATAAACACTTTAGAACTCAAAATCTGGATAAAGCGTCCATGCACAAACAAGTATGGACTGATGAATGTGAGCACTGCCTAGTATTCTAGTGGTGTAGAATTAAACTGTTACCTTGCTCTGAACCAGGCTGTGTCTTTCCTCCATCTCCTTCCACTCTACCTTGGCTTTCTCATTCAGCTCCTTGCTCTGAAAACAAGCAATTACATGTATATAGTTGTCAATATCAGTCTCATCCAAACATAAAAAACAGTTCTGATATATCAAAGGCATACACCTATCTAACAAGTCACTGTTTCACATGGACCAATAGACAGCATGTATACTGTATATAAACTGGGTTCCCCGTTTCTTAACATGCTCAGTGTAAAACACTGATACACAGTGGTGGGATTTAACCAACATTCAGTTACATCATACTGACATTGAGCAAATCAATCCTAGCACTACACTCATATGCTGAGTTATTAAGTCTTTGGTATGACCCAGTCTGGGATCAAACCCCAGACCTCCTCTCTAACTGAGCTATTTCCTGTTTGAATATTCATAGCAGAAATAGTGACATCATTATGATTTGACATTGGAAGAAAATGTAGAGTTAGATCTATTATAATTACAAAAGCAAACAGAGCAGACCCTGATCAGATGGCTCCTGAAGGAACCATCTGATCTGGGTCTGCTCCGTTTGCAAATGAGTGAAAATGTGTTTTATATATAAAGGAAAGAAAGCTAGTTTGCAAATACATTGTATACATATAATATAGCTGACAACCATTTATTTTGGCATCTCTTGTATATCACTTAAACCCTGACATCATGAATATTTGTTTGCTGAATTTTCAAAATGGCACAATGAACAAAGAATTTTTTGACAATGGCAGGAACTGAATTTATCATGTCCTCGTAAACAGAGTAGACTCAGATCAGACAGCGCCTGTAGGAGCTGTCTGTAGGATCTGCTTTGTTTGCTTACGGAATAATATAGGTCTAAATCTATTTCTACCAATACAAAAAAATCATGTGTACATAATTTATGCCATTATAAATATTCAGCTAATAAATATTCATGATGTTATTATGTCTTACATAAACATTCAACAGGGAAAGGATGAAGTTAACAGAGCAGACCCTGATCACACAGCTTCTACAGGATCAATCTAATCGGTGTTTGCTCTGTTTGCAAAGACATCGAAATGGTTTTAATGCTAAGCACGACTTGACTGGAAACAGATGAGATGTGAAGTAACTCAGTCTCATCAAGATCCAGGCTGTCTGACACTCAGTCAGTAACTCAGTCTCATCAAGATCCAGGCTGTCCGACACTCGGTCAGTAACTCAGTCTCATCAAGATCCAGGCTGTCTGACACTCAGTCAGTAACTCAGTCTCATCAAGATCCAGGCTGTCTGACACTCAGTCAGTAACTCAGTCTCATCAAGATCCAGGCTGTCCGACACTCGGTCAGTAACTCAGTCTCATCAAGATCCAGGCTGTCTGACACTCAGTCAGTAACTCAGTCTCATCAAGATCCAGGCTGTCTGACACTCAGTCAGTAACTCAGTCACATCAGTCAGTAGTTTCTCAAAAGCTTTAACCCTTTACTCCATAAATACGCCTTTCTACACCTCTGCAAACAGAGTAGACCTAGATCAGACAGCTCCTATGGGAGCTGTCTGATCAGGGTCAGCTCTGTGTGCTTATGATTCTAAAGTTTCTGCCTTGTCCAAGTATTCCTTGGTTCATATGTCAATATAAAAAATAAAAGAAAATGTGTCCATGGGAAACGGATGCCCCTGCCAGTTTTTTCTAAATTGCATTAAAGTTGATTGACTTATGGTTTGCATGATTGCCTTGTGCAAATTTCTTTCTTTCAATTAATATGCATGATGACACAAGATGGAAAGTGATCCCTATATGTCGCCTCTGTGAAACCCAGGCAATACAATAAAATTTACAATAAGGTAATATTTTGATGATTCTGTATATACTAGTATTATAAATTACTAATAATATAACCATAAACAGGAAGAAGATTGTTAAAACAATCACTAAAATTCAATAAAAGTGTTGGCAAACAGGAAGTAGATGAACAACAGTACACTCACTATGATTAAGCTTCTGGGGCTTAATTATCACAGGGGATGATTTTGTTTATTTGACGGAGATTATCCCCTCTGCCAAGAACTAAAAGGAAGGCAGGTCGGTGGTTTTAATCCCATGCACTGCTTATTAGCCGAAATCATCTTCCTGATATCATCCTTCATCATCATGTCATCTCATAATTCATCGGCGCTATATGACCTATTCAGTGTCGCAGTGCCGTAAAACCCAACACTCACTCACTCAGACCAAATATCAAATCATTCTAGCATACACAAGCCAAGAAATCTTTGATAAAAATTTGGGTAATTAAACAATCACTAAGATTCAAGGAAACAGTCTGGCAAACAGGTAGTAGATGAATGACAGACCTGAAAAGGGAAACTCGGTTCCACTTACTATGATTATGCTTCAGACCCAATATCAAATCATTCCAGCAACACAAGTCAAGAAATCTTTGACGAAAATTTTTGCCATTAAACAATGACCAAAATTCAATCAAAGTGTTGGCAAACAGGAAGTAAAGAACAAAAGACCTGAAAAGGGGATATACAGTACAATTCACTATGATAATGAGTCAGACCAAATATCAAATCATTCGGACATACACAAGCCAAGAAATCTTTGACGAAATTTTTTGTCAATAAACAATCACCAAAATTCAATTAAAGTGTCGGCAAACAGGAAGTAGATGAACAAATCATTCCAGCATACACAAGCCAAGAAATCTTTGACGAAATTTTTTGTCATTAAACAATCACCAAAATTCAATAAAAGCGTCGGCAAACAGGAAGTAGATGAACAACAGACCTGAAAAGGGGAGGCACAGTACAACATACTATGAGTATGTTTCAGACCAAATATCAAATCATTCCAACATACACAAGCCTAGAAATTTTAAACGAAAAATTTCTTCATTAAACAATCACCAAAATTCAATCAAAGTGTCGGCAAACAGGAAGTAGATGAACAACAGACCTGAAATGGGGAGACTTGGTACAACGCATTATGATTATGCTTCAGACCAAATATCAAATCATTCTAGCATACACAAGCAAAGAAATCTTTGACGAAAATTTAACAGGACGGACGTACAGATGTACGGATAAGGGTAAAACTTAATGTTCCCCATCGCAAACTTAATGCCCCATCGCTTAAAGGCGGAGGCATAATAATAAACTAATTAATGTTCATGGCATCATTATTTCTTACATCGATATTTATGGGGTAAAGGGCTAATGAATTGGAAGTAAATAATACTCTTGTTCAGAGTTTGAGCAGAAATATTTTTACAGCATGATAAGTGGTTAATTACATTCCAATACAGACATCTGAAACATTATGCCAAACTACTATAAGACCTTACCTTCTCTGCTATATCTCTCATGTAAACCTCACAGTCCTGCTCATAGAAATCATGTCCTTGGTGAAAGAACGTAGCCTGGGCCTTCATGAAAGACAGCATCTGTATTTGACAAAATTGGAAATAATTGATGAGATGTTTTACTGGTAATATTTAGCAGGTACAATAGAACTTCTCTATAGTGACCATTAAAGGAATAACTTTGTGGTCTTTAAATGTAGATGGTTACTTAACCCTTTCCTCCATAAATACTCCTTTCCATGCCTCTTTAAAAGTCACTTTTTGAAACCATTGTGATAAATAGTGCATTTGCTCCGTAGGAGTAAATGCTCTGTTCATCACAATGGTGTCAACTCGTGCCTTTTACTGAGGCGTAGAAAGGCGTATTTATGGAGGAAAGGGTTAATGCAAAAAGAGCTTTTTGGAATATTTTTGTCCTGCACTGCTCTATTTATCACAATGGTTTCAAACTACAAAATTCTAAAATATTCCTCTAGTTAGTGCTCCTTTTCGGTAGATTTATTCAAAGAGGCTGGATATAAAAAGTGCCTATGGAAGAATGAGTTAATACTTTATTCCTGTACTAAGCTACCACATGCAAGAAAATCCCAGCATTTACTCTGTTGAGTGTTTCATATGGAAAGGGTTTATTGCATGTGTTTTTTACTTTGCTCTTAGAATGCAAGATCCAAAGTTTATAACAATAGCACTCACTTTACATACAAGTAGTTTCATAAATATCATTTGACATGGGCTTGCATTTATATGTAACTTAAGATTGCAGTGTCATGTTATTCTGTATCAAATGTCATCTGAAAATGTGAATCTAATCAATTGGTATTAAAATGATTGATCTAATTAACACAATTTCTCTTAATTCTGTTACTCCATAGATATGCCTTTGCAAACAGAGACGACTCAAATAGGATGGATTTTGTAGGAGCCATCTGACCATGGTCTGCTGTTTGCTTATGAAATTATATAGATCTGATTTAACAGTTTTTACCATAGCCATTTTTTTTGTCTTGTTCATATGTCATCATAAATATCATGCCAATTAATATTCATACATACATGCTTTATTTCTTAAATGAATATTCAAGGTGTAAAGGGTTTACAAGAGGGCTCTCAATCACTAACTACTAGCTGTTCAGATACTATTGATGACGTGAAACAAATGACATACCCTGAAAACCCTGATATCCCAAATAAGCCTTATTAACTTAAGCCTTAATCCATTCCCTCATATTGACGACTTTTGACGACTCTGTAAAAGTCACTTTGTGAAACCATTGTGATAAATAGAGCATTCGCTCCTATAGGAGCAAATGCTCTATTTATCACAATGGTTTCAAACTACAAAATTCTAAAATTTTCCATTTCTCTAGTTAATGCTCCTTTTCAGTAGATTTATTCAAAGAGGTTGTATCTAAAAATAGCCTATGAGGTAATGGGTTACTAACTTATTTTGGTAAGGATTTTGAGGCATATTTTCAGTACCAGCTTATTTTCAGGACTGGCCACCTTTTGAGTGTACTTTCTCCACAAGAAATCTAACAACAACCTTTTTTTTTTAAAGCTGGTTTAATTTTCAAAGCTGTTGATTGGGCTGCGAAAGCAGCCCAAACTTATACGGCTTTGAATTTTGACCATGCGTTTCTGCGGTCCTGTGTTTCTATAAAAGCCAATCTTTTTTAATAAATATGGTTTACTGTGAGACAAGTTTTTATTTATATATATTCATTTATTTTATTTATTTTCATTCATATATTTTTCTCAGCATATTTTTGTCAGTGTTATTTCTTTCTTTTCTGCCATGATCCAGTTTCAGTGAAAATGCTAGTGAATTAGGTATAACTCATTAAAATCACATTACCAATCATAGCTGTCAGCGTGGTCTAAGGGTTATAACGATGGTCTAGGAAACGTGAGGTCATGGGTTCGATCCTCGGTGGAAGCTGAATTATTTTTTTTCTCATATTTTCTTAGCACCCTTAGTATACGTGCTTTTGGTTTAAAACCATTATAAGTGAAAAAGTTAATGGGCATTGAGTCGACCTATTGGAATAATTTCATGTAGACTGTAAGTATGGGAGTTAGTATGCCTTGTGAACATCACTTAATGTGATAATGGTTTCTACGTCAGTGTGTTTCAGCAAATGAATAACATTGATCTGTGACGTAATGTGTATTATTGGTGTCAAACACAGGTATTATGCATCATGGCTCATTAAAACATTCCCCCGTTTCTGCTACATGTATTAATTCATACATAACAGTCATGTTTTCCCAATGTATCTGTTAATTAAAAGTACTAAACAATATTGCTCCCTCTTTTCTACTATCCTGCGTAAAACCTTGCTTGTTATCATTTGTCTTAACTCTGAAGTCAATATTAATATATGTCTAATGAGATGCTAAGAAACACAGGTATAATTTTAAATTTGACAACAGTACCAATATGCATCAAATTATGCCCAGATTTTATATATGGCTTAGAATTCAGACAAGATTAATATCAAAGCTCTTTGTTTACAGAGTATAAAAATATAAGGAAGATAAACAGTTTGGATCCTGACTAGATCCAATCAAAATCCAACCTGTTTGCATAGGTTACCACAAATTCAGCTTTTGAATCATTGTAAAATACTTACAGTTTGTAAAACTTCAGATCTCTTCTTGGACTGTAGTATGTTGATCTGAAAATTATTAAACAAGATATAGTATACAACACCCTTCACCAAAAACCTGCAAGAGTTGCTTATCATGGCATATGACAGTTCATCACTTTCCCATTGAACAGAAGTAATTGCAAGAATACTATTAATCTTTTCCCTCATATAAACACTTTTTCATGCCTTTGCAGATGGCTCCTCAGGGTCTACTCTGTTTGCTTATGGAATTATACAGATTTTATCTTGCAGTTTTTGTCAAAGCAAAACATTCCCTTAAAAATTGTGCGCGATAAATATGAAGTTCATGAATATTCATGAGAAGAAAAAGTCAAGCATAAATGTTCAATAGGGAAAAAGTTAAAACTAACTCTCCAGAGTACACCATCTTCTCATCAACTTGGACAGACAGAAATACACAGACATACAAAACATGCACATGATAATTTACGGTCAGACTGAATGGACCTTTGAATGTACATTTGTGTAAAAGCACTAAACAAAACAAGTACACAACATGCGGGTGTCAATGTGCATCTGTTCTATTGTAGGTAACAGTAGCCCTTGTGACATGAGTGTGTGAAGTTTCATAAGATTTGAATGAACAGTCAAGAAGTAATAGCTCACATTAAAACGATGACGAAAACAATGCCAGAGTTATTGCAATAGACAAGCCAAAAATGGTTCTGCTTTATGCAAAGTCTGCTAGGTATAATTTACCTTGTACACATAGCTGAGTGAAGTGTCTGCCAGCTAAAACTTACCTTTTGCATAGGCAAATGAGGTGACTACTAGATGGTTCACAGTCTACTGAAGTGTCTGTTAGACACCACTTCCCTGGAACACTGTCTAATGATGTGTCTGTCAGACACCACTAACCTAATACACAGTATATCGATGTGTTGCTTTGCTTTATGTTTCTTGCTTTGCTTTATGTTTAATTGAAGTTTTTATGATTTTTTGATGTGCTTATTCCTAGATGTTAATCCACTTTGAGGAAGTTGCTGATCAGTTCTTCCCAAATCTGATTTGGGTGGATAAATGGTTTTACTTCTAATTTACCTGTCACACTTTTGTGCCTTCTTTTGACTGTCAGACTCTTAGTCATACTCTTTTTAAGGCAGTTTTTAGGCTTATGTCACGATCAGCAACTTTCACACAGGTTTTAGTTTTAACAAGAGATGTTTGTAAAACATGTATACCCCCCCCCCCCAGACCCCCTGACCTTTGATCTAGTGACCTCAACTATAGAGGTCATGTAGCGGTCATAACTAATCACCACAGCAACTTTGAAAATCCTAAGCCAAACCACTGATCATCTATTGATCTGAAAACATTTCACAAGTTAAGGTCATGGTGACCTTGACCTTTGACCTAGTTACCTCAACAACTATAGGGGTCATCTAGTGGTCACGACCAACTACCACAGCAAGTTTTAAGATCCCGAACCAAACCATTGAGCAGTTATTAATTGGAAACCATTTCATCAGTTAAGGTAATGATGACCTTGACCTTTGACCTAGTGACCTCAAAATTAATAGGGGTCATCTAGTTGTTATGACCAACCACCACAGCAAGTTTGAAGATCAAAAGCCAAACCCTTGAGCAGTTATTGATTGGTAACCATTTCATCAGTTAAGGTCATGGTAACCTTGACCTTTGACCTAGTGACCTCAAAAACAATAGGGGTTATATATCGGTCATGACCAACCACCACAGCAAGTTTGAAGATCCTAAGCCAAACCCTTCAGCAATTATTGATCGGAAACTATTTCACCAGTTAAGGTCATGGTGACCTTGACCTTTGACCTAGTGACCTCAAAAACAATAGGGGTCATCCAGTTGTCATGACCAACTACCGCAGCAAGTTTAAAGATTCTAAGCCAAACCCTTGAGCAGTTATTGATCGGAAACCATTAAACCAGTTAAGAGCATGGTGACCTTGACCTTTGACCTAGTGGCCTAAAAAACAATAGGACTCATCTATATGTCATGACCAACCACCTAAGCAAATTTGAAGATCCTAAGTCAAACCCTTGAAAAGTTATTGATCAGAAACCATTTTACCAGTTACAGTCATGGTGACCTTGACCTTTGACCTAGTGACCTAAAAAACTATAGGGTTCATCCAGTGGTCATGACCAACTACCACTGCAAGTTTGAAGATTCTAAGCCAAACCCTTGAGCAGTTATTGATCGGAAACCATTTAAACAGTTAAGGTCATGGTGACCATGACCTTTGACATTGTGACCTCAAAATCAATAGGGGTCATCTAGTGGTCATGACCAACCACCACAGCAAGTTTGAAGATCCCAAGCCAAACCTTTGAGCAGTTATTGATCGGAAACTATTTTACCATTTTAGGTCATGATGACCTTGACCTTTGACCTAGTGACCTCAAAAACAATAGGGGTCATCTACTTGTAATGACCAACCACCACAGCAAGTTTTAAGATTCTAGGCCAAGTCGTTTATTAGTTATCGTTCGGAAACCATCGATCTACCGACCGACCGACAGACCGACCGACCGACCGACCGACCTACCGACCGACATGTGCAAAGCAATATACCCCCATTTTTTCAAAAGGGGGGTATAAAAACAGGTAATCTGCAGATTGGCACCTGATAAGGGGCCAGAAAGCCTGGCCCCTTGACAGGATCTATGAACACAGAGTAAATAAATTAGCATGCGCAGACAGTCATATATCCAAATTGTGCACCACTTTATTCGATACCTGATCTGGATCTATGCTGTCTGCACATGACCCCTTTTTTACTTTTTATTATTGTGCCTATTATGCATGCACTTACATGTATACAGATAGATGTGATATACACTGCATGCTGTATTAGATGTATATAAAAATGCATTTTGTAGAATTTTTACTATTTTAAACTTGATAATGTATTTTTTACAGGCTGTTAGTTAATTTTATTGTTAAGAAACTTATGTTATTATGTCGGTAAATAGCTTTTAGCTAATGTTAAATATGTTGTGAAAACAACCCGACTATAAATAAAGTTTCTTGTATCTTGTATCTTGTGTCAGTTTGACACCATTTACTTGGAACATAGTCTAATGATGTGTCTGTCAGACACAACTTACCTATTACACAGTCTATTGAAGTGTCTGTTAGACACCACTTCCATGGAACATAGTCTAATGATGTGTCAGTTAGACACCACTTACTTGGTACACAGTCTATTGATGTGTCAGTTAGGCACCACTTATCTGGTACACGGTCTCATGATGTGTCTGTCAGACTCCATTTATCTGGTTTACACAGCCTATTGAAGTGTCTGAAGTTAGATACCACTTACCTGGTACATAGTCTATTGATGTGTCTGTAAGACACCACTTACTTGGTACACAATCTAATGATGTGTCTGTTAGACACCATGTACCCGGTACACAGTCTATGATGTGTCTGTTAGACACCATTTACCCAGTACACAGTCTAATGATGTGTCTGTTAGACACCATGTACCCGGTACACAGTCTAATGATGTGTCTGTTAGACACCATGTACCCGGTACACAGTCTAATTATGTGTCTGTTAGACACCATTTACCTGGTACACAGTCTATGATGTGTCTGTTAGACACCATGTACTCGGTACACAGTCTATGATGTGTCTGTAAGACACCATTTACCCAGTACACAGTCTATGATGTGTCTGTTAGACACCATTTTACCTGGTACACAGTCTAATGATGTTTCTGTTAGACACCATGTACCCGGTACACAGTCTAATGATGTGTCTGTTAGACACCATTTACCTGGTACACAGTCTAATGATGTGTCTGTTAGACACCATTAACCCGGTACACAGTCTATGATGTGTCTGTTAGACACCATTTACCCGGCACACAATCTAATGATGTGTCTGTTAGACACCATGTACCCAGTACACAGTCTATGATGTGTCTGTTAGACACCATTTACCTGGTACACAGTCTATGATGTGTCTGTTAGACACCATTTACCTGGTACACAGTCTAATGATGTGTCTGTTAGACACCATGTACCCGGTACACAGTCTAATGATGTGTCTGTTAGACACCATGTACCCGGTACACAGTCTAATGATGTGTCTGTTGGACACCATGTACCCGGTACACAGTCTAATGATGTGTCTGTTAGACACCATTTACCTGGTACACAGTCTATGATGTGTCTGTTAGACACCATTTACCTGGTACACAGTCTATTGATGTGTCTGTTAGACACCATTTACCCAGTACACAGTCTATGATGTGTCAGTCAGATACCACATACCTGGTACACATAGTCTAGCGAGGTGTGGGCAAAGCAGGATTTGTTGGCCATCATGAGGTTGTTGGCGTCCTCACACTCCTGCGGTCGAGTCCTCAGGGCCTGGGAGTTACGCATTAGTGCACTGTCAAGGTCATCGCTGATCTTCTCAAAGTGTTTACGAGTCTCCTTCACCTTTTTAATCTCACTGCATCCAGAAAAACTAGTCTTAGTAAACAGCAATGAGATAACTGTAATTCTGCAGCTAAATTGACACTCTTAATTGTGTATGGTTTTTAACCCTTTCCATCATATGAAGCCTTTTCATATCTTTGCAAATAGAGTAGACTCAGATCAGACCACTTCTGCAACAGCAATATGATCATGGTCTGCTCTGTCTACTATAGAATGATATAGATATGATTCTACAGTTTCTGTCAATACCAAATAATATTCCTGTACAGTAAAACCTCTTGATAACGGCCACAAAATTGTGTTAATTAGTTGGTATTTAGGGCAGGTGGCAGCTTAAAGCAAGGTGAAAGTAAAACAGGAGCTGTTTTACTTTCACCTTGATTTAAGCAGCCGCCTGCCTTTAACACAAAATACTTGATGTAATTTAGTGGCCGTTATAGAGAGGTTTTACTGTATAGATATGTAATTATAGAAATTCAGCTAATAATTATTCATAATGTCATTATTTCTTACACAAATAGTCAACAGGGAAGGTTTAGGAGATTTGAAGATGAAGATTATTAATTGCACTAAACAATTACTTAATTTACTTCATAAACATGCCTTTCTATGCCTTTGCAAGCAGAGTAGACCCAGACAACATTATTCAATTCTCTTACCTTTTAATAAAAGACTGAAGATTTTTACGAACGGATCTTTGTGCCTGCTCCATTAGAATCTGAAAAAGTAGTAAAGAAACTATTCCAATGATGTTCTATCAACCTTTCTCATGCTTAGCACGTCTTGACTGGCATCTGCAAACAGCTTGGATCCAGATCACAAGCTGAGTATCTCGGCATCTAACAAGAATCCAAGCTGTTTTACACTGTCAGTTGTTTCTTGAAGGACTAAACTAATCAGAAGTCAGTGAAATCAGAGACATAGCAGATTACAGTAAAACCCCTCTAATGTGACCACCTAAAAGAGGTATAATTCTGGGTGCCAGATGCAGGTGGTAGCTCCATGCAGGATAAAAGTAATGCAGAGGAGCTTTCTGCATCACTTTTGTCCTGCATGAAGCAACCAACTGCTTATAAAGACGTCCATGTTTATTCATTAAGTGGTCGCATTAGAGGGGTTCTACTGTATTATATTTTCAGCATGAGAACAGTTACAGTAACATAACACTTTTTTTTATATATTGACTAGTTATTTTAGTACACACATTAACCCTTTACTATAATTAGCAAACAGAGTAGACACAGAGCAGACAGCTCTTGCAGAACCTGTCTGATCAGGGTCTGCTCTATTTGCTTATGTGTTATAAAGCCAGGTGGTAGTTTAACCCATTACCTTATAGACTATTTTTAGACCCAACCTCTTTGAATAAATCTACCGAAAAGGAGAATTATCCAGAGAAAAGGAAAATTTTAGAATTTTGATGTTTGAAACCATTGTGATAAATAGAGCATTTGCTCCTATAGGAGCAAATGCTCTATTTATCACAATGGTTTCACAAAGTGACTTTTACAGAGTCGTCAAAAGTCGTCAATATCAGGGAATGGGTTAAGCAGGACAAAAGTTATGCTGACAGCTCCTGCAGAAGCAATCACCTGCTTTTGAAGACAACTATAATTTTTCATAAAGTGGTGTGCTGTGTCTCTATGTATACATGTTCAACAAAAATAAGCTCACTTACATTGTGGAACTTCATCATCTCTGTCATCGACTGACAAAACTTCTTCAAACATGTCTGAAATACAGGAAAACATGTGTTCATTTTACCTTTTTAATATATCATACTGATAATTAGTAATTATTAATTACTAAATAAGTGGAATCACAAAAAAAATGTGTTTCTTTTTATATACAAACGTGGAAGCTGATCTGGTTCTATACAGTTTACAAGAATCCTAAGTCTAATTTAAAGTATAACAATAAGGCTGTAATGGTCCTAAATCACTCATTTGGTTAGCAGACTGCCAGGATCAACAAATTGTGCTAAATCTTGTGAGTAAACATTCTTTAACTGTCTGAATGATGAATGTTTGATATGGAATCAGTGTTTTATCTGCAGTCCATGAAAGACTTAACCTTTTCCCTCATATAAATGTGTTTTCACGCATTTGCAAAACAGAGTTGACCCAGATCAGACGGCTCCTAAAGAAGCTGTCTGATCAGGGTCTGCTCTGTTTGCTAATAGAATTTGATAGATCTGTTTCTTTGCTTTCTAAAATGTCTATAATGTAACACCTTCCATATTTCTTTATAATTATTATATTAATGAATATTCAGTAGGTATTGAAATTTGGCCTAAATACAGGACAGAGAAAGACTTAAAGTTGCTGGAGGATTCTGAATGACAAACAGTGCAGACCCTGATCAGAGGGCTCCTAGATCTGGGTTTACACTTTTTGCAAATGCCAGTTCACTCATGTCCTGCATTCAAATGGTTCACTTTCACTAGTCATAGATACACTTGCACCACACTGAGTATAAAGCATGTAACTCTGAAATAATTTAATTGAGAGGAGTTATTTGTCTTGTAATTCTACATTAAATAGCAATTTCAATTCATATTGCTTTAACCCTTTCCCTCATATTCACGTGTTTTCACGCATATGCAAACAGAGAAGACCCAGATCAGACGGCTCCTAGAGGAGCCGTGTGATCAGGGTCTGCTCTGTTTGCTTATACAGATTGATAGATCTGTTTCTTCGCTTTCTAAAATATCTACAATGTTCCACTTTCCATATTTCTGTATAACTATTTTGTTAATGAATATTCAGTAGGTATTGAAATTTGGCCTAAATATAGAGCAGGGAAAGGGTTAACCGTTTCCCTGCTCAGTATTCAAGTAAGAAATAAAGACAACATGAATATTTATTAGATGAATTTTCATAATGTTAACTTTCCAAAGAAACTTTTAGCTTTGCCAAAAATTGTTGAATCAGATCTATATCATGTCAAAAGCAAACAGAGAGCAGACACTGATCAGACTGCTGCTATATGAGCCGTCTGATCTGGATCTACTCTGTTTGCAAATGCATGAAAAGGTGCTCATATGAAGGAAAGGGTTAAATCTGTGGAAAAGGTTTGTGCTGCCTCAAAAGTTTTTCATTAACAATATCATGCATATATGAAAGTCTAAGGCCAAGAGAAGATAAATCTAAAACAATTCATTTGAAAGAAAATAGTTCTACATCATACAAATCATTATTATCAATATTGATTCAAAACTGTAGCTTTTTGCTTCAAAAGTGGTTCATGCCAACAACATGTATTTATTGAGTATACCATGCATAAAACAAGCGAAAGTCAAAGGGCACAAAACTCTCAAACAATTCATTTGACAGACACAAAAAGATTGTCTTGAACAGCTACATGTTATGGTGGTTAATTGTTGCAAGCTTGATAAAAACTGCTTCAAAACTGTAAAGTAGATCATGCCACAAACATGTACAGTGACCCAAATATGAAACATAAATTCAAACACTTTCAGGAGTAGTTCCCTTACCTCTCCATCAAAGAGACGATTCTAGACTAAATAGTGGTCAAAACATATTGTTTGGTGGAGATATGATTTTAGTATTTGAACACACACCATTATCTACTGCTCTGTATGGGCCAATTGACAATATCATGCATACAAAAAAGTCTAAATTCTAAGTGTAGGTAAATATGGAGCAACTTGTATTGATGAGGAACATTCAAGTCTTGCATATTTACATATTATGGTAAAATATTCATGATGACATTATTTCTTATATAAATATTGAACAGGGAAAGGGTTAATAAGAAGTAAAACATCACAGAAAATTCAATAAAAATGGAAAACACATTTAAAATGTTGCTAATACACACCATGCCTCATTGCAATCAATCCAGCAGGTAATGAGATATTTCCATGTGAAACCATTGTGATAAATAGAGCATTGGCTCCTATGGAGCATATGCTCTATTTATCCCAACGGTTTCAAAAAGTGATATTTTCACAATTTCATCAAAAGGCATCAATATGAGGGAATGGGTTAAAATATCTCCCTCAGTTATCAAAACAACCAGCAACTCAGCATCTCATCAGGATCCAAGCTGTTTGACACTCGGTCAATAATTTCTCAAAAGTTTGATCGAATCAAAAGTCACCAACAACTGAAGCAGATCAGAGTTTGAGCAGAAATTTCATAAAGAATATGAAACTTCCAGATGACAACAACAATAATGACAATGACAACAACAACAACATGGATGCTGGTGTTACTATAATAGCTTGTATTTTTCTCTTTGAAAAACCGACGAGCTAAAACTGTAGCATGCAAATAGTTAAGACCTAATTATCAAAGAAAATGGCTGTTAACATTATAAACAGGTGTACTGATATGACTTCAGAATCGTAGATGCTGTATGAAAACAAATACTATGTGGTGCCAACACTCGTCTGATCTGGTGCTTGTCCAGCAAAATTAAAACATTTTGAAAAAAAATGAAGAGCCGTAACTCCAAAATTTTGAAATCAATGAGTATTACCAACTTATAAAGTTTCATGTTGATACCTCTAATACTTTTTCAGTAATGAGCTATTGACGACAACGCCAACAACAACGCAAACGAAGTCTACGACCCTTTGATCAAAATAGTTCGGCATTTCTTCAAAACAGACGAGCTAATAAAATGATAGACACAGGTTGAACAAGGGACAAAGGATGTTCAACAACCTAAAAACTCAAAGAGAGCTAAAACTTTGCCTCATGAACTGTCAACCCTTTACACCATAGAAATGCCTTTTAATGCCTTTCCAAACAGAGCAGACTCAGATCAAATAGCTCTGACAGGAGCCATCTAATCAGGATCCGCTCTGTCTGCTTATGGACCCCAGGGGCATAATTTATATAACTTTTGTAGAGGACCTGAACATGATGCTATGTGCCAAATGTGAAAGCTGAGAACATTCCAGTTTCAGGAGAAGATTTTCCAAGTTTTCACTATAATATTTCTATTGAAAACTGGCCACCCCTCGGGCGGGGCCAATTTTAACCCTAGGGACATAATTTATACAACTTTTGTAGAGGACCTGAACATGATGCTATGTGCCAAATATGAAAGCTAAGAACGTTCCGGTTTCAGAGGAGAAGATTTTCAAAAGTTTTCATTATATGTTTCTATTGAAAACTGGCCACCTTTGGGGCGGGGCAAATTTTGAACCCAGGGGCATAATTTATATAACTTTAGTAGGGGATCTAAAGGTGATGCTATGTGCCAAAGATGAAAGCTGAGAACCCTGTAGATTCAGAGGAGAAGATTTTTAAAGGTTCAAATTGTTGACGACGGACGACGAACGATGCACGCAGATGGACATCAGGCGATCACAAAAGCTCACCCTGAGCCCTGAGCACTTTGTGCTCTGGTGAGCTAAAAAACATGCATTTCACGTTTGGAATCCGTCACCATTATTACCCTCTGGTTTGAGCTCCATGCATCAACAGCATAATACCCAAATTAACCCTTTCCCTGATAGAAGTACCTTTTGATATTTTATGTAAACAGAGTAGTCCCAGATCAGTTCCTGTAAGAGTCATCTCATCAGGATCTGCTCTGCTTGCTTAGAGCACAGTTTGCCATAACAACAAATTTCCAAGTTTATAATGGATGGAGTTTTGTATGAAAAAAAGTGTTAAATACAGTGTTACACTCATCACATCCAAACTTCCAAGCACATTAGCTGCTTCAGACATGAAACAATATACATATACATGTACTGTATAATTAGTCCTAATATATATCTCCATCTCTCCTCACTCCCCATGTATCTTTTGTAACACTAATGTTACATTCCCAGGTGTTTGCAAATAGAGTAGACCTAGATCAGACGGCTCATACAGGAGCCGTATGATCAGGGTCTGCTCTGTTTGCTTATGATATAATATAGGTAAGATTCTACATTTTATGCCCTGGCTAAAGATTCCTGTGTCAATGTGCTATTATAGCAATTAATCTAATTGATATTCATAATTTCATTATTATTTTTCATGAATATTCAAGGAGTAAAGGATTAAAGATATTACAGGAACTTAACCGGGAACAAGTTTTATATAAGAATGAAATGTAACTAGTTTAAACTGTTTGAATGTGGGAAACGAGTGCACTGTTATTTGCAAACAGTGTAGACCCAGATCAGAGGGCCCCAAGAGGAGCCCTCTGATCAGAGTCTACACTGTTTGTCACTCAAAATCTTTTTGCACATTTAACCCATTCATACTGATGGATTACTGCTATTCCATTCTGAAAATTCAGCATTGAAAGTGTTAAAGTTTATCAACAAAATCATAGCAATCTGTTACAGCAGTGTACACAGCACACAATTTAGACATTAAATTAGATCCTGAACAATTTTAATACAAATTACCGGAACACCATTTCAATAAAGTTGTAAAAATGTATACAATATTCTGCTTTCCCAAATGTCACATGAACAAATGTTATAATCTCTTTAATGCTGGATTTTAACCCTTTCCTCCATAGGCTATTTTTAGACACAACCCCTTTGAATCAATCTAACGAAAAGGAGCATTTACTAGAGAAATGGAAAAGTTTAGAATTGTGTAGTTTTGAAACCATTGTGATAAATAGAGCAAATGCTCTAGCCTCTATTTATCACTATGGTTTCGTAAGTGACTTTTACAGTGGCGTAGAAAGGCGTATTTATGGAGGAAAGGGTTAAGAAAATGCATTCATTATGGAAAACAGTGAACATCCAGATCAGACTAATTACACAGAAGGTATTGTATCAACAATGTCTGCATGTTCTAGTCAACTCTTTCTACATTCAAGGTAACAAACCAGTTTGATATACATTTACATATATATTTCTTGTATATTTTTCTGTTATGGTAGAATAACACTTTACCTGGTAGTCCCACCTTAATATGCCTTTGCAAACAGAGTAGATCCAGATCTGACAGCTTGTTTGCTTATATGCTACAGATCTGATATGGATTCCCTTTTTTCTATATGTAACCCTTTCCCTGTTCTATGTTTATTCCAATTTTCAATACCTACTGAATATTCATGGACAAAATAGTTGAAATATGGAAGGTGGAGCATTGTAGCCAGTTTAGAAAGTAAAGGAATTGATCTATCAAATTCCATTAGCAAACAGAGCAGACCCTGATCAGACAGCTCCTATAGGAGCTGTCTGATCTGGGTCTACTCTGTTTGCAAATGTGTGAAAATGTGTTTAAATGAAGGAAAGGGTTAATACAAGAATCATATCAATTAATATTCATAATGGGTGAAATCTTGTATTATTTATCAAACTAAAAGTACAAATCCTCTGCATTTGTCCATCCATGTTAGCATGCCACATTCTCAGGATGTAATTTCACAAGCATGTTTATAAACAAAACAAGGTAACCAAACATTCCTGACCCCTCATACCAAGGCCCATATCACTGTCTTGTACTGTAAGTGGGTAGTCCCCCCACCCCCTCTCCCCCACTGACTCTTTGTACACTTTGTATATGTCAAGTTTGAAAACAAAATCTTCTATTCTGCATAAAGCTTTAACCCTTTACTCCATGAATTTTCATGCAAGAAATTATGATGCCATGAATATTACTTAGTACTTACATACCGCTACAGGAAATTTTGACCTCTGTCATAATCATCTACGTAATACTTTTGAGGAAGTTTAAAATATATGGCCCCGAGTCTCACTTTTCAACAATCCCTGACAATTCCCTAACATTTGTCTACATTTTAACTTTCCCTGACAGTTCTAGAAATTCTCTGACAATTCAATGACCTTGAAAAATATTGTATGTCCCTGACTTTTCCCTGACACATGGCAACCCTGATAGATGGCTCCTATAGGACCTGCCTGATCAGGGACTGCTCTGTTGGCTAATGAAATTATAACAGGTCTGACTTTACTGTTTCTAGCAATACCAAAATATCCTATGTACATTATGCCAGTACATGTATTAAAAATTCAGCTAATAAATATTCATTATGTCATTTTTCTTACATGAATATTGAACAGATAAAGGGTTGAACTCATCTACCAGTATTAACAATACTACGATGCTCATCAAGAGCCACGTTATATTATCCCTTTCCTCCATAAATACGCCTTTCTACACCTCTGTAATAACCACTTCATAAATAGAGCATTTGCTATAGGAGCAAATGCTCTGTTTATCACAATGGTTTCAAACTACAAAATTCTAAAATTTTACTTTTCTCAGGTAAATGCTTCTATTGGGTACATGTAGATTCATTCAAAGAGGTTGGGTCTAAAGATAGCCTATGGAGGAAAGGGTTATTTCAATCAGCTCCTGTAATAACAAGCTGTCACAATGTAACAGGAAGTTTTTGCAATAATTAATAGTCGATACAGTAAAATCCCTATGGACCGGATGTTAAATTAAGTATAAATATCAGTTTTGGAGACAGGTAGCAGCTAAATGCCGGGTGAAAGTCATGCAGAAAGCCCCTCTAGAATTCTGGTCTAGAGGGGTTTTACTATATACTAATATTATTGAAATGAACTGCCTTTGATGTCAAACAGAAAGATCAGTCTCAGGTTGTTTGCCCTCTTGAATACTTAGTTATCTTACTTTCTCCATCATCAATGTATCAATCAACTTTCTCCACCATTTTCTATTTTTCCCCACCAGACAAGAATAAGAAATGTGACCATATTTTTCACTTGTTTTAGTTTTATTGATGACACCCCTGACTTTGTCATAAGGGATAACAATCTAAACCAATAAGTAACAAGAGATGTTTGTAAAACATGTAAACCCCAAGACCCCCTGACCTTTGACCTAGTGACCTCAAAAACAATACGGGTCATCTAGTGGTCATGTCTAATCACCATAGAAAGTTTGAAGATCCTAACCCTAACCCCTTGAGCAGTTATTGGTCAGAAACCATTTCTCCAGTTAAGGTCATGGTGACCTTGACCTTTGACCTAGTGACCTCAAAAACAATAGGGGTCAGCTAGTGGTCGTGACCAACCACAACAGTAAGTTTGAAGATCCTAAGCCTAAACCATGAGCAGTTATTGATCGGAAACCATTTCCAAAGTTAAGGTCATGGTGACCTTGACCTTTGACCTAGTGACCTAAAAAATGCTAGGGGTCATCTAGTGGCCGTGACTAATCACTACAGCAAGTTTGAAGATCCTACGCCAAATTGTTTATCAGTTAATGATCGGAAACTGTTTGATCTATTGACCGACCGACAGACAGACAGACCGACTGACCTACATGTGCAAAGCAATATACCCCCATTTTTTCAAAAGGGGGTATAAAAATATGACCTTGACACATTTTCACTCTACATATCTAGCTAGTGATTTCTATGGTAAGGCAGTGTTCAGCAGAAAGTACAGACTGCTTATGTTTGTTGGTATGTATTAGATTTTAGATATTTTCATGGTCTCTTCCCCAGTAACCATGTTTTTGAGGTATCAGTATGATCTCTTTTTTTTTTTGCTTGGGTCTTCCTGATAAAATGTCAGGGTCATTCTTTAAAACTGCAACCAGGGTTTTCAGAAGAAATGTCTTTATTTCTTAATGTTCACTTTAGCCACATACATAAATAAACCTTGCCGATTATAGTACATGTATTGATAAATCTAAGAAAAAATATATTAATTTCTATTCCATACAGTTCATATTTTATCAGAACAAGGTCAAACTAAACTATGTTAAGCATAAATTAATAGGAATTGCCATCAAAATTAAAATGAAAAAATGTAACAATCTGTAGGATCAGAATGGAAAATGAACATGTAACATCTTTGTAATATGTACAAGTTTGTTTCTTCTTTCATATTTGAGAATTGCAGAATATTTAATCTATGAATACTTGTCACTTGTCAACCCATTCCCGCATAATGACGCATTTTGACGCCTCTGTAAAAGTCACTTTTTGTAACCATTATGATAAATAGAGCATTTGCTCCATGGGAGCAAATGCTCTATTTATCAATATAGTTTTCAAAACTACACAATTCTAAAATTGTTCCTTTCTATAGAAAATGCTCCTTTTGCGGTAGAATTATTCAAAAAGGTTGGATCTACAAATAGCCTATGAGGTAATGGGTTAAAGACACATAATTATGTACATGTATTTGCAAACTGAGTAGACCCAGATGAGACAGCTCCAGTAGGACCTGTCTGGTCAGTATTTGCTCTGTTTGATTATGGAATATATTACAGATCTGATTCTACAATTTCTACCATGGCCAAACATTCCAGTGCTTATCTGTTATTATAAAAATAACCCAGCTAATTATGATCCATAGCCGTTATCTCTTACATGAATATTCATTAAGTGAAGGGATATGGATAATGCAAGCTACATTCCACAGAAAGACAGTAGAGTCATAGCAATAGATAAAGGCGCGAAATCAAATACTAAAATCGTCATTTCTCAACCAAACACCATTCTTTAACCCTTTCCTCCATAAATACACATTTCTACACCTCTGTAAAAGTCACCTGTTGAAACCATTGTGATAAAAAGAGCATTTGCTCCTATAGGAGCAAATGCTCTATTTATCACAATGGTTTCAAAACTACAAAATTTTCCTTTTCTCGAGTTAATACACCTTTTCGGTAGATTTATTGAAAGAGGTTGGATCTAAAAATTGCCTATATAGGAAAGGGTTAAAATCATCTCAAAAAGACGATTCTAAAAAGTGGTCACCACACAGGGTATCGTAAAGAAATAAAAGAGCTATTCTTGAAAATATTTTAATTTATGAATCTTATCTGGGCCTCTGTATGAACCTTTTTATAAGGGCATGTATACTTACTGACACCTTGCTGTTATCCTACATAGCAAATAGACCAGATTACATACATGTAGCAAGTAGACCACTATTAACCATACAAGAACAATAGGGCTCTATAACCCTCACCTGAGTCAGTAGATACAGCTATAGATATGTCCATATTCATATAATAAAATAATTTCTCCACCAAACTCTAAGTTGTGACCACTTGTTGGAATGGCCTCAAAGAGATGATTCTCAAGAAAGGTTAGAGCATAGGATTTGGTGGAGAAACAAATGAGCTATACTTAACCCTTTACTCCATAAATACGTCTTTCCACCCCTTTGCAAACAGAGTAGATCCAGATCAGATGGCTCTTATAAGAGCCGTCTGATCAGGGTCTGCTGTTTGCTTACGATATAATATAGATATGATTCTACAGTTTCAGCCATGGCCAAACATTCCTCTGTTCATGTGCTATTATAACCCTTCTCTTGCTAAATTTTAAAATACATTTCTCCTTCTTTACACAAGCCCTGTTGTATAATTACATATATCTTCACTGTGTACAAGTATTTCGCTGTGCAATCACTGCAGTGGATTGCACTGGTTGCACAATCAACTTGTAAATAGTGCAGACCCTGATGAGACAGCTCCTGCAGGAGCTGTCTCATCTGGGTCTTCACTATTTACAGGTAGGTATATTGACGTGAATTGCAAGCGAAGGGTTAAATAACAAATTAATCTTAATTGATATTAATTATTTTTTACATGAACATTCATGGAGGAAAGGATTAAACCCATTGTAATTTACACATCTTATCCATTCCTCTGAATAGGCCATGTGTTCCACTGTGTATAAAAGAACATTTCAGCCAAAACTGTTTACAATACAGCCAGCAGTTTCAAACAAGCTGAATATATCACCAACCTACACCTGTAATCAGGAACAATTTCTTCAAAGTCATATTGGCTTAAAGCCGTCGGTTTTACAGAAGAAGATTACATGTATTGATTTTTTCACAACAACCATGCAAATAAGCAAAGCTAACATAGACCCTGACTCTATTATTTTTTTTAAGAATCACAACGAAATTAATAAGTTTGGAAGGAAGTCAAAGTAGCATCATTTCTGAAAAATAACATTGAAATCTAGCCATTTGTTTCACAAAACAGGACTTTTTAACCCTTTACTCAATGAATATTTATGTAAGAAATAATGAATATTGATTAGATGAAGTTTTAAAATGGCATATTGACATAGGTTTTTTTTTTCTCCATGGCAGCTAACTATGTATAATAAGATCTATAGTATTCTATAAGCAAACAGAGCAGATCCTGAGCAGATGACTCCTAGTATATGTGTCGTCTGATCTGGGTCTACTCCATTTGCGGGATGTAAAAAGGCACATTTATAGAGTAAAGGGTTTAGTGTTCACTAAAGCCATCAATGGCAAATTAGGCACATTCCTAGAGCTATCATGTTTATAGTGAATTAAACAATATAGACACATTGGTAAGGAATATGCAAGCAAACCTACCAGTAGACTGAAATCTCACTTCTTGAAATTTCATTAAATCATTCCCTCCTAGACAATAATTATGTAGATGCAACCTCTTTGAATAAATCTACCAAAAAGGAACATTAAATATAGAAAAGCAGAATTTTAGAATTGTTTAGTTTTTCCTATGGAGCAACCACAGGGGTCTGAAGTGTGCCTGGACCCCAAAATGGCTCACCTGTGTAAAAAAAATCCATTCTTGGTCGAAGTCATTGATTTCATATATATACATAAGAAAAGGGGTGGAACTCCGCTCGCCATATCCACGGTCTCATTTTGACACGCCTCAAACAAACCCCGATTTTATCGTCAATAATTGACCTAGCAAGCAAAGCTATGTACCAATCAATAGCATATACATTGTTCTTTCCAAAAATGTATTGGTTTCCATGGCACAAAGCTCCGATTTAGATGCAGAGCTTATCAAAGTCGAAAATTTGACCGAAAAACGCTACTAGGACACGATGTTGCAACCGGCTATTTACATTGGATACAAGTGCAAAATACGACTGACACGCGATATGCATGCGAAAAAAACATGTGAAACAATTCTATGATGTGTTTGGGAACACCTACCGTCAAGATTTTAAAAGATTACCGAAATCTATCCAAGTTGTCGACTATTTGTTTTTCTCCCAACATGTATCCTCCGGCGGCAGCCATGTTTTGAAAAGGGTGGTAGTGAATAGATTCTAAATACAGACCTCTGATTTCGGAAGCCAGCGCCAATCGTCAAATCAGAGGCTGTATATTCAAAACTGTTCACTACCACCCTTTTCAAAACATGGCTGCCGCCGGAGGATACATGTTGGGAGAAAAACAAATAGTCGACAACTTGGATAGATTTCGGTAATCTTTTAAAATCTTGACGGTAGGTGTTCCCAAACACATCATAGAATTGATTCACATGTTTTTTTCGCATGCATATCGCGTGTCAGTCGTATTTTGCACTTGTATCCAATGTAAATAGCCGGTTGCAACATCGTGTCCTAGTAGCGTTTTTCGGTCAAATTTTCGACTTTGATAAGTTCTGCATCTAAATCGGAGCTTTGTGCCATGGAAACCAATACATTTTTGGAAAGAAAAATGTATATGCTATTGATTGGTACATAGCTTTGCTTGCTAGGTCAATTATTGACGATAAAATCGGGGTTTGTTTGAGGCGTGTCAAAATGAGACCGTGGATATGGCGAGCGGAGTTCCACCCCTTTTCTTATGTATATATATGAAATCAATGACTTCGACCAAGAATGGATTTTTTTTACACAGGTGAGCCATTTTGGGGTCCAGGCACACTTCAGACCCCTGTGGGAGCAACTGCTCTATTTATCATAATGGTTTCAAAAAAGGACTTTTACAGAGACATCAAAAGGTGTCAGTGGGAGGGAATGGGTTAACCCATTCCCACATAGGCTATTTTTAGACCTAACCTCTTTGATTAAATCTACCAAAAAGGAGCATTAACTAGAGGAAAGGAAATTTTCAGAATTATGTAGTTTTGAAACCATTGTGATAAATAGAGCATTTGCTCCACAGGAGCAAATGCTCTATTTATCACAATGGTTTCACAAAGTGACATTTACAGAAGCGTCAAAAGGCGGCAATATGCGGGAATGGATTAAAGCTACAGATGTGCTGAGTATAACACTTGCTTATTGGTAAGAATGCCAGCATCATGAATAAACAAATATTGACAAATGACATGAGGTGAGTGAAGGCATTGCATGTAATACCTAACCCTTTATCTGATGAATATTCATGTATGATAAAATGACAGCATGAATATTTATTAAATATATTTACTTTTTATAACAGCACATGAACACAGAAATCTTTAGGCATGACAGGAATGGTAGAATCAGATCATGTATGTTATTCTTTAAGCAAACAGAGCAGACCCTGATCAGATGGTTCCTACAGGAGCTCTCTGATCTGGGTCTACTTTGTTTGCTATGGCATGAAAAGGTGTCTCCATCAGGCAAAGGGTTAAATTCACTCATTGCGGAGGATATATCTGATTACAGCAAGATGGTCATTGATGAAAGCACAGGGCTTACTCACCGACAATAAATCATCTTCTTGGAAATAAGTGGCCAAGTCTCGTACACCTATCACAAACCCACTGGAATAGAAATGACAATATCAGCAATAAAGTTTCATATATATAGTCTAGACTGATTATGTGTCAACACACTGTAGAACAAACATTTGGAAGTCATATAATCTGAATATGTGAAAGGAATACTACAGCATTGTGTATATCATGTTGATGAATGTAACATATTGAAGATTTATATACAGTAAAACATCTCTAGTGTGTCCACAAAAGGGGTCTAATTTTGGGTCTTAATCCTTTCCTCAATAGGCTATTTTTAGACCTAACCTCTTTGGATAAATCTACCGAAAAGGAGCACTAACTAGAGAAAAGGAAATTTTAGAATTTTGTAATTTGAAACCATTGTGATAAATAGAGCATTTGCAATAATTGTGCAATATTCATGTAAGAAATAATGACATCATGAATATTTATTAGCTGATTTTTTATGTAAAATTTGCTTTGACAAAAACTATAATCAGATCTATATCATGTCACAAGCAAACAGAGCAGACCCTGATCAGATGGCTAATATAGGAGCCATCTAGGTCTACTCTGTTTGCATATGCGTGAAAAGATGTTTATATGAAGGAAAAGGTTGAGCAATTACCTGCTTTTAAAGACATGTACTAAAATCGTCATTAGAGAAATTCTAAAGAGTGGTCCCAGTATAGGGTTTGCTGGAGAAATAAAGGAGTTATTCTTGTAAATGTTTTAATTTATGCATCTTATCTAGACCTCTGTTGGTCGATTCTGTTTGTAAGCAGACAAAGGTCATTTCTGTCAGATAAAGGGATAATACCTCCTGTAAGAATAAAAAATATCAAAGAAGAAAAAACAAGTTCTTCAGAAAAAGTTTTAATTAACCCTTTCCCTCATGGGCTATTTTTAGATCCAACCTCTGAATAAATCTACCAAAAAGGAGCATTAACTAGAGAAAAGGATTTTTTTTATAATTTTGTAATTTGAAACCATTGTGATGAATAGAGTATTTTCTCCTATAGGAGGAAATGCTCTATTTATCACAATGGTTTCAACAGGTGACTGTTATAGAGGCATAGAAAGGTGTATTTATGGAGGAAAGGGTTAGAAGGATATATGGCAGTATATACAAGTATCAATATGTGTACTTACTTGCCAGCATTGTTAAATGATTTACCCGTGTCAACCATGGTGGAGCAGAGCTTGACAACCTAAATACAAAAACGTAGTCAGTTATTTAACACTTTCCCTGTTCTACGTTTATTCCAAATTTCAGTACCTACTGAATATTCATGGACAAAATAGTTACAATAAAACATGGCAGGTAGAACATTATAACCATTTTAGAAAGTAAAGAAACATATCTTTCAAATTCTTTTGCTAGTTTTAGCAAACAGAGCAGACCCTGATAAGACGGCTCCTATAGGAGCCGTCTGATCTGGGTCTACTCTGTTTGCAAATGCGTGAATACACATTTATATGATGTAAAGGGTTAAGAGAAAGACTGCATTTACCTTTTAATTCATGAATATTCATAGAGGAAATAATGACTATGAATATTAATTAGCTTATACATGTATTAAACCTTTACTCCATGAATATCCATATAAGAAATAATGTATTAATGATATCATGAATATCAATTAGTTTAATTGTTATAATGGCACCTGGTGGCGGGACTTTTTAGCCATGACAGAAACTGTAAAATCATATCTATATTATTTCACAAGCAAAAAGAGTAGACCCCGATCAGACGGCTCCTATAGGAGCCGTCTGATCTGGGTCTACTCTGTTTGCAAAGGCGCAGAAAGGTGTATTTATGGAGGAAAGGGTTAATATGGGCATTATGAACAAGGGTATTTTTACTATCACAAAAACTGTAGAATCAGAGCAACACCATTTCATAAGCAAACACAGCAGACCCTAATCAGATGACTTCTACAGAATAATGAATTGAGATTGCAAACACTGGACATAAATCAAGGATATATATCTGCAGAGGGATTGGTGACTTACATATACCAAGATATTCACTACATAGCAGTTTCCTATTTAATACAAACATGGTATACTTGTAAATAGAAATTTGTCCATAGGACACTGATGCCCCACGTCAGAAATTCTGTCACAGAATGTAAGAGCCATAATCATGTATGCAACGACTGAAGCGATTTACATGGCTATTGAACCAAGATATAATGGCTACAAACATGTGTGTAAAGTTTGGTGTGGATTGGACAAATACTTTCCAAGAAAGAGCCCGGACAAATTCTTCTAGATATGCATATGTACATATATATGTATGTGGGTATGTATGGGGAGGCATTAAAACATCTAACCAATGGCTTCAGATGGCTTCAGATGGATTGACAGACAGATGGACTGACTGAAAATGCCAAAACAGTATTCAGTTACCTTTGGAGGGGGACAAAAATCCTAAACAATTCAAAATTCGAGTTAAAATTTCAGTTTATGCAGTTTTGACAAGAAAAAAATCATTGAGGTCAAAGGTCAAGGACAAGATTTACCAGAAAGTATGTTACACTTAACCATTCTAATTACATACCAAGGTGGTATTGTTTTGGGGATATGTTCTAGAGTCATGACAAGCTGTTTTTTAATGATTAAGATCACAAGTCAAGGTCACAATGACTTGAAAGTGGGGCGACACTCCCAACATCACAAGTTGTACTTACAAACCAAAATTAATTCTTTGATATTCCTATGAGATGTACTTGTAGTAAACTATAGAAAATTCATGTATTCATTAGGATGTAAAATGCGTGATTGACTGATTATGATGGAGACTGGCACTGGATGGAAAACACTCATCTACACTTGAACGTCTTGAAGACTGACCAAGTGATCCCTACCAGTGTGTGCAGGCCATGCCTCAAAGGCTAAAACATAAATCACATAAAATAAACATAAATTAATCTCTACATTCATAATTCTGTCTTCTTCAAAACTTCACTGAAGATCTCAAAAAATCAAAATGAGCTGAATGATACAGTGCAGTACAATTATTTTCTTCAGAAAGGACATAAATGAATAAATAATTCTATAAGCACACTTCATTCCCAAGTGGTTTCATAGTTCAGGAATATGTAACCCTTTAAATGCAATATTTGCTTCATATGCAAACTTCTACAGGAACATACTTCTTTTTCGCTTATTTTCAATCACATTATCAGAGTGTTAACCCTTTCCCTGTTCTGTGTTTATTTCAAATTCCAATACCTTCTGAATATTCATGGACAAAACAGTTACAACTAAATACGGAAGGTAGAACATTGTAGCCATTTTAGAAACTAAAGAAACAGATCTTTCAAATTCCATAAGAAAACGGAGCAGACCCTGATCAGACGGCTCCTATAGGAGCCGTCTGATCTGGGTCTACTCTGTTTGCAAATGTGTGAAAACACATTTATATTCCCTAGTATAAACGTGTTAAACTGTTTGGATCATGATCAGATGTCATATTTCCAAGTCTCTCATACGGATCTACTGTATGTGAAGGGTATCACCTATTCATCAGATGGAAGTGTCAAGTATTATTTCCTGTTGTGTCAATATATTTAGCTTCTCCACTTAGCCTCCATACACCAATAAGCATGTTAACCCTTTCTCTCATACAAACGCCTTCTCAGACACAGATCCTCCTATAGGAGCCATCTGGGTCCATGCTTATAAAGCTTTTAGTTGAGTCCGAGATCGTTCTCAAGCTTTTGATTGGTCAGATTTGAGCCTCTGGCTCAAATCTGACCGATCAAAAGCTTGAGAACTCAAATCTGACCAATCAAAAGCTTGAGAACGAAACTCAGACTCAACTAAAAGCTTTATAAGCATGGACCCTGATCTGGGTCTGTTCAGCAGCTGTTTACTCGTGATAAAACTTTCATGTAACTATCGTTCTACAGTTTCTGCCATGGTCAAGTTACACACGTTTCCTGTGTCCATGTGCCATTAAAAGAATTAATCAAATTGATAATCATGATTTCATTATTTCTTGCATGAATATTCATGGAGTAAAGGGTTAACTATTTGAATGCTAGTGTCCAACTTGTGACAGTTTGGATCTAAATGAGACACCCATTAACTCAATTTCTCATCTGGATCCAGAATCTGCTTGTTACAAGATCAGTGTGAATAAAAATAAGAGGCCAAGCAGCTTGGGGTCTCCTCAGAATCATGTCTTTGTTGCTTTTTGAAAGAAATGAAAAATCTACTTTGAAAAAAATAAATAGAAGAAGACAATCTTGCAGATGAGGATTACAGTCTTTACAGAGCAACAGATAAAGATGCATATTCAAATACTAAATTTGTCTATTTCTCCACTAAACCCTATGCTGTGACCACTCTTTAGGATTGCCTCACTGGCATGATTCTAAAGAGCGATTACAACACAGGGTTAGGTGCGGAAATTAAGGAGTTATTCTTGAAAATGTTTTAATCTACGCATCTTATCTCATAATCTGGACCTCAGGGATTCTTAACCCTTTCCCTGTTCTATGTTTATTCCAAATTTCAATACCTACTGAATAATCATGGACAAAACAGTTATGAAATATGGAAGGCGAAACATTGTACCTAATTTAGTAGGTATAGAAACAGATCTATCAAATTGCATTAGCAAACAGAGCAGACCCTGATCAGACGGCTCCTCTAGGAGCCGTCTGATCTGGGTCTACTCTGTTTGCAGATACGTGAAAACATGTTTATATGAGGGAAAGGGTTTATGGAAACCTTGATGATCACTGGTAATCATACTTACCCTTTCTAAACGAGTTTCCAGCAGCTCAATATCAGACTCCGCATTTTCTAAAGACTGCCTGAAAAAGACAGAACAAAAACGGATTCATCTTACTGCACAAAACACATCTTTGACTATGAGATTCAGCAACCACACTGTCTTTCAACTGTTTGGGCTCTCTGTCTGCCTGTCTCTCTCTCTCTCTCTATCTCTTTCTGTCTCTCTCTCCTCCCTGTCTCTGTATGTCTCTCTCTGTGTCTGTCTCTCTCTGTCTGTCTCTCTGTGTCTGTCTGTCTCTCTCTCTCTCTCTCTCTGAGAAATGCCAGGGAGCTCAAAGCTCAAACCTTGGGGCAATTTTGGAGAATAACTTCACCTAGCCCTGTTGAAGCTTCCCTGGTTTGAGCTCAGATACAGAATGTGTAGCAGGAACCAGGTTCTTCCTGAATCCCACAAACTTTCTACCTGTGGAGACTTGAGAGCTCCAGCTTGAGCCCTGAATGCTATTTTGGAATATGCATGTGACTAATTATGTCTCTCCTTAAAGAGGAAGTCCCTACAATGATTGCATATTGTCAATAATATCTTAAAACTTGGTATTTGTTATGCTCTATCATTATTATGAAGGTTCCCAATTTGAACTTATATCGAAAAATGCCCCTGTGATACAAATAAACCGATTCCATCAATACTGATAATTTTTGTTCTACAACACAATATTATCGGCCTTTTCCGTTAAATTCTTCCGCGTTTTGCCGATGATCACCCGATCCCTCCATTGTTTACGTAATAGCTTTCTCGGAAGTGGTCGGAGAATCGCGAATAGGGCGAACAGTTACGAAACTAAAACCCAACCCGAATAAAACTGAAACTTCGGGTAGTAAAACCGGGATCGGCGATATCAAATACATGGATGTTTTGTCATTATAAACGGTAATTGGATGGGGCTTTTTGCGATATACTACTTTTCAGCATATAAATACGGTAAATGAGTTTTGTATATTTTAAGTGTTTATGAAACGCGTCAAATATAGGGACATCCCCTTTAAATGGAAACTCTGCATTCATGTAAGAAATAAAGACATCATTAATATTTATAGGCTGATATTTCACAATAGCATACATGTACATGTATGTACACAGGATGTTTTGGTACTGGCAGAAACTGATCTATTATATATATTTAATTCCATTTATATAAGCAAACAGACCAGACCCTGATCAGAAGGCTCTTACAGGAGTCATCTGATCTTGGTCTACTCTGTTTGTAACAGTGTGAAAATATTAGGGATGGGTATTGCCAGAGAAAGCGTATTGCGATATATCACGATACGGGTATGGCGTATCGCGATACGTATCACGATATACCTTTTCCCTTATTCATCATTGAAGAAACCACTGTCTACATTATATAAAAAAAATATTAGCCATAATAGTATTAGCACACTGGAATGAAATATCATCAATAAAAGTTCAGAACTAACTAGACATCATGTTGACTAGTTATGATGTTGACTTGAATATTGTAAAAAGTCTCATAAACTGATGATATTTCCCCCAAAATGTTGTAAGATAAAACAAAAGTTTTGTAACTTCCACCAACTGTCATAAGAATAAGATTATCAAAATGTGTTGAGCAAATGGACAGTCACAAAAATATTTTATATTGCAAAGTTGTAAACACCTCCTTGTAGACCTTATGCACTGCAGCTAAAGTACGTTCTCAATGTCTCTAAATTCCTTCGACTCAACTAAAGAATATGACCTCATATCTTTCACAATAAAATTGGCAATTTTTAGATTTTCAAAGCTTTATCCGGGTTTGGCATATATTTATTTATACCCGTTATAAGCCGAGGTTAAGTTACTAAAGTGGATTGCTGATCAAATGATTTTCGCTCCATGTCATTGACCACATCGACAGTGGAAGTTCGTACGTCGATTGATTTCTCTTGAAAACAGTGTGTTGTCTTCGCAAATGCGTCGTTAAAAGAGTTGAAATACCTGAATATTTAACTTTGGTATTGCACTTGGAAGAACCACCAACATCTTCCACAATTTTGTGTGTTACTTTGATTTTAATAACCCGAAACTGATTTTAATAACCCGAAACACCACCGTATTTCCTTTTGGATTTCTAACAATTTCGAATTGTCCGCCATTTTGTATGTTATGGGATAGCGTGGTACCTGGCTCGATCGATATCGGAAAGCATGTGCATTTATATACACCGGGGACCAGTCAGGGGAAGTAATCAAACGCTGTACTGTACAGACTATTACAGAGGCTGCGACAAAGTTCTAGAAAGAGCTAAAATGGTCGTTTAAAATGAGAGAAACGGTAAAAATTATAAGTTACCGGAAATGTACGAACTTCTTACGGAAATTCTCGAGCGTACCGGTATTCTCTGGCCGTACCGATACGGCGTATTGTTTTCAAGCATATCACAATATACCGGTATACCGATAATACCTCCCACCCCTAGAAAATATGTATAAACAATGTATATATGAGGGATAGGGTTAAGACAATTCTAAAGCAGGTTAACCATTTGGTGGAAAAATGATAATATTATAGTATTTGAATAAGTACCTTTATCTATTGCTCTGAATGCATTTTCAATTTCAGTTCTGCATTTGATAAAGCTATTCATTTTTACACTGGAAATTTGAAAAATTTGGAAAATCTGAGTGCACAAAAAAATCGTGCAACTAAATAAATAGTTTTTATTAAGCTTATAAATCTGTTTTCTCATTTACAACCATTAATGAATTTTAATCCTTTCACTATTCTATGTTGATTCCAATCACAGTCAATCCCCGGTGATTTTGAAGTTTTCAAAGAAGACAGTTTCTTTTTCACATGACTTATGTC